>MU089606.1:0-169025 GCA_014858505.1 Corymbia citriodora subsp. variegata | reverse complement strand
GGTAGCTGGGCAGGTACTGACGTATTTGGAATCTGGCCATGTTGCAGATAATAGGCTTGCTGTTGGGAAACACTCTGTGCAGGGGCTTGGGATGGAGGGGCAGCTGGTTGTTGCGGCGGAGACACTTGATGTGGAAGAGCCAGAGCTAGCTGCTGGTCAGATACATCAGATGTATTATCAGACTTCTTGCTGTCAGATTTAGGTGTTGAAGATTTCTCCTCATTTGATTTGTCATGGCCAGAGGAAGACTCTTTCTGCGCAAGCTGAAGCTTGGCTAGTTCTTTCTGAGTTTCAGCAAGTTCTTGTTTGTCTCGCAAAATCTGTACTGACCTGTGGACCTGCCAAAAGCCATGGACATTTCAGGCAAGTTAGTTATTTCATAATGTTGACCATCAAAGGACAAAGGATGTGACATCAGTTCAGAATCAGGAAACAAAAGAAAAAAAGAAAACTTCAAGGATAGTTAGAAAGAAGCACACATCTCAATAACCTGCCTTATCACGTGCCAACAATTCTTGCACGTGTCACGTTTTTGTTGTAACAAAAAGGCTGAGCATTTAAGAGCCTTTATTCCACCATAATCAATAAAAAGAGCCACTCTATCAAAGGTACTTACGGGAACATGCCCAATGATCCAACAAAAAATGCAGTACCTAAGATCTCATGACCTAATGTAAGCCAAAACATCAACGGATCTCTCTACCTCTTCTCAATGAATGACTACAAACAACTTTCTCAGGTACTAGCCCATGAGAAAAAAGACTTCTGCCAGTGACCGTTCAGGTTTTCAATCAAGCTTGACCAGTGAAAGCTTCTCTTCAAGATAACTTCCAGCGAAGACCTCACTATCATACATTTGTCTAAATGAGACACTAATACCTGAGACATTCATCTCAAAATTTCAATTCAAGAGCTTTATCTTTCTCACTAAACCAACAAGTTTTTACTCCCAGCCATAGAAAGAGATCTTATTACATGAATCATGGCCTGCACAGCTTTCACCATGATGGCTACTACTCTTCCATATTCTAGGGAGATAGGAAGGAGCACAAAATTTTCAACAAAACAGAAGTGCACAAATAGTGATTAGAAATAAAAAAGAAAGAGAAGAAGAAACGCATAAGTTTCTTTTTTTTGGGTCTATATCATAATTTAATTATGTGACAACACCAAAATATGCATTCGTGGCTATTGCTTGATCTGTGAATGATTGTTTTGCCATGTCACTACGAACACAAGTAACCAAATCCAGTCTCCCAACACCTATCTGCCACATGAACCTCTATTGAGTTAGTGATATGTGAAATTACAATGTAAAGATGCAAGTACTGAGTTACAACGATCATAATCTCTCACAAATGATCACGTTATGAACTTAGTAAAATCAAAAGCATACTAGGGGACAAAACTAGATGGATATATACGATGCTTTACAAGTGGTAAACTCACCTCTTGAAGATGTTTGTCAAGAGATTTAAGCTTTGTATCCGCATCCCCATGATCTCGATTCAATTGAGATCGCATCTCTCCAATTGATTTATCCAGATTGTAGCAGTACAATTCCAACTCAGACAGCCGTGAACTTATCCCCTCGAGAAAGCGCATGAGATTGTCAGTATGTTTCTTCATGCTTTTTTCAACAGAGGCAATTACATCTTGACTAAAGGAATCCTCTGGCTGGCTATAGGCAGGAGAAGAATAAACCATTGGCCGGACAAGTCTACTTTTGTGGAAGTCCTGCTCAGAGCACTTTATTGGGTTAGATTTTACCATTACACTGCAAGCTCAAGCCAACAACCTCAATTGATCATAGTTGGCCTCTTGGAGGTTATAATAACCACAGAGTCAAATTGGTTATACTGAGCAAAAGTAATTTAGCACTTTCAGCAAGATCATCTAGAACTGCAAAATTTAGTATAAAGCATAGCCAGATT
The DNA here is from genome assembly GCA_014858505.1 of Corymbia citriodora subsp. variegata. Lineage (NCBI taxonomy): Eukaryota > Viridiplantae > Streptophyta > Magnoliopsida > Myrtales > Myrtaceae > Corymbia > Corymbia citriodora. The sequence continues at coordinate 167,091 of MU089606.1, read as the reverse complement.
CTTTCTATGAGGTCACTGACAATTCTGTCAGCTTTTGCATGTTTAATACAGTTCTGATGAGCTTTCTGTAGCCTTTGGCCTACCAATTTCTCTTTTCACTAATCCTCAATACCCCAATCAAGTACTAATAATCGTATATAGAACCAGATGCAAACGTTACAAAGACAAGGGCTCAATGACACTCTCCAAAGGGTAAGAAGGAACAAAATAGGCATTCAATGACCCATAGCAATTCTTAACATCAAGACTCTTCAACTATAAATATACTCAACTTAAAGCAAAGACTAGACATAACTATCGAAGCCATACTAAAACTGAATTTAATAAGGGAAAGCTACCTTGAGTAGTATTGATTCGGCACATGGCTAATTTTTTCTGGGCGCCAGTTCGGCAGAAGCCCAAGAATTTTCTCAGCAACATTTAGCCCCGCTTAATTCCATTATTACTAGCATACAAAATTCTTGCAAACAAGAGACATAACTATTTTCAAGACATTGAAGTCGAGCAAAGTGAGATTATTTCACACGGCAGGAATCAAAAACGCAAAGGAAAAACATGCAAGGCGCCACACCGTTCACATTCAAGAGAGGAAGCAAGACGAGTAAAAAAAAAAAAATCTCCTCGCGACGGCAAGCCGAAAAGCCCTAGTTCGGAACACCCACAATCAAAGAGCCAATCCCCACGAACACAACTCGCGGAACTCAGAAACCCTAACCACTCATCCACTGATCAACCTCGAATCGCCCCTCACAAAAACCCAAACGCGAAAATCGCAGAACCCCTAAAAAAAAACAAGAACGCAGGAAAAGGCGAGACCGATTGGGGAAGCGGGAGAACCTTGCCGGGATTGGCGGCGTTGAGGGCGGAATCGGAGTGGCTCCCGTTGGAGGCGTCCTGGCTGTTGCCGTAATCCTCGTAGGAGCAGAGGATGTCGTCGGACGCGAAATCGAAGCCCTTGGAGCCCGAGCCGGGCCGACCAGACGGACCGGACGCCATCTCCGGCGGCGATCGAAGCGGTGGACCGCGTGGACTCGCGCGCGCGATCGGGGAGGTTGGGAGGAAGGAGGGGGAAGCTCGACGGGGAAGAAGATTCGTGCTCGCAGAGGAAGAGAGAGAAAGGGATAGAGAGATAGAAATGGTCGCTTCTAGAGAGATAGAGAGAGAGGCTTCTTGGGTGGCTCGCGAAATGAATTTGGAGAAACGTTTTGTTTCGGAGACGTTAGCGCCACGTCATCACGACTTATGTGTTAAAAAAACAAAAGAGATAATAATATAAATAGACTATAAACGCTGATTCAATATATAATATAATCTCTGAATTTTTAATTTCTTTTTAAACTTTATCTCAATATATATTATGAGTCTTGAACTTTTAATCTGTACAACACAATCTATGATCTTTTAATACATATACAAACATATGACAAGTTCGTGAACCATTACATATTAAATCAAAATTTATAATTATTGATGAATTAAATAGTAAACGTGTACGATAGAGATTATTTATACAATTGTCTCTTTTTTATTATACATAAGTCATGATGAGGTGGCATCTCTCGAGTATATTTCATGAAATTTTAAAGATTACGTCATATGTTGAGTCAAAATTTGCGACTATTTATGTGGTTCTTCCTAGAAATATTGTGGGCGTAATGGGCCGGTTTAATTTTTGTATTGTTGAGGGTAATGGGTGGGGTGGGGGCTGGTGATGTGACCCGGGAACGGAATGGGTCAAGGTTTTAGAAGTTTGGAGATAAGTATTGGGGCCACCGACCTTCGCTTTTAATTCCTTTTTGGCACGCTACATTGGCCTTGTCATGATGGATTTTTGTCCTTTAGTTTCTCTAATTAATGTATTGACAAAAAAAAATATAGTTTCTCTTATTAATTTAACAGGGCGGGGCGATTTTAAACCCAAATGGGCCCCTACTGAACCCGCGAATCGAGCCAGAAGTGAGCGAGGAGGGTTCAAGACGAGCCACTCGAGGCCCAATGGGCCCAATGGGTAACGGGCGTGTCATCGCGGGGCGTTGTCCCTTGATTACTATAGGAGACTTAAGACACTTACTATGACCATTTTATTTTTAGCCTCATTTATTTTTCTAGTTCCTGAAGACGACTTTTAAACGAAAATATATTTGAAAATATAATTTCATTGTTCTACTTTTTGAATAAAATTTTAGTCCATGATTAGATTTGAAAAATAAAGCTAAAGGAAAATTTTATACTTTTCTATTTTTTGAATAAATATGAGAAATAAAAACTCTTTTTATCACTCATTCTCATTACTAGTCACCCACTCAACCTCCACCTCTCATTGTCTACGGTCCTCCATCTCCTGCCATTCGAGGGGAGAAATTTTAGGTCATTATCAAATATTAATTTTTCTCATAAACTTGTCCATGAAATGATATAAAAAAATATTTTTTTAATCGGAAATCATATCCAAAAACATAATGATTGTCATCCACATCCTAAATGACCAACTAAAGACGGTTAAGTAGATATATCAATGGTTTACCCATTGAAACTGCAAAATCAACGTTATGCAATTGTGCGATTGATGGAAAGATTGTTATTAGAGTTAATTCCATTCAATATTCCAAACCGATATCCTGTAATAGATTTTTCTTGAAACAAATTTCGCCTCGTGAATGATTTTAAATCAGTATGCTTGACCCAAATATGCTCTTCATTGATATTCCATCCAATATTCTATTAAATTACATAAATGTAACACACACATTGCATCATCTATGGTTGTCTATTTTTCTCTCTTTCGTGTTTTTTTTTTTTGGGCATTTTAACACGAACGGGAAGGCATCGTCATAGTGAATCGAATATCTATTCTCGAATGAATATCAGATGATACTATGCTCCGCATTGTGTCCACTCCACCCTCAAAACTCGGTAACTGCCCCCTGGGATTTCAAAGTGGAAAATAAAATAAAAAGATTTACATGAAATTGTCATTATTATACAAATAGATTGCAAAAAAAAAAGTCACTACAATTGAACATATTTGGAAAAATAACACAAATAGTCCATGAACTTACATTCAATGTACAATACAATCTTTAAACTTTTAACTTATTTAATGTGGTCCCCGAATCACGGTCCAACATGCGATGTGGTCTCCAAAATTTTTAATTTGTTTAATTAGTCCGAAATTTCACGTCAATTTTTATAATTTCATATAATTTAAGGACTACATTAATAAATAAAAAAATTTATCAACCACACCATACCATAATTTATGAACCACGTTGAATAAATTAAAATTTTGAGTATTACGTTATACATTAGGTTAGAGGCCATAGGAGCGAGGCAGGCGCGGCCTCGATGCTTGTACTAGTGCGATCGAGAGCACGTTTTTTCCCTTTCGGCCCAGAACTTCAATGAAATAGCACTGAGCCTTTACAGAAATTGGGCGGGGATGGGCAGGACTTGTAAAGACGTTAGCAAGTTCAATTGAAATCGGTGGGTTCACACCGAATTCCGGAAATCGCGAGCCGGGCCGGGTTCTCGATGTGCTCGGGTCGAGCCGCGGTGGCTCGATTGGGCTTGGGCTACAGCGGAGACGTGCCGAGTTCTTCTTTAAACGTCATCAGATCGCGGGAAAAAAGGGCAATTCTGGCAAGAGCAGTTCAAACAACAGATTGCCGGCAAAAGCAAAAGCCCCTATAGCTAGGGGTGTCAACGGGTCGGGTCGGGTCGGGTCTTGATGTTACCCGACCCGACCCGAACAATAAGAATAATGTCATTTGACCCGACCCGACCCGACCCGAAATGCATAAAACATGAAACAAAAAAAACGGGTCGGTTCGGTTCGGGTTTCGGGTTTTTTTATTAAAAAATATTACAATTTTTTAATAAAAAATATTATAAAGGGAATTCGAAATACTCTTACATGACGTTGCGAGGCCTCGTCCAATCCATCCGTGAGCCGTGATGTCACGAGGTCTCGTCCAATCCGCCCATGAACCGTGACGCCGCAATGTCTTGTCCAACCCGTCCGTGAACCATGATGCTGCAAGACTTCGTCCAACCCGTTCGTGAACCGTGACGCCGCGAGGCCTCATCCAACCCGTCTGTGAACCGTGAACTCGTCCTTGAACTATGACGCCGCAAGACCTCGTCCAATTCGTCCGTGAACATCTCCACAGACAGATAATTTTTTAATAAAAAATTATGACAAAAGGAATTCGAAATGTTCACGTGACGTCACGAGGCCTCGTCCAACCCGTCCGTGAACATCTCCGTAGACGGATAATTTTTTAATAAAAAATATGACAAAGGGAATTCGAGATACTTTTACGTGACGCCACGAGACCTCGTCCAACTCATCCATAAACATCTCCATAGACAAATAATACTCATTCCTCTAAAGTTCTGCGTCGGCCGCGAAAAAGAAGCAAATCATATGAAAGATGGGGAGAGAGAGAGGGGGGAAGAGGGAGAGAGATTGATAGGGGCCGACAACGACGAACTCGTGAGATGAGACGTGTTGGTTGAGTTGTGAGTAGAATGAGTTGTAGAGGAAATAGCTTGGGTGAGTGTATTTGAGTTGAAGTTTTTAATGTGTTTGGGTCGGAACAATGTTCCAACCCTAACTTGACCCAAACATGTATTCTATTTGTGTTTATAATTGTTACCCAAACAATATTAAGATTCGAAATATGTACCATATTTATTTCGTATTCGGGTCGTGTTCGGATCATGTTCGGATCGGGTTCGATGAGTTTTTTTGACACCCCTACCTATAGCGCCGCCGCTTTTCCGTTTTTCAAAGATTCGTGGGCCGCTGCGCACTGGAAAAGCCCTCCGCAGCAATCATCGAGCGCGGCCGAGTTCATCTGAGCCCAGATCACGTCCGCCGTTAGATCGGAAAGGTCCCGAGCTAGCCTCGCCTCATCCAACGGGGCACATCCATTACTCTCAACTGTACCGGGCGCAGCTAATTTTTTTTCCTTTTTGTTTTTTGGGCTCCTTCTAAACTTAACCGTCCGGGGACCATGTGAAGGGCCACGTGGTGCCCCGACCCGACCATACGACTGCGGCTAGGTGGGGCCGCCGCTTACGTGGGGAAACGTTTCGATCTCTTTCTTTTTCTTTTTTTTTTCCCCGAAAAATGTCGGGGCGTTGGCGCTCAGAGATTTTCAATCTCTTGGCCTTTTGGAACATTTCCCCCCTCTTCTTCTTTTTTTATATTTATATTTATATTTATATTTATTATTTTTTTTGTGGTTCGAAACTTTTCCCCCTCTATTGCGGAGAGCGTTTTGACCTTTTAGGAAGGCGCGCGGGGAGGCAGGGCGATGTTGCGTACGCGGTTGTTCCGTCAATTGAGGTTGGCCACCGGGGCAAGGCACGCAACGTGTACCGTACTTCCCCACAAAAGAACATGTAAAAGCTGGTCCACTGTATGAGAAAGCTTCTGTTTTACCCCATCCATCAATGCGTCCGTTTCGACGAAAATAATAATAATAAAAATAAAAAGATATTATTCAGAATATCAATTTTTTAGAAACATAAATATTTCATTTCCGTATTTGGAAATTCTTCTTTAACTCTGGACATACAGATTGTTTTCGGCGAACCTAATGCACGAAGGCCCGCAGAAAATTCTCTCCCTCAATTAGATCCAAGAAGAAGAAATTTCCCATCCTAGACTCGTAAAGATTTGGAGGGTCCTAGCCGATTCCACACAACATGATCATTGTCCAGACATTAATTTTTAAAATTTGGGCAGGGAGTTCGGAAAAATCAAAAAAGAATTCCAAAGTTTATGCGGGAAATTTCCGGTCCGTAAACTTAAACTAATAGACAGAGCAATCAATCTCATCCCCTTTCACTTTCCCCCGACCTTGTCCAGACACAGCTTTTAAAAAAAACGTTGCGTTCGTTCCGGGGGCAGTTTGGTCGAGCAGTTGGAACGGTCCTGCACGCCAGGGAGAAAACTTACCCCAACCGAAGGGGTAAAAATAAAAAATAAAAACCGTTCCTTCCTTCTGTTTAATAAATGCTGCGGCGTCAAAAAAAAAAATCAGAGAACTTAGTCGCGAAGCAAAATATTAAATTCTGGGGCGACGAAGTTGGGTCGTTCCAACGTCAGTTTCGAAATCTGAACGATCTTTCCGTTTGACCTGTTCGCTCAATTCTGGAAACAAGTGCCCGTCGAGCGGTCCTTTGACTTATGCGACAAAATCCAAGAATGTCCCTGTCGAGAATATGAATATATACAAAGAAAATGAAGGTGGATCTGATCATGGAAATAAACAACAAGAGATTATGTGCCAAATGGGGCGGAGAACATCGCACATCAGAACGAATCAAGCGCAACTTCCTAGTTTAGCGTCCTCCCTACGTTGTCTTAGCACGATGTGACCGTAATGATGTCGCAGGCGATTCCTCTATCTTTACACGAAATTCAAAGCTGTCTTGTTTATTTTTTATCTAGATAAAGAATTAATTGTGCTTTAAAAAATTGAGATTTCTCATCTTTCGGTTAATTCTTTATTTCTTTTATGAATCAATTGTTATTGACATAGATGGTTAAGAAGTTGAGTTGGCAATCGGAAAAACCTAGGCCGATTGAGTGAGTAGCAAAATGTTTAAAAAAATTTAAGAAATAATAGGCCACGAGAATGTTAAAAAAAAAGGGAAAAAAGAAAAGGGCTTAGCCTTGCCACCAATTCACGATACAGCCTCGAGTTACCAATTTGCGACGGTGTTAGGTCCCCGACCGGCAATTTTTAATGGCGTTAATTCCATGTCGACAAGATCCATCGTATCGAAACTGGGCAAGGGACAAATATGGCACTCTTTTTAAAGTACAAAGCCATTTTGAATAGAGAAAAAAAGTGCAGGGGTGATTTTGAATTTCAAATAGAAGTAGGGAAACCGCCAGTAATATCATCCCACCCAGAATAAGATATGTATTTCTAGAGCATATAAACATACTCAATTAAAATGATTTCAAAATTACCGAAACTTAACTAAACACAAATTTTAAAAATCAGGTACAATGGAAACTATCTTACTTGATTAACTATCTATTAAATATGAGCGCTCGCTACTGACACGATCCATATACACGGTATCATCTATCATATCATAAAGAGCACAAAAAATAAGAAGTGCGTGTGACATAATCGTCCAACAAAGAAATCAAACATAGTGACGAATTGCACTGACTATAGGAAAGTGCATATATTTGAAAAGTGTCGAATAGCTTTAGCCTTTGGTACGATAATTGAAAAGCGCATTAAACTTTTAGCATAATACTAACCCTTTTCTATTATTATTGGCATGGCGGTTATGAAACTTGTAATTTAATAATTTGATTGGATACTGTTAAATTTAAATAGATCATATCAATCAAGACAACATTTAAAGGGGATTACCTACCTAGGTGGTGTTGCTGGCTTATGTTTTTTTCCTCTCGCAAAAGGTTGAGAGTTCAAATCCCAACTTCGTCATAGAGTGACTTACCTGGTTACATGTGTGTGGTAGCTAGCATGTGCGACCCCCAGAGTTTACTCTCTTGGCTATCGGTGGGATGCGAGGTTCCCTGGATCATTAAAAAAAAAAAAGACAACATTTAAAGGGGACTCCATTATTAATGTCGTTATTAGGAACTTTTTTTCTGCATGGTCCAATGGGTTCCCAATCAATAATGGAGCAAAAAGCCTACTCGAGGTCACTTTTATATGTTGTTAAACCAAAAATTTTATCGAAAGTGCGAGAAAATGCAAAAATTCAAAATAATCGGATGATTTTGAATGTTTGTTTTCGGTGTGTTATTGAACGAAGGTCGGAATATTAAGTGTTAAAATAAAAAAAAATTAATGGAAAGTTCGTCCTTTTAAAAAACTTAACCGAATAGAAGAACTTACCAAACATGCGTCATGAATTTTAGAAGGTTTGTGTTCTCGATATAAATACTTTTCTTTAAGAACCATATTAAAATAGATTTATGTAGATGCCAAGCCGAACAATTTATGAATAAAGTCTTATTCAACACATGTAGACTCGAGGGTGCTCATAAATTCGCGGAAAATAATTGCATAAAAAGATCGTTATCTACGTCTTAAAAAGTAAACACAATTTGAAAAACAAGAGGAGGTAAAAAAACACTTTCTCAATATCATCTCGAAAAAGTTTATGATTGAACGGCAATGACGATTAGTTAATTAGCTGATAAAATATGAAATATTTTGAGTAACATCAGTTCTTGAATTTCACGGCTTTATCTTTCGAATTTTTTTCTCGGGAGGTCTCATTGTAGTATGATTAACATTAAAGTCACGATGCTAAACAATATCGTTACATCAATAGGCACATGTCGAGAATTCATTCTAACTTCACATGTGTGATTCGGGATCACTTTCCTCTCGGTCTATACGTATAACTCGATATGTTCTCAGTTAAATGTAAAGATCGTCCTTTAAAAAAACTTACCCAATAGAATAACTTACCAAACACGTTTGATTGATTTTAAAAGATTCACATTCTCAATATAAATACTTTTCATGATGAGCCATATTAAATTAGATTTATGTAGACGCCGGGCTAGACAATTTATGAACAAAGTCTTGTCTAATATATGTAGACTTGGGGGGGCTACATAAATTCGAGGAAAATAATTGAATCGAAAGAATCATTATCGAGGGACTGAAAAATAATTACGATTTGAAAAATAAGGGCTAGAAAAACACTTTCTCAATTTCTTCTCATAATAGTCTCTTATTGGACCGACTGTTAGTTAATCAGTTAATCCAATATCAGTTATATCGAGTGATGTTGGTTCTTGAATTTCACGATTTTATCCTTCGATTTTATTTTTATTAAGAGGTCTCATTTGAGCAAGATTGACATTGAAGTTACAATGCCAAACGATACCATCGCATTAGTACACATATCGAGATTCATTATGACTTTGCATGTGTAATTCGAGATTACTCTCCCCTCGATCTATGTGCGTAACTCGGTATATTCTCAATCCCCTTGTCACTCCATAAGCACATTAGAAGCGGCTCCTCCCGATCCGGGTCTTCTCCCCCATGATTACTTCTGGCATGGTTGCCACATTCTCAACCCTCGTCGGCTCTTAACGATGGGCCGTTCGCTTGAATCCGAGGAAGGGCGCCATGACCTCACCCTAAACACAGCCTTAGTTTTTTTTTTTTTTTTACTTTTATTATTTTTTGAAAATTTTAATCTAACTTTGTATCCATTACTTTTAAAAATTTTAATATTTTTTCTTACGTGGCGTTTGATAGACATCAATCATTGCTACGCGTTTTAAAAGTAATAAAATAAGACATGTCGATATTTTTCCTCGATCTTTATCAAAAAAAAATATTTTTCCTCGATCATATTGGACGGACAGCGGAAGGAATTGATCTAACAAATTCAACAAGTTCTAGAACTCAAGAGCATTAATTTTTTTGTTGTTATAGGACTTGATTGTATTTTCGTAATAAATTTTCAGATTTTCACTCATTTTATCTCGAAAAAAAAAAATTCCCCCAAAGGTCTCCGGGGAGGCGGAATAAAATAAGGGGAAGGCGCATGACGGAAAAAGAAATATATCCACCTTGATGATGCGCCTTGAAAAGATCAAAAGGAGACCATTGTCTCTCACCCTCCCTCCCCACCGACCCCCCCAAAAAAAAAAAAAAAGAATAAAATAAAATCCCGAAATTCGCTTTTTCCGTGCAACGCCATCTCCCTCCGCCCCGCACTCCATCACAAAACACCCCCCCCCCCCCTCTCCCATCTTCTCCCTTTTCCCTCTCTTTTGCCCGTTACTCTCTCTCTCTCTCCACCTCTGCCCTAAGCTCGAGAATTGCAAGCTTTTTCACACTCCATATCTTCAAGCAGTTCCGAAACGCCGCCGTCGCCGTCGCCGCCGCTGCATCATCATCTCGGGCAAATACATTCCTTTCTCCCGGGCGTCCCCCCGCGCCATGGCCCCCAAGCGGCGGCCCTGGCCGTCCCCCGGTGCCACCCCCAAGCGGCGGCCCCCGCCGTCCCAGCCCGGCCCCGGCCCCCCCGACGGCGGCGCCGGCGGCGAGGAGGAGGTCTACAACATAATCCCCATCCACAACCTCCTCGCCGACCACCCCTCCCTCCGCTTCCCGGAGGTCCGCGCCGCCGCCGCCGCCCTCCGCTCCGTCGGCGACCTCCGGAAGCCGCCGTTCTCCACGTGGCGGCCCCACTACGACCTCCTCGACTGGCTCGCACTTTTCTTCGGCTTCCAGGGGGCCAGCGTCCGCAACCAGCGGGAGCACCTCGTCCTCCACCTCGCCAATCTCCAGATGCGAATCTCCCCTCCCCCGAACAACATCGATTCGCTCGACCCCGGCGTCGTCCGCCGCTTCCGGAAGAAGCTCTTGAGGAACTACTCAGACTGGTGCGCCTACCTGGGGAAGAAGTCCAACGTCTGGATCTCCGATCGCCGCCAGTCCACCCCGGATCCGCGCCGCGAGCTCCTCTACGTATCGCTCTATCTCCTCATCTGGGGCGAGGCCGCGAACTTGCGCTTTATGCCCGAATGCATTTGCTATATATTTCATAACATGGCCATGGAGCTGAACAAGATCTTGGAGGGTTACATCGATGAGAATACCGGGCAGCCCGTGTTGCCCTCGTTCTCGGGGGAGAATGCATTCTTGAACACGGTGGTGAAGCCCATTTACGAGACAGTGAAGGCTGAGGTGGAGGGGAGCAAGAACGGGACCGCGCCGCATCGCGCGTGGAGGAACTACGATGATATCAACGAGTACTTCTGGAGCAAGAGGTGCTTTGAGAAGTTGAAATGGCCGCTTGATGGCGGGAGTAACTTCTTCGTGACTATTGGGAGGAGGAATCGCGTGGGGAAGACTGGTTTCGTGGAGCAGAGGTCGTTTTGGAACCTGTTCAGGAGCTTCGACCGATTGTGGGTTATGTTGGTCTTGTTTTTGCAGGCGGCCATCATTGTTGCTTGGGAGGGGAAGGAGTATCCATGGGAGGCATTAAAGAGTAGGGAGGTTCAGGTTAGGGTTCTGACTGTGTTTTTCACTTGGAGTGGAATACGGTTCCTGCAGTCTTTGCTGGATATAGGAATGCAGTATAGGTTGGTATCGAGGGAGACCATGGGGCTTGGAGTGAGAATGGTGCTGAAGAGCGTTGTTGCCGCTGTGTGGATCATCGTCTTCGGGGTGTTCTATGGGCGCATTTGGTCTCAAAAGAACGCTGACAGGAAATGGTCTGGTGCAGCAAATACGAGGGTGGTCAATTTTCTTGAGGTAGCGCTTGTTTTCATCATCCCAGAGCTGTTAGCCTTGGCTCTCTTTATCATTCCTTGGATTCGCAATTTTGTAGAGGGGACGAATTGGAGGATCTTTCACTTGATGACTTGGTGGTTCCAGAGTAGAATCTTTGTGGGCCGTGGTCTTCGGGAAGGTCTGATGGATAATGTGAAGTATTCTCTGTTCTGGATTCTGGTGCTTGCCACGAAGTTCTCCTTCAGTTACTTTATGCAGATCAAGCCAATGATCAAGCCGACAAAAGAGCTACTGGATCTCAAGAACGTGAAGTATGAATGGCATGAGTTCTTTAATAATAGCAATAGGTTTGCCGTCGGGCTGCTGTGGCTTCCTGTTGTGGTGATGTACCTTATGGATTTGCAGATTTGGTACTCCATATATTCCTCGTTTGTGGGAGCAGCAGTTGGGTTGTTTGATCATTTGGGTGAGATCCGAAATATTGAGCAGTTAAGGTTGCGGTTCCAATTCTTTGCTAGCGCGATTCAGTTTAATCTGATGCCAGAAGAGCAGCTTCTGAATGCAAGGGGCACCCTGAAAAGCAAGTTGAATGATGCCATTCACCGATTGAAGCTGAGATATGGACTTGGCAGGCCATATAAAAAGCTCGAGTCCAATCAAGTGGAGGCACGTAAGTTTGCTTTGATATGGAATGAGATAATTAGTGTATTTAGGGAGGAGGATATTGTCTCTGATCATGAGGTTGAGTTACTGGAGCTGCCTCCCAATACTTGGAATGTCAGGGTCGTCCGTTGGCCCTGTTTTCTCCTTTGCAATGAGCTACTTCTTGCTCTGGGCCAGGCAAAAGAGTTGGTGGACGCTCCTGATAAGTGGCTGTGGTATAAGGTCTGCAAGAATGAATACAGGCGCTGTGCTGTCATCGAAACGTATGACAGTGTCAAGCACCTGCTGCTAAAGATAATTAAGGTCAACAGTGAAGAGCATTCGATAATGACTGTTCTCTTTCAAGAAATTGATCATTCTATTGAGATCGAGAAGTTTACCAAGTCATTCAAAATGACCGCGCTTCCTCAGATTCACAATAATCTGATAAAGCTTGTCGAATTGTTGATCAAGCCTAGGAAAGACCTAAGCAAGGTGGTGAACATGCTGCAGGCACTATATGAGATTGCCATTAGAGATTTTCTCAAGGAAAAGAGGACTCCTGAACAGCTAAAGGAAGATGGTCTGGCATCCAGTGGTGCTGGTTTGCTTTTTGAAAACGCAGTTGTATTGCCTAAGCCCGATGATGAGAATTTCTATAGGCAGGTCCGGCGGTTGCACACCATCCTTACCTCCCAGGACTCGATGCATGATATTCCAGTAAATCTTGAGGCGCGAAGGCGAATTGCCTTTTTCAGTAACTCACTGTTCATGAACATGCCTCATGCTCCCCAAGTAGAGAAGATGATGGCTTTCAGTGTTCTGACTCCCTACTACAATGAAGAAGTTGTATTCAGCAGAGAACAACTTCGTACTGACAATGAGGATGGAATCTCCATTTTGTATTACTTGCAGACAATATACGATGATGACTGGAAAAACTTCATGGAGAGGATGCGTCGTGAGGGGATGGTAAAAGACGATGAGATCTGGACAACCAAGTTGAGGGATCTCAGGCTTTGGGCGTCATATCGAGGGCAGACTCTTGGCAGAACGGTGAGGGGGATGATGTATTATTATAGGGCCCTCAAGATGCTGGTTTTTCTTGATTCTGCATCAGAAATGGATGTCCGGGAAGGGTCGGTAGAGCTTGGGTCGATGCGTAGAGATGTTACTCTGGATAGCTTTGAGTCAGGAAGGTTGCCTTCTTCTAAGAGCCTTAGCAGAGCAAGCAGTTCCGTAACTACTTTGTTTAAAGGCCATGAGGATGGCACGGCTATGATGAAATACACTTACGTGGTTGCCTGCCAAATTTATGGGGCCCAGAAGGCCAAAAAGGACCCTCATGCTGATGAAATACTGTACCTGATGAAAGACAATGAGGCCTTGAGGGTAGCGTATGTAGATGAAGTTTCCACTAAAAGGAATGAGAAGGAGTATTATTCCGTTCTTGTGAAATATGATCAGAAGCTACAGAAGGAAGTGGAAATATACAGGGTGATGCTGCCTGGTCCTCTGAAACTTGGAGAGGGAAAGCCAGAGAATCAGAATCATGCTCTTATCTTCACTCGTGGAGATGCAGTCCAGACCATTGACATGAACCAAGACAACTATTTTGAGGAGGCACTCAAGATGCGGAACTTATTGGAAGAATACAGGGCCTTTTACGGCATCCGCAGGCCCACAATCTTGGGAGTGAGAGAACATATTTTTACTGGTTCAGTTTCATCTCTTGCTTGGTTTATGTCTGCACAGGAGACAAGTTTTGTCACATTAGGGCAACGTGTCTTGGCCAACCCTTTGAAAATTCGGATGCACTATGGCCATCCAGATGTGTTTGATAGGTTTTGGTTCTTAGGTCGGGGTGGGATTAGCAAAGCTTCACGTGTTATCAACATCAGTGAGGACATTTTTGCCGGTTTTAATTGCACTCTGAGGGGGGGTAATGTCACGCACCATGAGTACATCCAAGTAGGGAAGGGTAGGGATGTTGGGTTGAATCAGGTATCCATGTTTGAGGCCAAAGTTGCCAGTGGAAATGGTGAACAAGTTCTTAGCAGGGATGTGTACAGGTTGGGGCATAGGTTAGACTTCTTCCGCATGCTCTCCTTCTTTTACACGACTGTTGGATTCTTTTTCAACACAATGCTGGTTGTATTGACTGTGTATGCATTTTTGTGGGGTCGACTTTACCTGGCTCTGAGTGGTGTTGAGGCTGCTGCCACCAGTAATGACAATAGAGCACTTGGTACCATTTTGAATCAGCAGCTTATCATCCAGCTAGGTTTATTCACAGCACTTCCGATGATAGTGGAGAATTCTCTTGAACTTGGGTTTCTTCAAGCTGTCTGGGATTTCATGACCATGCAGCTCCAGCTTTCATCTGTTTTCTACACATTTTCCATGGGAACCCGTACCCACTTCTTTGGCCGGACTATTCTTCATGGTGGTGCAAAGTACCGTGCTACTGGCCGTGGTTTTGTTGTGCAGCACAAGAGCTTTGCGGAGAATTATAGGCTGTACGCTCGCAGTCATTTTGTTAAAGCAATCGAACTTGGTCTCATACTTACTGTTTATGCATCTCACAGTCCTATTGCCAAAGACACTTTCGTGTACATTGCCTTGACCATTACAAGTTGGTTCCTTGTCATGTCATGGATCATGGCTCCATTTGTGTTCAACCCTTCTGGTTTTGATTGGTTGAAAACTGTCTACGACTTTGATGATTTTATGAATTGGATATGGTACCGTGGTGGTGTGTTTGCTAAGGCTGAACAAAGTTGGGAGAGATGGTGGTATGAGGAGCAGGATCACTTAAGAACCACTGGCTTTTGGGGAAAGATTTCTGAGATAATTTTGGATCTTCGCTTCTTCTTCTTTCAATATGGTATTGTCTACCAGCTTGGTATTGCTGCCGGAAGTACCAACATTGCTGTTTATTTGCTATCTTGGATTTTTGTTTTTGTGGCTTTTGGAGTATACTGGGTGATATCATATGCTCAGGACAAGTATGCAGCGAAAGACCACATCTACTATCGTCTTGTTCAGTTCCTTGTTATTGTTCTTGGCATTCTCTTGGCAATTTCATTGTTGAAGTTTACTAAATTCAAATTCATGGACATTTTCACTAGTCTGTTGGCATTCATCCCCACTGGGTGGGGCATCATATTGATTGCCCAGGTGCTTCGACCATTTCTGCAGAGAACTAAGCTCTGGGATAGCATTGTTTCTGTAGCCCGGATGTACGACATTATGTTTGGAGTCATAGTGATGGCCCCAGTAGCATTACTATCTTGGATGCCTGGGTTTCAGTCAATGCAGACGCGTATCTTATTTAATGAAGCATTCAGTCGAGGCCTACGAATATTCCAGATTGTTACTGGAAAGAAATCGAAGGTTGACTCGTGATCAGAGGTAAATACTGACAGTTTGACTGGTTTCTGCAGTTGATTTATTTATTGTCTGGCTTGATTTCTGATGCAATGTCATCTGCTGTGTTTAGTATTTTGGAATATGACTGCCCTGATATGTTGCCTGTATTCTCTGTTTTTTGGGGGGGGGGTCCTTTACCACTGCCTGATATATCTTCTTAGACAATCGTTAATCTCTATTATCAATGTCAGTCACCTCCTTCTGAATGGTGGCAGGTTAAAATCTTATTTTAGTTACCTGAACCTATGCCCATTGGAGTTTTCCTTTCAGTTGTCAGACATTAGTGACATTGCAGCCTCCCTTCTCCTTTCAGGGCCTAAGCAAAAAAGAATACAATATTTCCTGTTTATGAATGTCAGAATAGTAAGGACCACTCTTGGGATTTACTTGTCTTCGAACAAAATATCTTGAATTAGGCTCAGAAAATTGGAATGTGTATTATTCCCATAGGGGTTCTTCCAATCAAGTCGATCCTTTAACTCGAGACAAATTGAAAATTCTATCTATTTTGTTCAGTTATTTGGTTAAACTTATGATACAAGTTGTGGGTGCATTAAGATTAGTGAAGTGGGTTTAATCTGGCATGTGGAAAGTGGGTCATTAAAGGTTTATATGGTAATTCTGGATTATTTATCCAATGTGCTTTGTAAAAAAGCATTTTTGAATTGCAGAATGGTTTAAGTTTCTGCTTCTGTGTTGTTAGTAACTATTGACATTGGGATTTTCCTCCAGGTTTTAGTGCTCAACCCAAATAACTTCATTCCCATTGGTTTCATTGCTGAATCATTTTTCCTTGCATTATATTTATCAACTCATTAACACAATGTCGTGCTTGATTTCTGACAGGCTTTGTTGTCCATATTGGTCTGTAGTTAGGATCCTTTTCTGGTCTGTTCTGAGTACTGGTGTCGGGGCAACAATCTGATACAATTTTCCATTTTGGGCAGGCTGGAAGTCAACGTGAGATGTAGAAATACTGTAGAATCTGAGAGACTTGATCCAAAGTTCTTGTGCATTACCATGGCGACTGTCCAGCTCCTTGCGATTATATTTCATTGCAAGGGTGTTCATAGTTCTGCTTCTTTTTTGTACTGTTTATACCCCATCTACTGCTGTAATTAGTTACCGAGTACCGTGTGAGTTCATTAGTGTGCAACTGGGGAGCTCCCCATGCGATCGATGGAGGTTTTTGCGATCTTAATTTAGCATGATGAGGTTGTTACACATTCGCAATTCTTGTGATTCTTTCATTGCATAACGCATACATTTGTTACCATTACCCACATTCGAGTTCGAAAAAGAGTGATTCTTGTTAACATAATCTTGCTTTCCCGTTTTGCTTCATTTGCTGTGGCATCATATAGCCCGTGCACCGCCTCCGTCTGCCGCCGGATCTTGATCATCAAATTCAATGCCCGTGCAGCGTGATAATAGTGTATTGGCATAACGAGAATCTTTCAGAAAACACTTAAGTGGGGCTCGAGCATTCCGTCTTCCGACGGTCCTGGAAACGAATCAGGTGCCCCGATTACATCTTCTTGAACTCTAATATGCCCAGAGAGCTCATCTCAGATCAGTAATTGGGACTCCCGTTTGCATGACGACTCCTCGACTCATCATGGTCATGTGGATAAGACTGAAGAAATCCCGGAAAAGACGGCATGTATTCTGGGATGTTGATCCTGATCTGTCTAGAGAACGTGGACGCTCAGATCCGTGTCCCTTTCCGCTTACCTAATCTTAACCACCAAGTGTCGATTCCTTTTAGCTTTTCTTCCCTGGCCCCTTTGAAAGCGCGTTATTACCTTTCCTTATCTTTATTTTTTTTTCTTGAATTTTTTTTTTAGTGAACTGTTTGACTTTGGTCGGTGTCATTTTCCATAATGGGTACTTGCCATCTGTACCCAAGAAAAGTAAATCTGGCGTGATTGATACGTGTGGATGGGCTTTTTGCAGCTCAACTGCGATCCAAATCTGGCCGACAAAGAAGAACGGGAACATAAAAAAGAAAAAAACTAAAAAAAACAATTGCTAGAGGAGGCTTTTTTATGTCAAGAGTAAGGGTCTGCATGGCAATGTTTCTGTACCCGAAAGCAGTTTCTGTTCATAAATGTTTTTTTGTGTTTCTATTCCTGGAAATAATTTTTTAGTATTTGAAAGCGTTTGGTAACTGAAAATTTCTTTTGTTCTGGGAACAAAAATGCGTTTGGTAAAAATTTCCAATCTTTTGATTCTTTTAATTTTCTTTTTCCTTTTTCTTTTTTTTTCCTCCCTGTTGGCCATCGCCAGTGAGGCTCGGCCTCACCCGGCCGCCATCGGCGAGCCCAGATTTGCGAGGCCGAGCCTCGTCGGTGGCCGGGCAAGGCTTGCCTGGCCTGGCGCCGCTTGGGCGAGGCTCGCCTGACCAGGCATCGCCTAGGCAAGGCTTCGGCGAGCTTGCCGGACCTTGCCCCGGCCTGGCGAGGCGTCGGCGAGCTCGCCGGACCTCACCCGACAGCGGCGATGGGGTGGCTGAGGGTTGGGAGAAGGAAGAGGAAGAAGAAGAAGAAAATGAAAGAGAAAGAAAAAAGGAAAAAAAATGTTTCTTGAAATTGTTCCTGGGAACAAGAAATAACTTTTTCTTGTTTCTGATTTCTACTCCAAATCTGTTTTGGGGAACAAAAAATTTACCAAACGCGTTTCTATTCCTAAGAACAAAAAAATTTGTTGCTGGGAACAAAAGAATAGAAAACAACTATTTCTGGGAACGTTACCATGCAGACCCTAATATGCTCAGGAAATATACAGTCTGACCCATTTGCATTAAAAAAATAAAAATGAAAAAAAGAGACAATATTACAAAAACCTCAAATTAATACATCTTTAATAAATTATCCCAAATTGATACACATACGAAAAGTTTATCCATAATTAATTTTTTAACTATAAAAAGTTTCAAACTAATATCTCAATAACAAATTTACTCAAAACTAATTTTTTAACTACAAAAAATCCCATCTGGTACATTTGTAACAAACTTAAGTCATTAAATTAGATTTATACAAAGAAAAATCACAAACCGGTAAATTTATAACAATTAAAGAGTAAAACTCAAAATTGATGCACTCGCCAACTATTACGTATTATCAAATTTAATAATTTAATAGTAAAATTTAACAAAAACTAATAAAAGATAAATTTATCATAGATATACTATTTTGAGATTTTTATGATAAAAATTAATTTTAGATAAATTTATTATGAATATATTAATTTTGGGATTTTACATAGTATTAATCTTAAAAAAAAAGAATGGAGGAAAATCCGCTTCCGAGAGCTTCACTGTTCGAATTCCGTGGATCTTACTTTTGATTCGCGAAAGTACATTGAAGGGGAAGGCGACGAAATTGCCGCCACCTTTGTCGCTTCCATATCAATAATATGCTTAACGCCGAACGCCGGCTCGACACGTGTCCATTTTCCTCTCCTCCTCCGGGTTCCTTCCCCCTCCCCTCCTCCTCCTCGTCTCGCGGCAACGGTCGGAGCTCGGATCCCGCCGGCGCTCCCCGCTCATTGTCTCTCTCTCTCCGTCCGCGCGCGCGCGCGCGGCTTTTTCGGGCCTCGGCTCCCTCCTCTTCGCGACATGGACGATCCTCTGCTCGCCGGCGGGGAGAGCAGCGACCCGCGGCGGACGGAGCGTTTCAACCGCCGCTCCGACGCCCTCGCCTACGGCTCTCCTTACCAGAAGGCCGCCGCTTTGGTGGATCTGGTGAGCGTCTCCCCCGTCCCTCGCGCGAAGCCGCCTGTTCCGCCAGCTCTTTCTCTTCGTCTTCCGTTTTTTTTCTTTCCGTTCGATCCCGTGAGTTGGTCTTAGTGTTTTCATTTCTTTCTTTTTTTGGAGAGGAGGCGAGAGCGCGTGTTGCGTCGTCTAGAATGCATTTGTTTCCAATCTCAGGCGTTGTCCCGTTTCGGGCAGGCGGAGGGTGGCTTTCCGAAGCTGCCATTTGCGGCGATGTCTCTTCGCCGTCGAGATCATCGCAATCTAATGACGCTGAGTTTGCAAATTTTGCACCTAGTAATGGAGTTCAGTAGAACTGTGTTACGTGAAGGAAGGCGAAAAGTCTTTGCTGCGGCAAGGCTGATCTCGTTCACGATAATGTAGCAGTGGAACAGTAATATGAGTGATTCGAACATATGGAAGAGCAACCAGCGAGGAATGAGGACCTTTCAAGCAATACTGTATTGAGTACTCCTGGTTGAGCTTTTTCGCTCTTGTTTGATTGGTGGGTTTGGGGATATCATATCTTGAGTTCTTTTTAGCTGATCTTGGCTTAAGCTTGTAGTCATTCAGAAAACAAAAATGTGGGTTTAAGCTTGTGAACGACCATCTTGGCTTTTTTTTTTTTTTTTTCCTGCAGCTTCTGTTTCTGTATCTTGCTTTCTTTGTTTCAATCGTGGCCCGACGCTTTAGTGCCTTCTGACAGGTTAGCATGTGAGAACTATGAGCTCATAATCTATGTCAATGAGGAGAGGTGTCCTGTATATTTGCTTATTCCCTATCTTTCTCTTGGGAAATCAACCTATAAGTTTGTTCCTCCAGCTGGAATAATCACTGTTGATGTTCTCTTGGATCATTCAGTGCGATTTATATGAGAACGCATCCTGCAGGCTGAAGATGGTGTTGGTCTTCCAGTTCAAATTCTTGACCAGTCGAATTTTGAGAGTGCCGCCAAGTTCTACTTCCTCTTCACAAAATTTGACATCATCTGGTCCCTCAATTATTTTGCTTTGATAGTGCTGAACTTCCTTGAGGTTAGTATGCTTTCTGGTCTCTTCTTCAGTGGCAGTGGGCCTTCGTCCCCAGAAGTTGCCAAAGGTTACCGTGCTTACTCTTTGCTCCTGCACAGAAACCTCTGTGGTGCGCCAAATACTCTGCAGATGCTTGCAGCGAGAGGGAATACTATTTTCTGGGACAGTTACCATACTTAACAGGCGTTGAATCTCTCGTATATGAGGTAATTGTAAAAATCCCGTAGATACTTTTGGTGCCAGTTCACTCACAAATCTTGTGATATAAATGAGACCTCATGAGCTTCACTTATTGATTTTCACCAAATTTCACATTGTGGCAGCAGGTTCATCTTCAAATTCTGCGAGTTGTTTAATTAAAGCCTTTTTTCATTATAATTGAGATATGAAGAAAGTATCTTTCAGGATGTCCTAGAAACATCTATCCTTCCATGCTTGTATCTGATTAAACAATCACATAATGCTTTTAATACTTTGAATGAACATTCAATGATGTGCCTATCTCCACTATGCCTATAAATGGACACTCGGTAGTAAATTATTCAAGTAGCCATTTCTTTTTAAAAAAAGTAATGGTCTTTTCTGTAAGGACCATTATATCTTCTATCGTGTTGTATTGATTAAACTGGGGAACTCCTTGTAATCTTGCAAATCGTATGAGTTCTACCCAGCTTATGGTAATAAATGCTTGAGATATTGTTGTGTGAGTGGAGCTCATGGATATTCTTTCTCATGCAGAGCATAACTCTTGTTATACTCATGATACATACATTCTTTCCCATTTCTTATGAGGGGTTTCGCATCTATTCAAGGAATCCTCTTAACCAAATGAAGGTACAGAACTTTGCTTTTGCCTAGCCATTTCTCTGAAGTTTATTCTTTTAGCTGCTTCACTTTTTCGGAGTTTCTAGTACTGTGTGAGTACTGAGATGAGTGAACAGAAGGTGCACCATGAGAGAAAACAAGTCTCCACATGTCATTTCTCTTCATTTAAGCTGTAATAAGGGATGGGCTCTTTATCTTTTGAGTTGTCTTTCAAGCAGATATTTCCTAGGCACATGGAAGGCAATGTGCAATGTATTCTGACTGGGAGCATTATCAACAGTTTGATAAAAAGAAAAATGCTTGAAAGTCCTATCTCTGATTACTTTCACATGGGAGAATGGTGGCTTCAGTCTTATTGTAATTTTTCCATTTCTTTAAAACTCAGGATCTCATCATGAAGTCACCAATTATGGGAAAATATCTTGTGCTTATGATATTAAATGCAGTGATCTTGCACATGTATGATAGTAAGTGGAAGCACATGTTTTTAGTTGCATTGTTTATGCAGTTAGTAACTTCTCTTAATTGGGATTGCTTTCTGCAATATTGATAGGCTGTTAATATCTTGAATGTCGAAATTCCTCCTACTGTTTATATATTCAGATGATACTTTAACCTTTGGCTTGATTTATCAGGTTGTTTGCCTAGCACTTTTGGTTGCTGATTTACTAGTGTATGCCCTCTACTTATCCCCTGCGGTGGCCCTTGACTATCTTCCATTTAGAGCAGCACCTTATGTTAGAGTTGTCTTTTTCATCATGAACATACGGTATGTCTGAGTTATTTCCACTATTTTTCTTTAACACGGCTGGCTTGACATGCTTTTAGTATCAAATCTGAATTTTTTTTATCAAATCTAAAAAAACCTTGGGCAGATTATTTTTCATATTTGTTTCAAATGGAAAAAATGCTTACAAATAAGATGTCATTTTTTTAAGTCCAATTACATTTTGAAGTTATACTTTCACACTCTCCGTTATAGTTGAGGTCATACTTTCCATCTTAATGGTCTAGATATTACTCCTCTTCTTATTTACCACAGTGAAGGAAGAAAGGAATTTTTCCATTCCTAAAGTATTTGAGATGAATAGTAAAATATAGGCATGTCTTTCTTTTCAGCTTTGGATCTCTGCATTTTTCACCTTTATGCTCTCACATTTTACCTTTCCTTGTCATTATAGGGAGCTACGAGCGAGCATCTTCATTCTGGCGGGCATGCTTGGGACCTACTTAAATGTCTTGGTTGGTTTAGACCCTCTATTGCTTATTTAAATTGCTATTGCTCCACTTGCACGGTTTTGTTTCACTGAAATTAGTGATAGATTTTCACTATTTATGCGAATATAGCTTGTGTTACAAGATGTTTTCCCTTTGTTATGCTCACTTTCCTGTTTTTCTGGTAAATCTGCAGGCTCTTTTGCTTCTGTTTCTTTTGTTTTGCAGTTGGGTAGCATATGTTATGTTTGAAGATACCGAACAGGGAAAGACTGAATTTACCTCATATGGTGCCACCTTATATAAGATGTTTGTTTTATTCACAACATCCAATAATCCAGATGTATGGATATCAGCATATAAGTAAGCAAATTCACGTGAGTGCTTTAAATTTCTCATGCTGATTGTCAAGAGAAGAACTTTTATTGTCATTCGAGAAAAAATAGGGTTTACCCTCAAAACTAGTGGATTATATCTTCCCAAGATGTGACTGGAACTTAGCTTGTCTTTTGGCTTTGTTTTGTTCGCTTGCTTAATTTCTTGTTTTTAAAATTGGGGACATTGCTTCTGTCTCTGTCTCTGTCTGTCCTTCTGTGTCTTTCTCTATCTCTTAATTTTACCTTTGGATATTCTCCATTTACCCAATAGTTAAAATTCTTTTATAATGGTAACCTAAACTTTCTATCTTTATTTCTTCAGACTATGGTGGGCATATAATTATGCCCTGGGTCTTTTTTTTGGGAACGGCAACGATTTGAGAATTGTCCTAAAAGTTGGATCAATCATTTTTCTTATTTAGATGATTACATATCATAAAGGAATAAGGGATTGGCCTTAGTGGTGGTCCATCCTTACATGGACTGAGGTCTTGGGTTTGGCTACAACTTCCTTGCTTCTCCTATATTTGTATTATCATCATGTCATACAGCTGCTTGACTTCAATATGATTTTTTTCTTCCAGAGTTTCACGTTGGTACTCCCTTTTCTTTATCCTCTATATCCTGCTGGGGGTTTACTTCGTCACGAATTTGGTCCTTGCTGTTGTGTATGACAGCTTCAAGAGTCAGGTAAATTTTCTTTCAGTATCCATGCTATTTCGGAGAATTGGGGGTGTTAGCTCATGCAAATATATCTATTTAATATCTCACTTACCATCTCAGGGAAACCTTCCTTGTAATGTTTATTTTGTATTTGGAGGAAACTATTGACATATGTTCATTTGTTTAGCTCGTGAAACAAGTCTCTGAGATGGACCGAATGAGGGAAATCATGTTAGTAAATGCCTTTAAGCTCATAGATAAGAATGTAAGTATCTTGGCCTCTCTTATTAAATACTTTTTATCACATGTCTCTCATAAATAACTTCTTTTGCTTATCATTTTGTTTTCAATTTTCTACAAATGACATGCGTCTCCTTGTGCCGGTTGTTCATGACAGCTAGTTTTTGGTATGTTACTCCAAGTTTTCATGTTACAGGTCTCAAAACTCATGAAATAGAAACAGTTAGACATAATCAGATGCATTGTCTGCGTGTTCAGACCTGCTAATTATTTGGTTGCTTTGGAGACTTCTCATGTGTCCTTTGCTGTTCCCAACTTCTATGCTGAAGTTATCTGATATAGATATTTGATGAGAAGAGCAGCTGTCAGACATTCCAATGGTGTAAATTTATACTAAAGGGGTTTGGACGTACATGATTGGTTGATAAATAGCAATAAGTGATGTATTGTCACATAATATACTTTGGATGTCTTGAGTTGAATAATGGAGGCCAAATATATATTCTCTTTCTCATCCCCTTCTCCCTCTCTTCTTTTTTCTCTTTCCTCTCTGTGAGAAACATAAATAGCAATAAGTGATGTATTGTTGGAGCTCTTCATCTTACTTTGCCGTTGCTCCTGCTGGGGGATCCTTCTTACTTATGTTTTCCTGTAGTGATTCGGGTTATACTCTTACTTGTTTGTCTTCTTACTTTCTTGGCATGCATAGAATGTTGGGCATATCAATAAAGTGCAGTGTATACACCTGTTTGAAGAACTAAATCACTACAGGTATATAAACATCCTACTCACAAGATGACTTGAACTATTGTTTCCTGTTTTCTTTTTATAATTTCGAGACTGTCCAGTTAAGCATTCATCAGTGAGATATGTAAAAGCTGCCAGCAAACATGCAAGGACATGCGTGGTGAATTGTTTGCCCTGTGAAATGTCTTGGCATGCTAATCAGTGCCCTTATGTTTTAAAGAAGAAAAGATAGTTCCAGCAGAGAAATCCCAAACAAAGAAGAATGCGATATTGCTGCTATAAGATTATCTTGAACATAGCATGTTTGTCTTTGAATTAGAGCTAATTGATGACGTAAAGAACAATTCTATCTTCTTTGGGCCTGGAAGCAATGCTAGCATGAAGAAAAGCCTACCAGACTTCTAACACTAAACCTTGTCTGGATAATTAGGATCTTTGAAAAACTAATTTGCTTTCAGATCACTATGACTTTTACTCTGACTATGATTAAGTGTGGTTTCTGTGCATCACAGTGCAAAGATAATAGCCATCTTATTTCTCATAGAAAGTGATTCTTCTAAGTGTTTTTCCTAACCTTAGATGCTGGTCTTGTGAATGTTCTTCCAGGACACTGCCAAAGATATCGCGAGAAGAATTTGAATTCATATTTGATGAGCTGGATGATAGTCATGACTTCAAGGTATCAAAAAATTGGTTAAGCATTTGGTTAAAATTGCTATTTCTTCCATTGATTTTGTTTTTTGTTTAATGGACTTTCTTCTTTGCCTCTTCACATGTTAGTTGTATGGTTTCAAATATGTGGAATGTCTACATTCTCTTCACTGGGCTGTTTATGATTTTAGTACTCCTTGCTTCTATTTTTCTTCTTCCTAATGAGTGTATGTGATCTGTTATATGCTGTTTTAGTGTATCTCACTGGTGTAGAACATGCATATGCATTACCAACTAGCTTCCTTAATGCTCCTCAAAAGGAAGAAAAACCAGCTTATTGCGAAAAGCATGTGCAACCATTAAATTGACCACATTTTGCACTGGAAGGGATTTACTGTTTCTTTTCTGTGTTTTTGGATTTTCAATTACTGGTTTTCATGACAATAGATCATCTACCTGTGGTCGGTTATCTGGTCAATGCTCTATCTAGAATTTTCCATTCACTTTTTCTTTTGTAGATCAACATGGATGAATTTGCTGATCTTTGCAATGCAATTGCCCTCAGATTCCAGAAGGAGGATGTTGTGAGTTGATTCTTTTGCTGATCTGAAGATAGGCATGAAGCTTCAGAGTTTCACCCCCATTTGTTTTACCATTTTGCAGCCTTCTCTGTTTGAGAAATTTCCATCAGTCTACTATTCTCCATTGTCTGAGAAGTTGAAGAGTTTTGTGAAAAGTCCAAAATTTGGATATATGATATCGTTTTTCCTCATTCTGAATCTGGTTGCAGTGATTGTTGAGACAACGGTATGTTTTGAACCTTCATCGACTTAATGCTTTACAAATCATGGTGTGGCACTATAGTGAAGCACAAGATCAGTTACAATAATTTCAGTTAATTGGTTAGTTGATCTTGCGTTGGAAATAGAGCTACAATTGGACAAGTTTCTATTTTGCATTGTTTTCAATGCTGAAGTGAGCTCTAGCCGCAATTGATTGCCACATTCATGCATGAGAATGTTGAACTTATCGCTCGTCTCTAATCTCTCAAATAGGACTACTTTAGCAACTCATAAGGTGCTAATTGTCTAGTTCACATCTCTTGATGATCAAATATTGAAAGTATATCTTTCTTTTCTGTTTAATTTTAAATACCAATTATCAAATAATGTGGGTCATAAAAGCTTATCCAAGGCTTGAGAAATATGAAATTAATTGTTACTGATAGGCACAACCTGTGTAAAAAAGTCAGCAATTCACCCAGGCTTGTAGAACTTGGAATAGTTGATCTCTTCCTTACATATTGGGATGAGTCAATGTAGGTCAATGGTGTGAAAACATGCTCTGAGGTGACTAACTATAATCTAAATCAGATATTGACTTCATGATTATCACGCCTGGTGGATTCAAATAAGGGAAAAAAGCTGGCTTTTCTTCAATTCTGTACCAAAGTGCTATATGACTTGTTTTCTTGTGCAAAGGACTTATCTTGGACCTATCACTACTGAAGCTCAAAAGTCACTCTACTTACCATGTATACGTAGCATCATTACTCCTATTTTCACTTTCATCATTGATGCAAATCAATCCACTTATCTCAGCCCCTTCAGTACATTATTGTGGTAGTTATTGGAATATTAAGGAAACTAATGGCTTGTTGTGTTACAGCTGGATATTGAAAACAACTCTGGCCAAAAAGTGTGGCAAGAGGTAGAGTTTGTCTTTGGTAAGTATCTTCTGGGTATTCTTGTGTCATACACTGGTATATGAGTTGTAGTTCCTATTTGGAATTGGAATCGATTGATATAAATATGACATAGCTTCTTACAAGAGTAAAATCTTGAACCAGCTGGAAAAGGCATGGCTCTTCTATGTGATGTGGCATATTATTGGTTGTGCTTTCATTGAGTTCAAAATGTCTACTGATGTTGAATGAGTGACGATGGATCTGATATTTTCTTGTATTGTCTTCAAGTGTTATGGCTGGTTTGTCACAAAATCATCGAAAAAATTTCGTTCTTGTTAATCTGTGCTCATTTTTAGTCGCTTGCTATCTGATTATGCTCTTCTAGCAGAACCAGATGTCTTTATCATGCTGCAGTGAGATTCCATTTATCAGGATCTTAAAAGTAGCTGTGTGGTCATTGTTCCCAATCGTACATCTACTTGTCTAATTGCCTTTTTATTCTGGAACTTCCCTTGTTTTTTAGCTACTCAATGTCCTTTTTCACTGGCATTTGGTTGGCAATTTTTGGACCTCATCAATTATTGTAGGTCTTAGACCCGAGATAATTAATTTGCACTTGTTAATCTTGTTGTGTCAGTTGATTGTATTTGTCATATCCTATGAATTTGGGTCGATTCTTTTAAAGGGCTAGCATGCTGTTATGATTGATATTTTTATTTTGTCCCACAGGTTGGATCTATGTACTTGAGATGGCTTTGAAAATTTATTCATTTGGGTTCGAGAACTATTGGAGGGATGGTCAAAACCGCTTTGATTTTCTGATCACCTGGGTGATAGGTGAATACTTCATGCAGTGATAGATCATAATTTTTTCAGCACATATAAACTGTCTGACATATAAATGTTCTTGCTTACGATTGATGCCAATGATGCTGCTATAGTCTATACAAAGATATAATGGCACGCATTTTCACAAATGTAGCTAGTCTTTTTTCCCATTGAATTCTCTGAAAACAGTAGTCAGTTTTATTGAACCTGGAATTTGTTGTGGTTGAGATAAATAGAATTGGTCTTCATACCCATGTGATGCATATGATTATTGAACATACTGCGTTTCTTTGTAAGAATTGCATTTCTGTTTAGCTATTTTCAGTAGACTAACTTTCTCCATAAGTTTATAAGGTTTGTAAATAAAAAAGTGGAAGTCCATGATCAGCTGAATGTAAATTAAGAGCATCACTAAATAAAAGAAATCAGTGAAGACTATTATTAGACTCCTAGTTTTAAATAAATTTTGGACTTTAGGTAAATCTGATGTCATTGAATAAGTCGGTGTTGATGACCTTTTTATCATTAAAACACAGTAAATTTTCACCCTAGGCCAATTTATATGTTATGATAAAAGAAATGAGGGACTGTTATTACACTTCTGTTGAGTATTTAATCAGTTCAGAGTTTGACTTAAATGATTCATTGAATAAGTTAGCTATAAGAACTTATCACAAATAGTATAATTAGTGGTTGTCAACTTGGTGATTGCAATGAGTTGCAGCTGCTCACCTGCTTTCTACTTACTTTATGTTTGATGGGACTTTATGATTGTGATTGTGCCCCAAGGGAATTTGGTGAGAGCAATGCAACATGTTTTCAAGATATAAACAACGCGTGAAGTATGGTAATTTCACATGTCACAAGACATTGGAACATATAAAAAATATCCCTTTACAGTTTTTAAGCTCATTAAATATTGCTTAAAGAGTGTCTCAAGAGAGATGTAAACTAACTTGATGGCATGACATTGAACATAGTTGAGGTCCAAGGTTGTTTGTATGTTACAATTTACTTTCAGCTACAATATGCATATCTACTAATAACAAGTCAGCTGTCGAATAATCATATCTGGATATTCCCTTATCCTAGAAATGTTAAAGCTCCTAAAGTTTCACTGCATTTCTGAACTGATACTTGCTAATTTGCAGTCATTGGAGAAACTATCACCTTCGTGGCTCCTAATGGACTTGAATTTCTTTCCAATGGAGAATGGTGCGCATGATATAAGTTTTGATATATCCCATTACTTTATTCCCTTTGTATCAGTTTGGAATGCTTTAGGTCCATGAGGGGGATTTTGCAAGTGCTCTGCTCTTGGGAACTTAACTATTTAGACTGCTACCAGATCTAGACATGAAAGTCCTGGAGAGGAACATCATTTCAGTTGCAGATGAGCAATTGTTAATGAGGTTCTTGCCAGTTCACATGGCCATGGCAAACATGGCCCAAGGGTTGGAACAGTTTACACGAGAGATTACCTGTAGGGCCTTGGATATGACTAGAAGATATGTAGGCTAGGTAAAGTGCTTGAAAGATGCTCAGATAGGACGGCTGGGAGACTTGCATTGGAATATTTGGAAGTGTGGAGCAAATTCTCATGTCTCCTTGTGATTCTATTCATAAATGAATTGTAAGTGGACACTGGAAAATTTTGGATTTTCTTGAATTATGTAATCTACATCTAGGGAAAAAACTGGACATACAGGAGGTCAAATGAAAACTCCTTTCTTCCAGGTTACTACTAAACATCAACCAATTATCCATCAAAGTTACCCTGAGCCTGACTGCAACTATCACGCGAGGTTGCATATTGGAATAGCCTAGTTTTTTTTCTCTCGTTCCATTCTCAATGACAACATGGTGGAGTCGATCATAATGATGTCTAGTGTCCAGTTTACAGTTAACTTTCTTTGATTAAAAACTGGTCAACCTATATAATTCAGGATACATTGAGTCAACAATCTAGGACAGAATGTACATCCAGACTCATAAGTTGATGGGGATGAAATATTAACTATAATTTGTCCTGGTGGGTCATTCAATGCTATTTTGACATGTAGAAGTGTGTATTGCTTCTTTGAGTTTGCCAAAGAAAAATTCGTTATCCTTTCTAATGTAGCTTCTGTGCCTTCTGCATACACTTGAAGACTAATTCTGAATTTTTTTTTCCATGTTTCTTTGTTACAGGATTCGGTACCTTCTTCTTGCTAGATTGCTGAGATTGATAAGGCTGCTAATGCATGTTAAACAATACCGAGCTTTTGTTGCGACATTCTTGACCCTCATACCAAGTCTGATGCCATACCTTGGAATCATCTTTTGTATACTTTGCATTTTTTGCTCTCTTGGAGAACAGGTATCAGATACTCTACTCTTTTTGTCCTCAAACAAAGAATTGTCCTGTGGATCATCTGTTTAATGTTTTTGCTTTTCCTCCTTATTGGAATAATGAATAGTGGTTTGTCTCATACATATCTTTCTGTGGTGAAGAATATCGGGTGGTCTCCCCCATGCCTACTTTTTCAGCAACCTTATTTTTTAGGTCCACTATCTTTTCTTCTACAGGAAATATGAAATATCGTAGTATCAACTCCTTCCATGTTAAGTTTAAATAGTTTGGAGTAAGGATTTCTAATCGACTAATTTTATGCATATATTGTCATTAAACTTGCATTAGTACTTTTAAAAGGGAAAAAAGGAAGACTCGGCTACTCTGTTAGCTGATGTGAAATGACCACACATCTACCACTCTTAAATATCAAATATGGATGATGACCCTTACAGCTCCTTCAGCATTATCAGCTGAATTTTCTGAGAATGATACCCTTAGCTGTTCCTTGTGTTATAAGTTTAATATGCTATGGATGACATATAATGTCTTCCTTAAACATATGTTCATCTTCTCATGTTAATTCAGCTTTAAACTGTTTTTTTAAATTCTTTTCTGTAGATCTTCGGTGGGATGGTCAATGCTGGGAACTCAAAATTGGAAGAAACTGATCTTGCGTCTGATAAGTATCCTTTGTATTGTTTTGTTCTTCCTCCTTAATCTTTGTAAAAATGCGCTCCCTCCCTCCACAGTCCCTGCTCCACCCAAAAGAAATTAACTTTGTTTCTTCCACCTTTTCGAAACAATGACTATGAAGGGCTAAAATAATGTCAAAAAGGAGAAAATGCACTATATGTTTCAATTAGAAAACCATAGCTGATTTTCAATTGACAATGAATATCCCATATAAAAAAGAGACAATTAAGATTTCAGGAAAAAAGGGGCAAGAGATAATGAATAGTTAATCTGTAGAATCATAGCTTTATGTATTCAGGATTCAAAAGGAACTACTTGGACCTAATTTCTTTATCAGTGATTATTAGAAAATGCAAATTCGTCAAGATGATTGCCCATTAAGACTTTATATCATCTTTAAATCTTTTGAGGTGAGCTTTTTTATTACTTAAAAAATCATAGCTTTATGTATTAATGATTCAAAGGAAACTACTTGGAGCTAAATTTTTTATCCTTGATTATGTAAGAAATGCAAATTCATCATAATGAATGCCTTCTAGACTTTAATATCATCTTTAACCCTTTTGGGGCGAATTTCTTTTGCATAAAGGGGAAAAAAGACCGATACATGTGATAGCTTGAGAGTATTTCTAGTGACCCTAGTTTGTGTTCATCTTGTAGATAGCTTCATCAGATATTTTTCATGTCCCACTTTTGTTATTTGGATCACTTTTTCTTGACACTAATTAGCTATTTGCTTTTCAATTTTAATGACTATCCGAATGGAATGGTGACACTTTTCAATTTGTTAGTCATGGGCAACTGGCAAGTCTGGATGCAGGTGCTACCACTCACTAGATACTATCTGCTATATTATGTTTCGTTTCTAATGACAGAATGTCTTATGTATTACTTTATTGTCTTGCAATGTTCCAGAGCTACAAGGAACTAACAGGGACCTGTTGGACCCTCATATATTTCATCAGCTTCTACTTAATAACTGTTCTACTGCTTTTGAATTTGGTGAGTTTTTATTTAATAATCACAGGGACATATCATTGAGTATTTTAACATGCTAGAGTGCATTTTCCTCTTGAAGAAAGTTCGTTAACAATTAATTAAATGAGCAAGAAGAATGAAGAGAAGGCATGTAAAAGCTTTGAGAAGACACTGTTTTCTACTAGCAAGCCAGCTAAAATGCTTCTTGTCGAATCAAATTCCATATGCGGGACATGCATGCAAAACTACTTATTTCCGCAGCAGATGTATTGGGTCAACTTGCTTAGACTAAGCAGTATCTATGATGCAATCATCCTACCATGAAGCCAATTATACAACCTTGTGTTGGTTTAGCTCAGCTAAGCCTCTGCAAAGTCTTCCACGAGCAATACCATCTAAGCCTTACCCACCTAATTTATGCTTATGTCAAGGAACTTCTTCCCTTATCAAGTTCAAAGGTGGTGGTGTCGTGTGATGCATTCACAAGTTAAAGATCATATTCCTTTTCTCATCGAGAAGATAATTTTTCTCTAATACTGGTGGAAAATGAGACCTTTACCTCAAGCACTGTAGGCTGTGTGGGAAATGGTTGGCACATGTATCATAGTTGCTGAAGATGTTAATTGCCTTTTGTCAGTCTCCATTCTTGCAATAGAGATAAGAGTGTTGACAATTTTGACAAGGCTGTGACTAGGTAATTTGTTGACTTCCTAGGCCAATTGTTGTACATTCTATAATGCTTCTTTTCCTCTATACTAGTATATTTCCAATCGTCAAAAAGTACACTTCAAGCATGTTAGTGCTGGGGAAGAGACCTTTACCTCAACCACTGTAGATTATCGGAAATGGCCAGCATGTGTACCTTTTATTGCTGAAGAATTTAATTGCCTTCTTTCAGCCTCCAATGCATTAGAAGTTAATTGCCTTTCATCAGTCTCAATACTTGCATTAGAGATAGATCCAAATTGAGCAGGAATGGCAATTTATACAAGGTGCCCTGACTAGAAAAACATGAACTTTCTACTTCCTAGTCTCTTGATCTACATTATTTCGATGCATTTTTTTCCCCTATACTATGGTACACCCATCATCAAGCAGTATGCTTCAGATAGGTGAAATGGATGTTTAAGAATAAAATTTGAAGAAGTTATGCTTCTTTAACATTGCAGTAAATTAATGGCATGGGAAATTTTGAGAGGATTTCGCCAAATATGGCAGTCAGTCTGGGAATTCTATTTACTCTTACTAGATTCTGTTAATATTAAGCATTATCAGGCATTCTCATCTTCTTATTATTGCAATCTCTCCTCTTTGGAACTCGAAACTTCATGAATTGGCTTGTTTTTGAATGATTGACTGAAACGGTATTACAAGTGAAAAACAATCAGACCAATGATTATGATGTTCTTATTCTCCAGTCAGATAAAAGAATCCATCAAAACTTGTAGGCAAATCTAGCTGATGGTTGAAACTGTATCCTTGAATTCTGTGGCAATTGTTAAATTAAGAGCATGCATATTTCTTTCCATGTGATTACAGGTCGTCGCCTTTGTCTTGGAGGCATTCTTTACTGAAATGGATCTTGAATCATCAGAAAACTGCGAGGGACAGGATGAGGTTTGTACTATCTAGTACTCAGAAAAATATTGTGACGATTCTTTGGGTACATATGTCAGTGTCAGCATAGAATTGTCCAGTTGCCAGATATTATTAGAATCGAGCTTCTATTAATCTATGCGATCCCCTTTACATAGGAAACAAGGGGCAAGCGGCCTCGTTCAGTCGGGTATGTACAGTTTGGATGCTATTTAGTGATACTTATCTTCTGATTTATAAGTGATTTAGATTATTGCATGATGCGTTTTCTTTGTGTCTTTTCCTGGTTTAATACAGCACGAAGACAAGAAGTCAGAGAGTTGATATCCTGCTTCATCGTATGTTGAGTGCAGAGCTTGAGAAAGCAAAATGCACTTGTCCTCAACCTTAATCATGTAGCATTCAGGTAAAAATTCATTTTCAAGTCCTGCAGACTCATTTAGTTTTCCAAGCATTGTTCACCATGTTTGCTATTAATGCAGAGTAGAAAACTGGAAGTTAAATTCGTTAGAATTTCCAAAAAATTCCTGCTTTAACAATTTTAAATAGCTTTGCTACTTTAAAGGGCATGGATAGAATAAGTATTCAATGCATGTTTTAGTCAAGTTGTCACTGGTGTCCTTAACCCTTGACCAAAGTTCAGTATTAAATGCTGTTATTCTGGTAAGGTTTACTGGTTGGATTGCTAGAATTGCATTTGTTTATTGCATCATATGTTAATCTTGTAAGTCCTAGATGGCTCCTTGTTTTGAGTGGCGATGAATATAGAGGGTGGTATTAGATATAGATTATTGATGTAGATGTATGTTAACATTGTCAAGACTAGAAAGATATATTTCCTCTCCCTTCCACCTCGACTGCAGCGAAATCTTGAGTGCTATAATATCAATTGTGCTGTAGTTGTTTCATGGTTGCATATACGAGTCGTCGATGTTTGCTTTTTACGTATCATATCTTGTAGGTAATGTTTGGTCAAATATATGCAACCGCTAGTGGTAGTCAGTCTCTAAATTTGATTGTGTCAGCTCTGTTACTGATAGTTGGTTGCATGTTAATGTTCTCTTGTTCATTCGCTTTCAATTCGCCCACCTTGGTTCTCTAGCTTTGTTCTAGCCTTTTCTTAGGGTGTAGTGATGAAAAAATGGGACCAAGCCTAATTTCTTTTATGTCGTCATTTTGGCTAGTTGCGGGCATGATTTTGAAGACCCTACGAGATAACTGGTTACAGCAGACCGCATTACGTGGACCATTTTCAGATAAACTGGTTCGAACCATATCTATATCGTTCTTTTTGCCACGGTTGCTATTGCTTGTTTGTGTTGTCAAGTAAATTTTGTACAGATGCGAATTTCAACTCTATAATTTGCAACACGAGTTTCCGACTTTCGATGGAATGAGTAAATTTTGTGCACATTACTCAATATGCCGCCTTGGTTAAGAGAAATTTTTTTTTTCAATTGTATAAAGTTTTATGGTGCAGATGTCTTAGAAGCGGAGGAGCAGTGTCAATTTCATTTACTGCGGTTTGGTCTTTGTTTCGTCTTCTGGTCATGGGGTGCACTCAAATTAATCAACCATGTTAATAAGGACCTAAAATAGTGCTCACGGTTCTGTAAATGGTGGACGAACTTGGAAAAAGTGTGTTAATGACTCCTCTGAGAACCCTAGGATTCTTGGTAAATAAGTGAACGACAAGCGTTTCTCTTTCAGTACATTTTACGAGTAATAAACCATTTTAATTGTTGATTCTACTTGATGATTTTCAGAACAATCGATTAGTCACGATTCGAAATTCCGCATTCTGCTTTTCACATGATTCTCTTGGGATGGGGAGCCTCAGCATGTGGTTGGGTACGCCCCCATCTCTGTCTCTATTGCCCGAATGAAAAACAATATCCACAAGCCGCCACATGACAAACATGTATCTCAAGCCTCCCCTTTTCGTTTATGCTCTTGAAATGCACAATTATTCTTTCTAATTTGTGGGAACAAAACCCCTTTTGTGACGAAAGCCCTATCAATAATGAAAAGACTCAATTTTTCCCTTAGTCGATGACTTCATGATGAGAACATTGATGTCCCGAAGAATGCGAGAGCGGTTCTTGTTACATAATCTTGCTTCTTTCCGTCCTACTTCCTCTGCTGTGGCATCACAGCCTGTGCACCACCTCCATCTGCTCGATCTTGATGTTCAAATTCAATGCGAGTGCAGCGTGATAGCGTATCGGCATAACTATAATCTTTTGGAAAACATTTTTAGTGGGGCTCGAGCCATTTCGTTTTCTGGCGGTCCTGGAAACAATTCCAGAGACCCCGTGAGCGGTTGTCGCTTTGTCTGATGTCCGGGATGGAGATTCTTGCAACATGTCCCCCCCAGTTCAAGAAAGGTTCCGCGGTGCGACTACGGCAATGTAAGAAAAGTTCAGATGGAGGGCTTATCTTCAGAACTGGGGTTGGGACTTCGGTTCACATGATTCCTCCTTGACTCACGTGTCATGCGCATGGATTAAAGAAAATCCAGAAAAAAAATCAGCATATATTCTGGGATTTTGATCCTGTTCTGTCTGAAAATCGTACGCATTCAAATCCATGTCTCTTTCCCTTAACATTAGACCCCCCACCCCACAAAAAAAAACCTTAACCTAACCGTTATCTCATTGTAACTACCGAATTTCTTTTCCTCTGTCCCCCTGGACCCGTTGAAAGCGCACAATTACTAATTTTTATTAATTTTCTTGTCTGTTTTTAGTGAGCTGTTTGACTTCGTTTGGTGTCATTTTCCATAATCAGTGCATGCCTCATCTATACCCAAGAAAAGTAAATATGGCATGATTGACATGTGTGTGTGGACAAGGGGAGCTCCTTCGTTTTTTTTTAGATGACTCGGGAACCGCCATATAGCTGGCAGCCGGCAACGTAAACTCGAGAGGTACTAGCTCGAGGCCCACCTCCCGGGCACCCCACTTAAGTCGCGCAATGGGGGCGAGAAGTTTCGAACTCCTACCCTCTGGCAGAGGGGTCAAAGCGTGAACCAACTTGTCCACCGCGGGGTAGGTAAGGGGAGCTCCTCCGTTTAAAGTATAAAAAACTAAAAATGGTAACTTTTCTTTTGAATAATTATTTCTTCCTATTGGGAGCTTCTTTGTGTTGTCCTTATCCCGTGCACCGATTCACTTGGCCTTTTAAATGTCGAGTAAAAAGAGAAAAGTAACAATGACAATGCGATTTTTAAATTTGAAATTTGTTTAATATGATTTATGAACTTTAATCCATTATGTAATGTAATTCCGAAAATTTTAATTTATTTAATGTAATTCTTAAAGTTCATACATGTTCAATTTAATTCTTACACCGTTGAAAAATATTTAATATTATCATTCTATTAATTTAAATTCAGGGATAATATTGAATTTCATCATACGGTTGATGGACTAATTTGAACATATATCAAAAGTATAGAGAACCCATTCAATAAATTTAAAGTTCATAATTCACATTATATATCGGGCTAAAATTCATGAATAATTTGTGTGATTTATCCTGAAAGAGAAAATGCACGGCCGATCCATTTAAATTTAAAAAGAAGAATGAAAATGCAGGAACGAAAAAGAGAAGCAGAGCAAAATCGCTTCCGAGAAACAGCATTTTTCCGATTCTTAGGATCTTATGGTATTCTTAATCCGCGAATGTTCCGACCAAAAAGAAAAAAACTTCGCTAAAGCACATCAAGAGGAAAAGTTACAAAAGTGCCGACACATCCGTCGCTTCCGTACCAATTTTCAACGCTGCTGAACGCGGTCTCGACACGTGTTCTTTCATCCCCCGCGTCCCTTCCTTCCTTCCGCGTCCCTCGTCCCCACACTTTTCTTTTA
Source organism: Corymbia citriodora subsp. variegata (assembly GCA_014858505.1). Classification (NCBI taxonomy): domain Eukaryota; kingdom Viridiplantae; phylum Streptophyta; class Magnoliopsida; order Myrtales; family Myrtaceae; genus Corymbia; species Corymbia citriodora. The sequence goes on along the minus strand of MU089606.1, from coordinate 130,246 downwards.
ATACCAGCGAGAAGAAATAGACTTAAAAAAAAAGAAGACGAAATTATTAAAATGACTTTTAGAAAATCACATATTCTTTGATTAAATATTAGTTTAATTCAAATATTAAAATAAAAAAGTGTATGCTCATTTTTTCCCCTTTTCTTTTGAGCTTGACCAATAATAAAAAACTATAGTAATTTGAGTAATTTGAAGTTATATAATATTTTAGTCACATTCTTTGTAACTCTTAGAGTGTGTACTGATTTTTAACTTTAAGATATGGAGAGAAGGTTTTCTGTTTGGCACGGAGCTGACAAATGTTCATGTTGTTCTTACTATGGATAAGCCGGTAGATTTCACTGCCGATAGTATCGAAGCCAAGAAATCACACTTTGCTACTTAGGAAAGGAGCAATCGGATTTACTTGTTATCCATGAACCGATCCATTTAGGAATACTTGAGAAGTGGTTTACCAATTGACTACATTGCTAGACAAGTGATAGAAACCTTGGTTGCTAGATGCCATGTCTCGTCTAAGGTTGAGATCATGATGCACATGTAAATGCTCTTCAACATGAAGTGTGATGGTTCAAGTGGAGTTAAGGATTGCATAATAAGAATGGTATATGTGTAGACAAAACTTCAGGCACTTAATGTTGCTATTCCTACTACTTGCATTGTGCATCAAGTCTTAAACACTCTTTCTCTTGATTTTGAGATTATCAAGACTGATTACAATTCCTAAGTGAGATCTAGTCAATTAATGACCTTATTGCAAGGGTGATTGTAGAGGAAGAGGAGCTAAAGAAAGGGAAAGGGGCAAATTGCCATGTATCCCTTTAGTTTCGATAGTAAGAAGAGTAAGGAGTTCAAAAACCATACTCATAAACAAACTTATAAAACCACTAATTTTTCGAACAGTTTGAGTCCTAAAAAGGCATTTTTCAAGAAAGATGGTGATCGTCGTTGCTTTTGTAGGAATAAGGTCATAAAAAATTACTATAATAAATAAAAAAACTTGGTTGTCCAAGCGTGAGCGTGCGGGTAATGATTCTTTGACATTTGTTTATGAATCCAGCTTATCCAAAGTCTCATCTAGTTCTTGGTGGCTAGATAGTAGTGCCACTAATCATGTTGCATTTACTATATAGGGATTCAGGAAGTCAAATCAAGATAAATCAAAACTTATTGTGGGAAATAATATCAAAGTCGACGTCGAGTTCATGGAAGACATAATTTTCAATTCTAGGTTCTAGTTTTAATTTGATGTTAAGAAACACTTCTTATGTACCTTTCTCTAGATGGAACTTAGTTTCTATATCTAATGTTTCTAAGCTTTTTTTTTTTTTTTTAATTCAAATAAGGTTTTGTACTACAATATATCCAATGAATTGTACATATCGTGTTTGACTCCTAATGATACATGCATTGTTTATGCAACTAAAAAATGTTGTTTCCAAAGACCTCTACCTAAGAAGTAATTTTATGTATTGTGGCATAAAATCTTGGTCACATTTATAGAGAAAGAGTAGAAAGGCTAATAAAGGCTAACATATTGTCTAATCTTAAAAGTTACATAGAATCTTGTGTAGATTGTTATAGAGGTAAGATGATTGAGATAAAGAAGAAAACTGCAATATGAAATTCTGACTTGAAATTTTGACTTGTTGTAGGTCATTCATACTAATATTAGTGGACCTTAGAAATTTATATTCATCACATTTATTGATGATTATTCTCAATATGGATATTTATACTTCATTAAGGAAAAATCAGAGTGTCTTAAAAAGTTTAGAATTTTTTATACAGAAGTTGAGAAGCAATTGGCTAGAGTCATAAATATTGTTAGATTTGATCGTGGTGGTAAGTATTTTGACAAGCATAATAATGCTGGAAAATTTAAATTACCATTCGCTAAATACATGGAGGATTCTAGGATATTGCTTAGTCTACTATTTCTGCGAGTCTTGAAAAAAATGGTGTGGTTGAAAGTTGCAATTGCATTGTTATAACAATGCTTTATATTCTAAATTGTGTTCCAAAGTGGTTCCATTGACTCATTTTAAGTTATGGATTAGTCGTAAACTTAGCTTGAATCATCTTAAGTTTTGGGGTTGTCTTGCAAAAGTGACGTTGTATAATCTAACATTGAGTAAGTTGGATTCAGAACTACTTTGTGTTACTTTATTTCTTACCCAAATCCAAAATGAAGGATGAGCTAGTTATGCTCATGGCAAGAGAGGAAAATCATTTGAGCTCTATATCGTTGCCGTTTTGAATGATGAATTTCAAATTAAATGCGCAAATCTCCTTTATTTGATTATATGTGTTCTAGATTATAACTTGGAGATCTCGGGGTACTATTTCCCCGCCTTACGCCACTTCCATCTACACGATCTTGATCTTCAAATTCAATGCGAGTGCATAACAAGAATCTCTCGAAAAAAACATTCAGGTGGGACTCGACCATTTCGTTTCCCGACAGCCCTTGAAACAATTCCGGAGACCTTGTGAGCGGCGGTCGTCACCTTGTTTGGTGTCCGGGATGGCGGTTCCTGTTCTGGTGCGGGGTTCTGAGAAAGTACTCAGATTCTGCAACCATCGACCTCGTCTGAACTCTTACATGCCCACCGAGTTCATAAAAGGTTGGGTGGTACGATGACGGCAAATGCAGGAAAAGTTCAGATGGACGATGGCTTATCTTCAGACCTGGGCCTGGGACTCCGTGTTCACCTGATTCCTCCTTGACTCATGGTCATCTGGCTGGATCAAAGAAAACCCAGAAACAAAAACAGAGCATGTACGTTCTGGGATCTTAATGAAGAGCGTACACATTCAGATCCACGTCTCTTTCCCATAACCTAACCGTAACCTAATCATCGTCTCGTTATAACTTCGAAGTGTCTGTTTCTTTTAGCTTTTCTTGCCCGGTCCCCATGGACCCCCTTTAAAGCTTGCAATTACTATTATATTTTGAATTTCTTGAATTATTTTAGTGAGCTGTCTGTTCGTTTGACTTTGGATGCCCCAGCCGTATCCAAGAAAAGTAAATCTGCCGTGATCGAATGTGTATGGCCAGGACATGGGGGAGGGCCCCAGGGTCCAGGTGCGATCCAAATTCGGCCACCGAAGAAGAAAGTGAACATTCTACAAAGTTATTTTAGAGTACAATAAAAACACATTTAAAAATTATAACTTTTCTTTCGAATAATTATTTCTTGCAGTCGGGGGCACCTTGATGTCGTGCTTAGCACGCACACTCATTCACTCGAGCCTTTTAAATACCAGGGACGATGACGGAGTGAAAAGTGGCAATGCCACGAGTAGTCTCAACTTTGATCAAATGAGAATTTCAAATTTGTTTATGCAATTTGATATTAGAAACTTTAATGAAACTTATGTACTTATTCAATTTAATCCCTAAATCATAAAAAATGTTTAATATTATTTTTTTATTAATTCAAATTCAAAAATAACATTCGATTTTTTCATGACATATCGAACAAATTTAAAAAGTTCATATACCATATTATACAAGGAGTCAAAGTACTAAGATCATACGTGTCGTGTTTGCTGGTAGTGAAAATACATAGGCCGACCTCACTTAAATTAAAAAAAGAAAAGAAAACTAGGGATTTTTCCGATTCTTAGGATGTACGTTAATTTCGGGTATTCTTTAATCCGAGAAAGTTCCGACCGAAAAGGAAAAGAATACGCTAATGTACGTTAAAGCAGGGAAAGTTACCGACTTGCCGACTCCTCCGTCGCGTCCGTACCACTTCTCTCAAACGCTGCAGGACGCGGGCTCGACACGTCCTCGTCCCTTCCTTCCTCCCTCACTCCCTCGTCCTCATCATCTCGCGCGCAGCAACGGCCACTGTCGTAGCTTAGACGACGCCAGCTTCCCTCCCTCCCTCTGTCTCTGTCTCTGTCTCTGTCTGTCTGTCTGTGCGGGAGCTGTTCCGGCCTCGGGCTTCGTCTTCGCGACATGAATGATCCTCTGCTCGACGGCGGGGAGAGCAGCGACGCGCGGAGGAAGGACCGCTTCAACCGCCGCTCCGACGCCCTCGCCTACGGCACTCCTTACCAGAAGGCGGCCGCCCTGGTCGATCTGGTGAGCCCCCTCCCGTCCCTGTCTCGCCGGCTCTGTCTCCGTCTTTCCTGTTTTCTTCGGTTCGATCCCGTAGTTGGTTTTAGTAGGCGAGCGCGCGTTGCGTTTGCGCTGGGGTGTCGCGTTGAGATAATGGCAAACTAATGACGCTACACTGTCATCAGTTGGGAGGTGGAATGATCGAAGTTTGCAGTCTCTCCCGAGTCATTGAGTTTGTTAGAACTGGGTTACGTGGAAAGTCTCGATTTTGTCTGCGGCAATTTAGCCAGGAAACATTTGAAATATGATCGTCGAACTGATAAAAGAGCAACCGACGAGGAGTTAAGGACCTTTCGAGCAAATTATGTTTGAGTACTCCTGGTTGAGCTTTTTGCTCTTGTTTGATTAGTGGGTTTTTGGGGATATTAAATCTTTAGTTCTTTTTTTTAGCTAATCTTGGCTTGAGCTTGTAATCATTCAGAAAAAGAAATGTTGGTTTAAGCTTGTAAACAGCCATTTCGAGTTTTATTTTTTCCACCTCCACCTCCAGCTTCCTTTTCTGTATCTTGCTTTCTTTGTTTCAATCGTGGCCCGCTGCTTTAGTGCGTTCTGACTTGTTTGCGTATGAGAACCATGAGCTTGTAAACTATGTTATCGAGGATAGCTGTTCTGTATATGCACCTATTCCCTAACTCGGGGAACGAACCTATAAATTCGTTCCTCCTGCTGGAATGATCATTGCCGATGTTCTCTTTGATTAATCACATGTGATTTGTTGAAAATGCATACGGCAGGCTGAAGATGGTGTTGGTCTTCCAGTTCAAATTCTCGACCAGTCAAATTTTGAGAGTGTCACCAAGTTCTACTTCTTCTTCACAAAATTTGACATCATCTGGTCCCTCAATTATCTTGCCTTGATAGTGCTGAACTTCTTTGAGGTTAGTATGCTTTCTGGTCTCTTCTTCACTGGCAGAGGGCCTTTGTTCCCAGAAGTTGCCAAGGTTACTGTGCTAACTCTTTGCCCCTGCACAGAAACCTCTGTGGTGCGCCAAATACTCTGCAGATGCTTGCAGCGAGAGGGAATATTTTTTTCTGGGACAGTTACCATATTTAACGGGTGTAGAAGCCCTCACATATGAGGTAATTGTTAAAACCCTGTAGATACATTTGGTGCCAGTCCACTCATGACTCTTGAGATATAAATGAGACCTCATGAGGTTCACTTATCAATACCTCATGAGCTTCACTTATTGATTCTTACCAAATTTCACATTGTGGCAGCAGGTTCATCTTCAATTCTGCCTGGTATTTATGTAAAGAGTCTTTTCATTATAATTGAGACTTCATAAAGAAAGTATCTTTCAGAATGTCCTAGATACATCTGTCCTTCCTTGCATGTACCTGATTATACAATCGTAGAGATAATGCTTGTCATACTTCGAATGGACATTCATTGATGAGCCTATCCCCACTAAGCCTAGAAATAGACATTCAGTAGTAAAATATTCAGGTTTCCTTTTCTTTTGAAAAAAGTAATGGTCTTTTCCGTGAGGACCATTATCTTTTCTATGGGTTTACATTGATCTAACTGGGGAACTCATTGTACTCTTGCAAATTGTGTGAGTTCTACCCAGCTTATGGTAGGAAATGCTTGAGATATTGTTGTGTGAGCAGAGCTCATGGATGTTCTTTCTCATGCAGAGCATAACTCTTGTTATACTCTTGATACATACATTCTTTCCCATTTCATATGAGGGGTTTTGCATCTATTCAAGGAATCGTCTTAACCAAATAAAGGTACAGAATCTTGCTTTTGCCTAGCCATTTCTTTAACACTTATTCTCTTCTTGTGAGCTGCTTTGCTTTTTTGGAGTTTCTAGTAGCCTTGGACACGTGGACTGTGTAAGTACTGAGATGAGTGAACAGAAGGTGCACCATGAGAGGAGAAGTTTCCATGTGTCATTTCTCTTCACTTAAGTCGTAATAAGAGTTGGGCTCTTTATCTTTGAGGTTCAGATAATTCCCAGGCACATGAAAGGCCATTTGCAATGTATTCAGTATGGGAGCATTATTCAACAGTTTGATTAAAAAATTTCTTGAAAGTGTTTTCTCTGATTACTTTCATGTGGGAGAATAGTGGCTTCAGTCATGTTGTAAATTTTCCATTGCTTTAAGACTCATAGTATCTCATCATGAAGTCACCAACTAAGGGAAACTATCTTGGGCTTATGATGATACATGCAGTGATCTTGCACATGTATGATAGTAAGGGGAAGCACATGTTCTTAGTCGCATTGTTTATGCAGTTAGTACCATCTCTTAAGTGGGGTTGATTTCTGCAATATTGATAGGCTCTTAGAATCCCACATGTTGAAATTCCTACTGCTGTTTATTTATTCAAATGATACTTTAACCTTTGGCTTGATTTTCCAGGTTGTTGGCTTACTGCTTTTGGTCGCTGATTTAATAGCATATGCCCTCTACTTATCCCCTGCGGTGGCCCTCAATTATCTTCCTTTTAGAGCAGCACCTTATGTTAGAGTTGTCTTTTTCATCATGAACATACGGTATGTATGAGTTATTTCCACTATGTTTTTTTAATTCAGCTGGTTTGACATGCTATTAGCATTAAATCAGAAAAACCTTAGGCAGATTATTTTGCATATTTGTTTACAAATGGAAAAAAATGCTTCGAAACAGATGTCATTTTTTAAGTCCAATTACATTTTGCAGTTGCAGTTGCATTTCCTCACTCTCGTTATAGTTGAGGTCATACTTTCCATAATGGTCTAGAAAACACCTTTCTTATATAACATAGCGGAGGAAGAAAGGAATTTTTCCATTCTAAATTATATGAGATGCTTTCTTTCCAGCTTTGCATCTCTACATTTTCACATTATGCTCTCAAATTTTACCTTTCCTTGTTATTATAGGGAACTACGAGCAACCATCTTGATTCTGGGAGGCATGCTTGGGACCTACTTAAATATCTTGGTTGGTTTAGTCCCTCTTTTGCCTATTTGAATTGCTATTGCTCCACGTGCACGATTGAGTTTCACTAAAGTTAGCGATAGATTATCAATTTTTAGCAAGTATTTTCACTATTATGCCTATATATAGCTTGTGTTACATGATGTTTTCCCTTTGTTATGCTAACTTTCCTGTTTTTCTGATAAAACTGCAGGCTCTGTTGCTTCTGTTTCTTTTGTTTTCCAGTTGGGTAGCATATGTCATGTTTGAAGATACCGAGCAGGGAAAGACTGAATTTACCTCATATGGTGCCACCTTATATAAGATGTTTGTTTTATTCACCACATCCAATAATCCAGATGTATGGATATCAGCATATAAGTAAGTAAAATTGATTGAAGTGTTTTAAATTACTCATGTTGATTGTCAAGAGATCTTCTTTTATAGCCATTCGAAAGAAATTATGCTTTACCCTCAAAACTATTGAATTACATCTTCCCAAGATGTGACAGCGACTTAGCTTGCCTTTGTCGGCTTGCTAAATTTCTTGTTTTTCATATTGGGGACATTGCTTCTGTCTCTGTAACCCTCTCTGTCTCTGTCCCTCTCCGTCTTTCTCTATCTCTTAATTTTACTGTCCCTCTCTCTGTCCCTCTCTGTCTTTCTTTATCTCTTAATTTTACCTTTGGATATTCTCCGTTTGGCTATTAGTTAAAATTCATAATGGTAATAAAGACTTTCTACCTTTATTTCTTCAGACTATGCGGGCACATAAATGTGTTCTTGATTTTTTGTTTGAGGATGTCTTATAATTTGGTTCAAACATTTTTGTTAATTAGATGATTTTATATCAGAGGAATAAGGGATTGGCCTAGTGGTGGTCCATCCTTACCCAGTTCTTGGGTTTGGCTTCAACTTCCCCACTTCCTCTATATTTGTATTATCATCATGTTATACAGCTGCTTGACTTCGATATGTTTTTCTTCCAGAGTTTCACGTTGGTACTCCATTTTCTTTGTCCTCTATATCTTGCTGGGGGTTTACTTTGTCACGAATTTGGTCCTTGCTGTTGTGTATGACAGCTTCAAGAGTCAGGTAAATTTTCTCAGTATCCCTGCTGTTTCAGTAAGGGGTATTAACTCATGCAAATATGTCTATTCCATAACTCACTTAGTATCTTAGGGAAACTTTCTTTGTTTTGCTTATTTTGTATTTGAAGGAAGATATTGACATTATGTTCATTTGTTTTAGCTCGTGAAACAAGTTTCTGAGATGGACCGAATGAGGGAGATCATGTTAGGAAAAGCCTTTAAGCTCATTGATAAGAATGTAAGTATGTAAGCTTCTCTTAAATGCTCTTCGTTGCCATGTCTTTCATAAAGAACTTCTTTTGCTTATCATTTTGTTTTCTATTATCTATAGAACATGCATCTCCTTGTGCCGGTCATTCATGACGGCTAGTTTTTGGTCTCTCGGTTTTGGTACGGTACTTGAAGTTTTCATGGAATATAGGTCTCAAAAGTCGTGGAATAGAAACAGCTAAACATAATCTAATGTGTTTGTCTGTGTTTTAAGACCTGCTAATTATTTGGTTGCTTTGTAAACTTCTCACGTGTCCTTTGCTGTTCCCAACTTCTATGCTGAAGTTGTTGGATATAGTTATTTGATGAGGAGAGCAGCTGTTAGACATTCTGATGACATAAATTTATACTAAAGAGGTTTTATGTACATGATTAGTTGAATTTGGCCCTTGGACACACTAATGAGCCACAAAAGAGAATATACTGTGGATAACTTGAAGGTGATTATTGGAGGCCAAATATGTATTCTCTTTATCATCCCCATCTCCCTCTCTTCTTGTTTCTCTTTCCTCTTTGTAAGAAGCATAAATGGCCTGTAGTGACGGATTATTGGAGCTCTTCATCTTACTTTGCTGTTGCTTCTGCTAGGGGATCATTCTTACTTATGTTTTCCTAGAGTGATTTCGATTATCCTCTTACTTGCTGGTCTTAAACTCACTCTATACCTGCATGTACTCGTCTCTGATGGGCTTCTCTCTTTTTGCATGAATAGAATGTCGGGTATATCAATAAAGAGCAGTGTGTACGCCTGTTCGAAGAACTGAATGAATACAGGTATATAAGCATGCTACTCACAAGATGACTAGAACTATTGTTTCTTGTTTCCCTTTTTTAATTTCCAGCCTGTCAATTAAGCATTAATCGATGAGATATGTAAAAGCTTCCAGAAAACATGCAAGTGAACTGTTTGCGTTATGAAATGTCATGGCATGCTAATCAGTGCCCTTATATTTTAAAGAAGAAGAGATAGTTCCAGCAGAGAAATCCCAAACAAAGAAGAATGCGATATTGCTGCTGTAAGATTATCTTGAAAATAACATGTTTGTCTTTGAATTAGAGCTAATTGATGGTGGTAAAGAATGGTCCTATCTTCTTAGGGCCTGGAAGCAACAATAGCACGAAGAAAAGCCTATCAGACTTTTACCACTGAACTTTGCCCGAATAATCAGGCTCTCAGAAAAACTAATTTGCTTTCACATCACTTTGACTTTGAATAATGTCTGGGTAATAAGCTTGCCTATGAGTAAGTGTGGCTTCTGTGCCTTAGGGTGCAAAGATAATAACCATTTTATTTCTCTTAGAAAGTGGTTCTTCTATATGTTTTTCTAACCTTTGATACTGGTCTTTTGATTGTTCTTCCAGGTCACTGCCAAAGATATCGAGAGAAGATTTTCAGTTAATATTTAATGAGCTGGATGATAGTTGTGACTTCAAGGTATCAAAAAATTGGTTAAGCTTTTGGTTAATAGTATTGCTATTTCTTCCATTAATTTCGTTTTTGTTTGATGGACTTTCTTCTTTGCCTCTTCACATGTTAGTTGTATGGTGTCAAATATGTGGAACGTCAACATTCTTTTCACTGCGCTCTTTATGATTTTAATACTTCTTGCTTCTATTTTTATTCTTCATAATGAGTGATGTGATCTGATATATGCTGTTTTCATGTATCTCACTTGTGTAGAATATGCATATGCATTGCCAACTAGCTTCCTTTATACTCCTCAAAAGGAAGAAAAAACAACATATTGTGAAAAGAATATGCACCCATTTAATTGACCATATTATACACTGGAGTGATTTGCTGTTTCTATTCTGTGTTTTTGGACTTTCAATTACTGATTTTCATGACGATGGATCATCTGCCCATGGTCAGTTATCTGGTCAATTCTGTATTTAGAATTTTACATCCCCTTTCTCTTTTGTAGATCAACACGGATGAATTTGCTGATCTTGGCAATGCAATTGCCCTCAGATTCCAGAAGGAGGATGTTGTGAGTTACTTCTTTTGCTGATATGAACATAGGCATGAAGCTTCAGAGTTTCACCCCCATTTGTTTTGCCATTTTGCAGCCTTCTCTGTTTGAGAAATTTCCATCAATCTACCATTCTCCGTTTTCTGAGAAGTTGAAGGGTTTTGTGAAAAGTCCAAAATTTGGATATATGATATCGTTTTTCCTCATTCTGAATCTGGTTGCGGTGATTGTTGAGACAACGGTATGTTTTGAACCTTCATCAACTTAATGCTTTACAAATCCCGGTGTGGCACTATAGTGAAGCACAAGATCAGTTATGATCATTTCATTTAATTGGTTAGTTGATCATGTGACACAAATGGAGCTACAATTAGATAATTTTCTATTTTGCCTTGTCTTCAATGCTGAAGGGAGCTCTACACGCAATTGATGGTCAAAATCATGTGTGAGAATGCCAAACTTATCCCTTATCTCTAATCTCTCAATATGACTACTTTAGCGACTCATAAGGTGATAATTGTCCGGTTCATGTCTCTTGATGATCAAATGTTGAAAGTTTATATCTTTCTCTTTTTGTTTAATTTTAGATGCCAATTAACAGATAAAGTTTGTCATAAAAGCTTCTCCAGGCTTAAGAAATATGAAACTAGTTGTTACTGATAGGCACAACCTGTGTAAAAGGTCCTGGTTTCACCCAGGCTTGTAGAACTTGGAATCGGCGGTCTCTTCTTTACATATTGGGATGAGTCAATGTTGGTCAATGGTGTGATAACATGCTTGAGGTGACTAAGTGTGATCTAAATCAGATGCTAACTTAATGATTGTCACGCCTAGTGGATTCAACTAAGGAGAACAGGATGGCTTTTCTGCATTCTATACCAAAGTGCTATATGACTTGTTTTCTTGTGCAATGGACTTATCTTGGATCTATCACTATTAAAGCTCAAAAGTCACTCTACTTACCATGTACCCCTTACCATCGTAACTCCTATTTTCTCTTTCATCATTTGATGCAAAACAATTCACTTAGCTCAGTCCCTTTAGTACATTATTGTGGTAGTTATTGGAATATTAAGGAAGCTAATGGTTTCGTTGTGTTTCAGCTGGATATCGAAAACAACTCTGCCCAAATAGTGTGGCAAGAGGTTGAGTTTGTCTTTGGTAAGTATATGCTGGGTATTCTTGTGTCATATACTGGTATTAAGTTGTAGTTTCTATTTGGAATTGGAAATGATCGCAGTGAGTATGACATCCCTTCTTACAAGAGTGAAATTTTATTTATCAAATACCAGTTTGAACCAGCTTGAACGGGTTCTATCTAATGTGGCATATTATTGGTTGTGCTTTCATTGAGTTCAAAATGTCTACAGATGTTGAGGGAGTGAGGATGGATCTGATATTTTTTTGTATCTTCTTCAAGCGTTATGGCTGTTTTGTCACAAAACCATTGAAAAAATTTACTTGTTAATTTTTGCTCATATTTGGTGTCTTTATAATGCCGGAGCGAGATTCACTTTGTCAATGATCTTAAAAGCAGCCGTGTGGTCATTGTTTCCAATCATACATCTAATTGTCTAATTGCCTATTCATTCTGAATTTTCCTTTGTTTTTGAGCTACTCAGTATCCTTTTTCACCAGGATTTAGTTGGCGATTTTTCGGTCCATCAATTATTGTAGATCTTGGACATGAGATAATGAATTGGTACTTGATAATCTTGGATTTTGTGTCAGTTGCTTGTCGTATCCTGTGAATTTTGGCTAATTCTTTTAAAGGGCTTGTAATACGCTGTTATGATTGATATTTTTTTTTCTGTCCTACAGGTTGGATCTATGTGCTTGAGATGGCTTTGAAAGTTTATTCATTTGGGTTTGAAAATTATTGGAGGGATGGTCAAAACCGCTTTGATTTTCTGATTACCTGGGTGATAGGTGAATATTTCATGCAATGACAGATAGTAATATTTTCAGTGCATATAACCGTCTAATGTATTAATGTTCTTACATACGATCGATGGCAATGATGCCCCTACAGTCTATAGAAAGACATATTGGCACACATTTTTTCAACTGTAGGTAGTCTTTTTACCCATTGAATTTCTGAAAATAGTAGTCCGTTTTGTCGAACCTGGAATTTATTGTGGTTGAGATATATGGAAGTGGTCTTCATACCCATTCGATGCATGTGATTATTGAACATACTGCCTTTCTTCTTAAGAATAGCATTTCTATTTAGTTATTGTCAGTAGTGCATTATTTTCTCCATCAGTTTATCGGGTAATAAAAAAATGGAAGTCCATGATCAGCTGTATGTAAAATACGATGAAGCATCACTAAGTAGAAGAAATCAATGAAGACTATTATTGGACCCCTAGTATCGAATAAATTTCAGACTCTAGGTAAAGCTGATGTCATCAAATAGGTTAGTGCAAGGACCTTTTTATCATTAAAATACAGTAAATTTTCACCATAGGCCAATTTATATGTGATGATAGAAGAAATTAGTGGACTGTTATTACACAACTGTTGAGTATTTAATCAATTATAGAGTTTGATGTAAATGATTCATTGAATAAGTTAGTGATAAGAACTTCTTATCACAAATAGTAGAACAAATTGTTGTCAATGTGGTGTGAGTTGCATCTGCTCATCCGCTTTCTACTTACTTTATGTTGGATGGGACTTTCTAACAGTTGCCCTAGAGGAACTTGGTGAGAGGAATGCATATGGTACATGTTTTAAAAACATAAACAATGAGAGAAGTATAGTAATTTCAAATGTCACAAGACATTGGAACATGTAAAACATATCTCTTCACATTTTTGAAGTTCATAAAATATTAGCTTAAAGAGTGTCTCTTGAGAGTTTGTTAACATTTTTCATGTAAAATAACTTGATGCTATCACAAACATTTAAGATAGTTGAGGTCCAAGGTTGTTTGAATGTTACATATTACTGTCAGCTATAATATGCATATTTGCCAATAACATGCCAGCCGTCGAATAATCATGTCTGGATATTTCCTTATCCTAGAAATGTTAAAGCTCCTCATTTCTGAACTTTAACTTGCTGCTTTGCAGTCATTGGAGAAACTGTGACCTTTGTGGCTCCTAATGGACTTGTTTTTCTTTCAAATGGAGAATGGTATGAATGATATAAGTTTTTGATATATCCCGTTACTTTCTTTGCTTTGTGTCAGTTTGGAATGTGCTAGGTTCATGAGGGGGATGTTGCAAGCACACTGCTTTAGGAACTTTACCTGCTAATAGATCTAGATGTGGAAGTCTTGGAGAGGAACATCGTTTAAGTTGCAGATGAGCAATTGTTAATAAGGTTCTTGCTGGTTCACAAGCCATGGCAAACATGGCCCCAGGGTTAGAATAGTTTACATGGATATCACCTGTAGGCCCTTGGATATGATCAGAAGGTATGTAGGCTAGGTGAAATGCTCGAAAGATTCTCAGATAGGATGGCTGGGAGACTTGCATTGGGTAGTTTGGAGCAAATCCTATGTCTCCTTTTGATTGTGCTCATAACATAAATTATAATCGGACTGGAAAATTTTGTATTTTATTGAATTATGTAATCTACATTTAGGGAAAATTGGACGTATGGTAGGTAAAATGACAACTCCTTTCCAGGTTCCTACTTAACAACAACCAATTTATCAATTAAAGCTACCCAGAGCCTGACTGCAACAATCACGCTAGGTTGCATATTGGAATAGCCCAGTTTGTTTCCCACTTTCCATTCTCAGTGACAACATGGCGGAGTTGATCATAATGATGTATAGTGTCCAGTTTACAGTGAACTTTCTTTGATTAAAAACTTTTCAACTAATACAATTTAGAATATATTGGAATCAACAAACTATAGGACAGCACTTACATCCCAACTCATAAGTTGATGGGGATGAAATATTAATTATAATATGTCAGGGTGGGTCCTTCAATACTATTTCAGCATGATACTGCTTCTTTGAGTTTGCAAAAATTTAAAGATGTAATATAGATTCTGTGCCTTCTGCTTACAACTTAAGACAAATATCAATTTTTTTCTGATGTTTCTTTGTTACAGGATTCGGTACCTTCTTCTTGCTAGATTGCTGAGATTGATAAGGCTGCTAATGTATGTTAAACGCTACCGAGCTTTTGTTGCTACATTCTTGACTCTCATACCAAGTTTGATGCCATACCTTGGAATCATCTTTTGTGTACTGTGCATTTATTGCTCTCTTGGAGAACAGGTATCAGATGCTCTCGTCTTTTTGTCCTCAAACAAAGAATCAGCTGAATTTTCTGAGAATGTCATCCTTAGCTGTTCCTTGTGTCATAAATTGGATTTACTAAGGATGACATATCATGTCTCTTAAAAATTTATTCCATCTTCTCAAGTTAATTCAGCTTAAAACTGTTTTTTAAATTCTTTTCTGTAGATCTTCGGTGGGATGGTCAATGCTGGGAACTCCAAATTGTCAGAAACTGATCTTGAGGCTGATGAGTATCCTTTGTTTTGTTTTGTTCTTCCTCCTTTATGACTTACCTCGAAATTCTTTGTAAAAATGCAACGCCCCCCCCCCCCCCCCCCCGGGTCCCTGCACCACCCAAAAATAATTATGTTTCTTTACTTCTTTTAAATGATGACTGTAAAGTGCTGAAATAATGTCAAAAAAGTGAAAATATGCTATGTTTCAATTGGAAAATTGTAGCTGATTTTCAGTTGACAATGAACATCCTATATAAAAAGAGACAAGTAAGATTTCAAGAGAAAAGGGCAAGAATAATGAATAGTTGACCTGCAGAGTCATAGCGTTGTGATTAATAATTCCAAAGAAACTTCTTGGAGCTAAATTCATTATCCATGATTATTAGAAAATGCAAATTCGTCAAAATGAATGCCTTTTAGACATTAATATCATCTTTAAGCCTTTTGGGGCGAACTATTTATTATATAAACAATCATAGCTTTATGTATTAAGGATTCAAGGAAACTACTCAGCTAAACTTTTTGGCCTTGATCATGTAAAAATGCAAATTCATCAAAATGAATGCCTTCTACATTTTAATATCATCGTTTACCCTCTTGGGGCAAATTTCTTATAGATAAAGCAGAAAAAAACTTGGATGTGTCATGGTTTGAGAGTATTTCTGATAACCCTGATTCTGTATACGTCTTGGAAATAGCTTCATCAAATACTTTTCATGTCCTACTTTTGTGCTAGTTGATGGTAGATTTTGTTATTTGGATCACTTTTTCTTGACACTAGTTAGCTATTTGCTATTCAACTTTAATGACTATCCAAATGGAATGGTGACACTTTTCAATTTGTTAGTCATGAACAACTGGCAAGAGTGGATGCAGGTGCTGGAGTCACTACATACTAACTGATGTATTGTCTTTTGTTCCTAATGACAGAATGTGTTATGTATTAATTTATTGTCTTGCTATGTTCCAGAGCTACAAGGAACTAACAGGGACCTCTTGGAGCCTCATATATTTTATCAGCTTCTACTTAATAACTGTTCTACTGCTCCTGAATTTGGTGAGTTTTATTTAATATTCACAGGGACATATCATTGTTTCTTAACATTCTAGAAGGCATGTCTCTCTTGAAGAAAGTTTGTTGACCATTAATTAAATGAGCAACAAGAATGAAAAGGCATGGAAAAGTTTTTGAGAAGACCCTGTTTTGTACAAGCAAGCCAGCTAAAATGCTTTTTATCGATTCAAATTCCATATGCCGGACAGGCATGCAAAATGACTTACTCCTGCTCAGATATATTGGATCAACTTGCTTAGTAAGCAGTACCTCTTATGCATTCATCCCAGCATGGGCCCGACTGTACAACCTTGTGTTTGTTGAGCTCAGCTAAGCCTCTATAGTCTTTCGCAGGCAATGCCATCTAAGCCTTACCAACCTAATGTAATATGCTTATGTCAAGGAACTTCTTTCCTTATCGAGTTCAAAGGTGGTGGTGTAGTGTGACACATTTGCAAGTTAGAGATCGTACTCCTTTTTTCTATTACTGGTGGAGAATGAGACCTTTACCTCAAGCACTGTAGGCTGTGTGGGAAATGGTTGGCACATGTATTGTAGTTGCTGAAGATGTTAATTGCCTTGCATTAGAGATAGAGTGCAATGAAAAACTTAGAGAGGGCTATGACTAGGTAATTTGTCAACTTCCTAGGCTCTATATTCTATATTCTTTAATGCATCTTTTCCTTTATAGTAGTGTATTTCCAATCATCAAAAAGTACACTCATGCATGTTAGAGCTGGAGAAGGGGCCTTTACCTCAACCGCTGTAGGTTGTTGGAAATGGCTGGCACATGTACCTTAGTAGCTAAAGATTATGGCGTCTCCAGACTTGCACTAGAGACATCCAAATTGAGCCAGACAACTTATACAAGAAGCCCTTACTAGAAAATGTTTACTTCCTAGTCTCTTGATCTACATTGATTTGATGCATCTTTCTCCTCTAGACTATGGTATATCCAATCATTAAGCTGTATGCTTCAGATAGGTGAAATGGAATAAAATATAAACAAGTTGTGCTTCTTTAGCATTGCAGTAAATTAATGGAATGGGTAATTTTGAGAGGGTTTCACCAAATATTGCAGTCAATTATATTTACTCTTCTAGATTCTAATAATAATCAGCAGGATCAAGCATTCTCATCTTCTTACTTATTGTGATCGCCTCTCCTCTTTGGAACTCAAATCTTCATTAGTTGGCTTGTTTTTGAATGATTGACTGAAACAGTGTTACAAGTGAAAAACGATTAGATCAATGAAATTTTGATGTTTTTATTCTTCATATAGCAAATTGCATCAGAACTTGAAGGCAAAACCCTCTGATTGTTGAAACTGCATCGTTGAGTTCTGTGGCAATTGTTAAATTAAGAGCATGCATTTTTTATTTCCATTTGATTACAGGTTGTCGCCTTTGTCTTGGAGGCATTCTTTACTGAAATGGATCTTGAATCATCAGAAAACTGCGACGGACAGAACAAGGTTTGTGCCATCTAGTACCGTGAAAAAGGTTACAATGACTTTTAGGTTCTTGTGTCATTGTCAACATTGAGTTGTCCAATTGCCAGTTATTATTAGAATCAAGTTTTTATTAATCTAAGCGATCCCCTTTATATAGGAAACAAGGGGCAGGCGGCCTCGTTCAGTCGGGTATGTACTGTTTGGACACTATCTAGTGATTCCTATCTTCTGATATATAAGTGATTTAGATTATTGTGTGATGCATTATCTTTGTTTCATTTCCTGGTTTAATACAGCACGAAGTCAAGAAGTCAGAGAGTTGATGTCCTGCTTCATCATATGTTGAGCGCAGAGCTGGATAAAGCAAAATGCACTAGTCCTGAACCTTAATCATGTAGTTGAGGTAAGATTTATTTTCAAGCTGCAGACTCATTTTGTTTTCCAAGCATTCTTCACTACGCTGTTTGCTACTAATGCAGAATAGAAAACTGGAAGTTAAATTCAGTTAGATTTCCCAAAAATACCTTTTTTTTTTATTTGCAGTTTTAAATAACTTTGGTAGCTTAAAGGGCATGGATAGAATAAGTACTCAATGGATGTTGTCGTCAAGTTGTCACTGATGTCCACCTTCAACTAAATCCAGTATTAAATGCTGTCATTTTGTTGGGGTTTACTAGTTAGATTGTGTTGGAATATTTAAATAATAAACCACGCCTTCATCTAACAGCTTAAACTTTTAAAACAGTCAACAGTGGTCTACCAAAATCTGACATGGTATCAGAGTTGGAGGTCCTGAGTTTAAATCTTTCCAAATCCCATTTGTCTCCCCAATGCCAAAATATGATATGGTATCAGAGCTGGAAGTCATGAGTTCAAATCTTTTCAGGCTCTATTTGTCTCCTCAATTAAATTTCCACTCTTAGCACTAGGTAAAAGACCAAACTAAATGTGAGGGAGAGTGTTGGAATAGTTAAATAATAAACCACGTATTCATTTAACAGTTTAAGTTTTTAAAACAATCGGCAATGGTCTGGCAAAATCTGAAGTGTTGAATATTTAAATAATAACTTACATATTTATCTAACTGCTTAAGCTTTTGGGACAATTGGTAATGGTCCGGCGAAATCTTATAGATTGCTAGAATTATAGTTGTTTTTTGCATCTTATGTTAATCTCATAAGTTTTAGATGGCTCCTTGGTTTGTGTGGTGGTGATAAATATAGAGGGAGGTATTGGATATTGATGCATACGTATATTAACATTGTTAGACTAGAAAGATGTATTTCGTCTCCCTGAAGTGCCTTCACCTGGACTGCAGCGAACTCTTGAGTGCTATAATTTCACTTGTGCTTTAGTTGTTTCATGGTTGCACGTATGGTTTTCAGTGGTTGCTTTGTACGTATCAATTATTTTGGGTAATGTTTGGTCAAATGGATGCCCACCGCTGGCGTCAGTTTCTAAATTTGATAGTGTCAGCTCTGTAAGTAGGAGTCAGTTGCATGATACTGTTCTCTCTTAGTCATTTGCCTTTAATTCGCCCAATTTGGTTCTCTAGCTTTCTGCTAGCCTTTTCTTAGGGTGTAATGATGAGAAAATGGGACCAAGCCTGATTTATATTATGTCGTCACTTTGGCTAGTTGTGGGCACGATTTTGAAGACCCTGATTCAAGAATAACTGGTCACAGCAGACCGCATTACGAGGACCATTTTCAGATGAACTGTTTCGAATCATATGTAATATGTATGTCGTTCTTTTTGCCGTGGTCGCTTTTGCCCGTGTACAGATGCGAATTCAACTCTACGGTTTGCAACACGAGTTTCCACTTCCAATGCGATGATTAAATTTTGTTGCACACTACTCATCACGCCGCCTTGGTTAAGAATTTTTTTTTTAAATATTATGAAGTGCTGTAGTGCAGATGTCTTAGAGAAGGAGAGGCAGTCATTTGCTGCGGTTTGGTTTTTGTTTCATCTTCCGGTCATGTCTGAGCGTACCCCTTCAGGTGCACCCAAAGTACTCAACCGTGTTAATAAGGACCTAAAGTAGTGCTCACGGTTCTGTATATGGTGGACAAACTCGTGAGATGTGTGTCAATGACTCTTCTGAGAACCCTAGGATTCGTGGGAAGTAAGTGGACAACAGGTGTTTCTCTTTAAGCATAAGTTCAATAAGAGCTGTCTCGCACCCTTAGGTATTCTCTACCTACTCTCCTGAGTCCGTTTCGGACTTTTACGAGTAATAAACCATTTAATTGTTGATTCTACTTGATGATTTTCAGAACGATCCATTAATCACAGCTTGATATTTCGCACTCTGCTTTTCATATAATTTGGTCCGATGAGGAGCCAGGCGCTGAATTAGTACGTGCACTAGGACATCCTGCAATCTTATATATTGTGTTTTTCCCACGGGTCGAAAAAATTCCTTATCTTTATAGTTTATTCCCTCGTGGGATTGCGACCCTTTGTCGTAGCCGTTGTAGCACGTGTCGCCTAGGGCATGATGAGTTGATACCATCGTCACCTTCCTCTGGTTTATCATTGGTGATCTGTTTGGGGTTTTTAAACTCTAACGGTGGCAATTGAACAAAAGGGTGCTTGTTACGGGACTTAGTCCAACACTGTATGGCACGGCACAGCTCAAGAGTTTATGTTGGTGCTTCGATCTAATATCTCTACATGTTCGTAAGGATTTGATTCCACATCCAACCACATACTTCCCTGCAAGGCCAACATGCGCCGACCACTGTCCCTTCCAAACCGTAGGAAGGAAGAGAGAAAATTTCTCAACCCTGGAAGGGTCCTAGTAACGCACAAGAATGCAGAGAAGCGCTTCATTAATTTGTCATCTTAATCAGTGCCCGTGCGACACTTGTTCAGTACGCTTTATTTGAAACAATTTGATTATCATCAGAACATTGATTTTACAGAGCATGAGAACATTCGATTACAAAGGAATTTTTCGTACATCCATTCAGCGAAATTCTGATTGAGTTTTTCGTCTTTGGAAATGTGATCAACTCTTCTCTTGGAGGCGGAGGTTTCACTACATTAGCAGGAAAAGTATTCTTGAAGTTGCCCAATCTATTTAGACAAAAAGGCTGCTGTTTAGAATGTCGCATTTTAATACGATGATCATGGTCCTCTTCCCGCTTGCCTCAACCGGCCGAGTGTGTCTAGAAACCCTCTTTTCCCATCCAGACTGTTGGTGTTGGACAACATATCAGAGAGATGAAGCCATGGTTGCGTTGAGTAGATCACGACATTCATAAATCATAACATTTTCCCTTTTGAAAGCCGGTTCACAATCAAAAGCCATTTCTTCCGACAAAAACACAAGCCTTGAAACCGGCTTTCAGAGCCAAAAAAAAAAAAAAAAAAAATCCTGAATTGGGGAGCGCAGTGTCTCCGCATACCATCATGGAAAACAGGGGGCGGGAATGCAATCACTTCTTGATGAATTTTAGCTGCAATTGCATGCGTCCAACTATTTCTGCATCGACGGGTGGAAGGTACGGAAGAACAAAATCCTTAAGAGAGAAAAAGACAGGATAGAAAGCGTAAGCAGGTTGGCCTTTAGCAAATAAAGGGTGGAGATCTGATCGACAAATTGACTTACATAATCTGCCTTGCTTCTTAGTACAAACGTAGAAAAGAAGGAAAAAAAGAGAGGCAAAATTAAAGTGTTTGATGAGACTAGTTACGTGGGCTTGGTCACAATTGCGTCATTAGAGAAACTAACATCGCCTGGACTATGCAAATGCTCCATCCCTCTCCTTTTTTGTGCGGGGTCTCACTACCTTACTGTTCACAAACCAACGCAGAGTCGAGAGAGAGAGAGAGAGAGAGAGAGAGAGAGAGAGAGAACATGAAAGGGGATATGCTCAATATCCTAGCAGAGAAAGCATGGAAGATGTACAGAGACAATGGAATCATCAGCCAAATCAACCACGAAATGCTTGCTTCTGCTTAGTACGTTGAAGGAGATGGGAGTTCTGGAAGTCTCAGGCTTTTCAAGCTTGGCCCTGGTTCCTCTCCCTCTGTCTCTCTGTCTCTCTCTCCTCGCTCCCTCCCTCCCTCCCCTACACAGATTGAACGATTGAACGATATTTCTTTGTGCAGCTCTATGCAGCTATGTGAAGGAATCAATTGAGAAGGTAGACGTTGAATCAGGACAGTCACATCGTATCATCGATGGTGATCTGCACAACATGTATAATCCATATAGTCACCTTCACCTTCACTCGCATGGCAGTCAAGGACAAATGTATTGCCCAGAGGAGAAGGCGACGGATGCTGCCCTCACATTCCTCAAAATCGTTTGAGAGGTTCTAGTTGAGCTACTAGTTCTTAATATGCACAGCCATGTAAAATATAATATAAACGATGCTCGTATATAAACAAGATCCTTAAGGCTGGCAACTTTTAACTTATAAAAGTGCAATCAATGCCTAATGCCTAAATGGGGTAAGTTTGTCTTGATAGCCTATCAGACATGAGAGGGTTCTGCTCTTTCAACCTAAGGTTCTTCAGTCGTTCCTGACCAGGCAAACATGCTTCTGGAGGAAGTATTGCCTGAACTCTATTCCTCTCAAAACCCACAAATCTCATTATCTTAGCTTCTTTAATTCATAGCACTCAAAATGAAATCCGTTCGGATTAAAACATATGTGTACATGTAAAGGATATGGTACAAGAAGATCACCAGTCCCACTTGCTTTCACACCATCAGCAGCAGAAAATCATACTTAGCCTCGGACAAGAAAAAGAACTCCTATAAAAGAATCAACGCCCTCACTATCTTTGTGAACACAACTCCTTCAAATTACCCTTCAGCTCAGCTGACCCCCGAACCCTGGCCATTCTGCATGAATGTTGTGTAATCAGCTTGTAGGTCTCTGGCCTCTCCCAGGGAACGATACCGAAATCATCATTATATTTCTCCATTCCTCCCACCCAAAACTGCCACACAAAAGAACCCGCTCCAGCTCCTTGTTTCTTTGCTGATTTGTATATCACATCAAAAATGGTTTTGAAGAACCTGTCTCGTTTTGAAGGTTCGAAGTCCTTGTTTAGATCGGAATAACCAAACTCAGTGAACATGATTGGCTTCCTCAGTATCCTATCACCATCATCAATGTGGGAACGCGTCCACAAAGCGACATATTTCAACTCTTCCTCAAAATCTATTTTTTTAAACCTGCCATCAAAATGTTTGTCAGAATGAGTTCAAAAAACAAAACAAAAGGATATGCCTCGATGTGGAGAATGATATCACATCTAATAGTCGATATCAGACTTTACTGGTATCATTGAAAAGCCAAAAATGCTCATCCTTTTAATTGGATTTAGCAGCAACGAGCCATGGAAAATCTAAAATAGTACCATTCAAGCTAAATTTGTTCTTTTAGAGACTTGTTTTATCCAGCAGAAGAGATCTTTTCCCAATTTCTTTTTAGTGAACTAGTTTACCATATTTGATTAATAAAGTGTATTGACAATGAATGCTTACCAATGGTCCGGATAGATATGAGCAGAGGCAAAATCAATGGTTGGTATATCAGAATTCCTAATGAAGTCAGATCCAAGTAGTGAAAAGTACTCTCCAGGGTTGACAGTTGACTTTTTGGGACTATTGGGACCATAAAATCCTTCAAGGCCCACAGTAAGCAGATGGTTCTTGTCAATTGATTTTACATACCGTGACATTTCCACAATCCAATCCTGCAGTTCCATGATAATCAATGCAGCAAGCAACATTTTAGACAAATAAATAAGAGAGGCTGAAAAGGAGAGATATTTTATAAGTACAGCTTAAGACTAATTAAGAGTTGTCGGTTATACATATTATGAGAACTGATATTGAATAGAGAATCATCTCTCCTGCTTTCAATCAGTTTGTTGCAAGGCTCAACTGATATGATTGGGAAAAATCAATTTTGCTATGTCCTGAAAGATAGATATCTTGTAATGTTTGCTTTTTTAATTTCCAAATGTCCCAATAAAGCATTCTTATGATTTGATTTACCTTCACAAGTAAATTTATTACAACTGTTAATAGCATCACGAGTTAATAGCAAGGAAAGTTTATTGACAGGATCACTAGTAATGCGTTCTTCCATAGTAAAAATGAAGCATGCAGAATCATTACCCAAGAACTAAGCAGGGTCTCTGAAAGGAACTTTAACATAGCCACAATACCCTTTATAATTTATTGGGTCAAAAACAGCAAAAACATCACAACTATTTTAAGCTTGACTGCAGCTTTTTTTTGGCCAAAAGCTTGGTCAACATAAGTTGAGAATGGTTACATGATTAGAAACTACCATAAGACTCGGTAGACAAGGGAGGAATCATGTTATCGGATATGTTATCCACTAATTTGGTCCATAGGTGCAAAGAGGCAGTACTAAGACCCCAAGGTTCATATTCTTACCTGAAGAGTATCGCCTGAATTATCTGTCATGCAACGTGGCTCATTTATTAACTCCCATCCAAAAATGGTGGGATCATTCCTATATTCAACTCCAGTAATGGTGTTCTTCCTTGTTAGGATAACCTGGAAAATATAAAATGTATGTCTAGTGTTCTGTCTGGAAATAAATGAGAAGAAAAGTAGAGGGCGAGAATCGAGAAGTGGCAAATTTTAAAATTTTCGCTTCATCTCCTTCTCACAAACATTTCAAAACTCCTCTCATTCTCCACACCCACTTTCATGCCCCCTCTGTTCCTTCTTTTCCCAAACAGAACCTAAAACTTGAAACCAGCACCCACTAGAGCAGTACAGTAGACAGCAGAACCGTGCAATTCGATGAGAATGAACCCTCTCACAACAAAACAAGAAAAAAGAAAAAAGATGAGTAGCTTCTTTTTATATTTAGTTTATCATAAACTCATTTAGAAAACCGCCCACTCCAACCTACCCATAGCCATCCCAAAAATATATGAAAGTCCTCTCTCAAAAGGAGAGGAAACACAAAGGAATCTTCAGATTTTATCAGAGAAGGAAATTTGGTGATGTCTTTCTGTCTCCAATCCTCTCTGACATCCAGAGCGTGAGAATAAGAGTTTTCTTACTGTACTTAATTTATTGGGTGCAAAGTTCACAAACTCTTCCATGACAAGCACATTCCAAAATCTGGCTGCTTTGTATGCGGGAAGATACAGCTATGAGCTATACATACATTGTCTTTTCTTTATATAGCTGGGTCTTCATGCATACAGAATACCTTACTGATCCTTTAAAGGAATTACACATTCATTGTCATATGGCTTTTAGTGATGAACAACGCCAGTAGCTCCTGGGAAACTTTAAAAGGTGCCATGCAAGAGTTCAATCTCCTTTATATGAAAGTAAAGCATTCCAAGTTGACTCTCAGCTTGTCAGTATTAATGTTCACATTGCTACTAGATGGACATGAATTGGGCAAAACCTTCAGGAGCATCAGAATAACTATAAGAATCAACAATCAAAAGTACACTGATTGACTAACAATGAGTCCTCAGATATGATAAATCCCTGGCAAATCTGTTCCCTGTACAAGTGCACTAACCAGGTCAAGCAGGTAAATCTCCAACTTTCAGCTCCAAGTCTCTAATCCAAAATACGGTTCAAGGTAAATATCATATAATTTTTAGCTTGAGCCTTAAGCACAGGAAGTCTTCGATAGTTTGCTAGGCTAGCATAGACAAGTTCCTTCTTATAATTTCTTAATTTCAGGACAAGCCTAGAGCTTCTCAAGGCAAAAAGAAGTTGCATAAAAAGAGTAAGTACCTTGACATAATCTTTGAAGTACTGCCGAATAGAAGGATCGTAGAAGAATGAATCATTTGACGGGCTCAAACCAAGGCCTTCTTCCCATGCCCACTTAACATATTGAGTCTTGCCACCGTATGCTTCCAAATTATTAACTAAGCTAAGAAGCAACCTGATTCCATGCCGTCTGGCTTCTGCAATGACATAATCTAATGCCTGCCACAGTGTACAATTATTAAAATGAGATCTTATGAACTATTATATGGAAAATTAAAGAATTTTTTTTTCAATTTTTCATGTATTCAATTAAATAAGACCTCAACAAGGGAATTACAATTTCTTTCCAATTAAAAGAGATGCCAAAAGAAGTAGGACTTCCAATTATTTGAGGTCAATGTTAGTCCTAACTCGTTCATATGGGCAACAAGTAATTGAAGGGAGGATGCCGAAACAACAGAGAACCTGAGTTCCACAAAAATGAGGCCACATTCTGAGAACACATAAAAAACTTAGAAGCAATAATTTTACGGTATCGTGATGATGATCGTGCATGATATGCTTTAACTGCAAAATGCATTCATTTTACATCCCATAATAGTCTAGATTTTCTCATTGAACACGGTGTCTCACCATCAATCACAATTTAAACATGGGCATTTCTTTCCAGGAGGATGGGAAGACAAAATGAACAGGGTTGATACTACATATTAATTCACACTACTCTTCAAAGAAATTTTCATGGAAAGTCAGATATGACCAAATAATATCGTAAGAACTATTTGAACACACCATTTTGGAAATTTATTACTTGCATTCAATAAATCTGTTTATCCGCAAGCGCAATAAATTGCAAAACAACTTCCAAAACCTTAGTAAGTTTTCTGTTCCAAGTACGCCACAGAACAAAGCCCCTTTATACTTGAAGTAACCCACGAACAAACACTATGAGCAATCACATTTTTGTCAATCTACTGGCAATCTGCCTCTGTATCAAGCTCAACTTTCTCACTTCTGTCACTTCATCGGTGATTAATTCTGGTTCAATTAACTGTAGCTCAAAAAAGAAAAAGTCGAAACCCAACACAACATGAAATGAAAACCCTGACTTTAAATTACCCAGGAGAGATAAGACAGAATCTTAAAGCACTACGCTAAAATTAGAGATACAAGGAGAGATTTGAATTTGCCCCTTCAAACAAGCTAATTTAAGTCAACAATCCGACATGAGCAAATGCAGTGCTCACTCAAACATTCACAGAATGCAACAAGCAAGACCCACTACAAGAAAAGCTAGAAACTCAGAAATCATACCCTAAAGACTCACTCATCAAACCGTCCAGGTGAAATCTGAAGTGCATTGTAGTCTCCGTCGTTGAAGGCCCAAGCTCGGCAAACGGTCATGCCCATCTTCGACCCGGTCTGAAACATGGCCCGGATCCTGGGTCTGCTGTACTCATCCACCGCACGATCCATCAACCAGTACGAGTTCCAACCATTCACATAAAACACCTTACCGTCATCCACCATTAACTGAGTCCCATTTCGTCTCACGAAGTCCATCTTCTCCTCTGTATGGTAGTCGCCGAAGCTCAGATCACTGAACGAAACGTAGATGAAAGCTATGCAGGACGTGATACCGAGAATCGGGTACATCAATCGCTGTCCCGTTGTCATTCTCGATGACTTGTGGTACATTGCTTCGAGGGTGAAAAAATGGGTCTGCTAAAAGATTGCAACTTGGAGCCGCCGAACAACAACCCAGATGATCTATCAGCTCCACATCAAGAAATCCACCAGGTAATCAAGCTACCACGAAAGATCGCAGCAACCCACAAGTCAAGAAGTCCGGAGCTTCGCGGGGATCTTCGGTTCTTGGAAATGGCCAAGAGACGGAGGAAGCAGGAAATGTGGGATCTTTTAGGTGGAGCGTGTGCAGAGGGAGCAGAAGTGCAGAAGAAAGCACATGGCATACTATGCAAGTGGGTCTCCTTTTGAGCACAACAGTCACAATCTAGGAGAGAAGAATCATGAAAGGATCATTAGCATGGAGGAGGAGGAGTGTGGTGGGATGTCTGAATCAACCTTATGCATTCTGAGATCCCAGCCAATTGATTTTTCTAGCTGCTTCTCTCTTTTCTGAATCAACTGGGGTTGGATGTTTCCTTCTTTTTCTCGTTTCTTGTTTTTGGTCATAGTATGTTTCATCCATTATATATATTTTTTTCTACGTTTAGTATAAAGTTGGAGCTTTTATATTGAAATTAACAAGGCCTGTCTGCTCACCAGTCAATGCTCGGCAATCTTATGGACCGCACCTAGATCTCCTTTTTCCATCAATCTAATACAAAAACAACAGATGGAAGTCCAAAGAAAACTTGGCAAAAGTGGGTGAACCAGCCTCGTCCGCCAAACGCCGGTGAAAACAGCCGGCGGCGGTGAGGCGATTGGGTAGAAAGGCCAAATTAGCTTTGAATTTTTTAGTAACAGTACCGGCATATAATGAACCAAATAAGTACAATACCTACTTAATTCAACGCAAATTCTATAATTATTTATTTCTTTTTTACTAATTACACTTGGCGAGTGAAGAGAATATGTTAAAAATAGAAACCATCCCTATGGTAACATTGGACCTGCAAGTCCCTAATTTGGGTCATCGTTCAAACCTCAAGAGCATCAAAATGTAAAACGACAAGAAGGGATGATTACAAGAAAGAACACGGTAATTAAGGCTTTTTTTTTTTTTTGATGACCCAGGAAACTCCGCACCCTGTTGACAGCCGGGGAAGTAAACCCTAGGGGCTACACGTGCTAGCCACCACACACGTGAAATCAGTTAAGTTACTCTATGACGAAATAATTAGTCAATGACAAATGCTTTTATCATTGATAGTAATTTATATCTAAATATTTCAATGGATGATTAAAACATTTATTGTTGATTCATTTTAGCAAGCTATATAAGTAGCTATTTTTAGGAAGAAAATTTTCAAATTAATCATTTTCCATAAAATATGTAGAGTCTAATAGGTTTTCGGTTTCCTTTTCATTTGTAATTGCTTTTCTTTATCTACTTTCTTTCATAGGAAAAGGCGAGTTGAGGTTGCATTTAGGGGTGTGCGACCAAACCGGTTCTATTGGGGAACCGAATTGAATTGCCCAAAAAACAAGTCTAGGAACTAGTTCCTATTGAAATCAATCCGAGAACAAGTTTCAAATTTTGGAACCCGTTACAATCGGTTCGAGAATGGGTTTTGAGTGAATACCCACCCAAGAACCGAGCTGGACTACCCTATTTTGAAATCAGTTTTGGATCGGATTTTATAAGCTAAAAAGCCAAGTTTTAATTTATTTTTCCCCTAAATTCTAATATCAGCTTTCGTTCATCTTTTGTCTTCCTTGGAACTCCTTGCTAGTCTTTCCTCTTTCCCTAAAATTTTTATGGATAGATGGGAAATAAATTTTTATAATTTATGTTTTGATGTCATGTGTTTAAACTTTTTATCATTTATAATTGAAACATGACTATGTATTCATATTATGGATTATTATCTTTTGCGGATAGGGATTTCCCTTTTTTTATATAAATTTTGAATAGTTTTGTTACTCATAGTCTCATATGATTTTTCTATAGACCATTAATAAAGAAAAGAAAAAAATAAAATAGATTTTTGAATAGACATTGGAACCAGACTAAAAAAATAGGGTAAGGTTTAGAATCAATTCCAAGGAAATAGGGAAGTTTTCAAGGTCAAAAAATTGGGAACTTTTATAACACGACAAGTCACAGGTTCTAACTTTAGGACCTACTTACTCTAGAATTGATCATTTCTAGTGGCAACCTTGCCAATGCCAAATCTAGCCCAAAGTCTCGTAACCCCAAAATCATCAATGGCTAGGGTTGCATGCCCCTAGGTGTCGCCCACAGAGATCCTTCGTTAGATTCAACTCTAACCGGATCAGACAATGAGCGATAAGGGCTTCGCCGCCCTCGCTGGCCGGCGCATGGAAAGAAAACCAGCATGGAAAGAAAATTCCAATTTTATGGGTTTCAAATTCCATTTTTCGGAAGACAGTCAAACACAACTCTATATTTTTTTTCTAAATTTGAGCGGGGCATACAGCAGTCAACTCCAAATGTCATAAAAAAAAAAGAATTCAAATCTCCCTATAATTTAATTGCTGTTTTGGGTAGGTAGAACTAGTATAGTAAACATCCGTCCCGTCTCACCTTGAGATTACAGATTCAGTGTGCAACTGCAGATCAAGACGTTCATCACTAGAACGAGGACGACTCGGGATTTGGTCAGCTCACTCAGTTAAGGACTGGGAAGCAGCCGACCCTTTCTTATTTTATTATACAATAAATCTAATATTTTTAATTATAATTTAAATTTTTTCTTTTCTTTTTGGCAATACATAAGATTTATTTGGTGACCAAATCCATGAAGATTGCACATGGCTGCATCGATTAAATTAATGGGAAAGTCGAGGTGATCGTGGTCCTTTTCTTGTATCTTTGCCCTAACCATTATTGTCATTTGATTACTTGCACAGCCTTGATGAACAATTATTCAACTAGAATTCTCAGATGATATAGACGCTTAACTTGCCAGAAAATATGAATTATGAACTAGTTGGAACTTCTTTTTTCTCGGTGCACTATATGTTTTATGAAAAAAAAATGTATGATTTTTTTTTTATTTCTCTTGGAAAACAAAAACAGAAATTGGATGGGGCTTTGATTGCAAGGAAAGAGGGGGGCCATGGCAACAACCACTGCAGCGAGGTGGGAGGTCAACAACGATGGACAACGGTGCATATGATGGGGGATGGTTTGCCTTAAAGTTCGGTTGTTTTGGAGAGCTTAAAACGGGGATAATTTAATCTTTTTAGAGTTAAATTTCTCTTAAGAGACAATAAATCGATAATTTAAAAGAGATATACTATTCACTTGCGTCATATTTATTCCTAAATTAATTTTCGTCCAGCAAAAAAAAAATTAAAAAACTTCACCTGCCACCGTGATAAAACTCTGTTTACTTATGTTTTTATTATTTGCTTCTTCTTTTTGGCAAATGGAAAAAAGCCTTTAAAATCTAAATGCGAGAGCCTCAACAAGAAAAGGACAAAACTGGGCAGTGTCGGCACTCCAGCTAACGTTGCAGCACGGAACATGGGCCAGAAGTTATATTTAAAAGAGCGTAGCTGTCGGCTGTGATTAGGGACGGAAGGCTCTCATGAATTTCAACGTTCACGCAATTCCCAGCAATAATGCTCGAAAAAAGTGGGGACTCCCAAGGACGAAAGTGGTTCGCATCATTTACACGATTTCGCCAACCAGTTCCCCAAAATCCGAAATTATGATGATTGATGACTATGGTATCTGCGATATTATCAAGGTAGCTTTATCTTCACTTGTGCATATTGAGTCCTTAATAACATCATGATTGGATTTTTCTTTTCGACTTTGAAAAGCTACACAAATCATTTAGAAACATTAGAACAAACTCGCTACACTTTTCGATGGTGTGTGTGGACCCAAGAGAGGAAGACAGAACCTGTAATGAAGACCCATTTTTGTCAATACCTCAATTTTCATTTATCATTACCTAAACTTATACCAATGCGAGAACAATACAAGTTTTGGGGTTCATTGGTACAAAAGAAAGTTTGAGGCATTGGCATCATAGTGGACATAATTTATAATTTTTGGTGATATTAACTAAAAAAAGAGTGTTGGAAAAATCATAAATCTATTGTATTGATGTTAGTTTAGTCTTATTATAAAGTTAATTTAGTCATAAATATATTGATTTAGTGTTAATTTAGTCATAAACATTTGATTTAGTGTTAATTCAGTCATTTTTGCTAATTTTGATTAAATATTACTAACATGGACACTGATCGGCTTGCATGGCATCGTCGATGCTGACGTGTATAATTTATAATAAATATCATAATGTTGTAAAATATCGCGTTGCAAGAATATAATAGAGAGAATAGAGAGAGATTAAATAGAGAAAGCATATGACATCAAAGATAGTAGAGAAAGCCAAAAGTGGAAAAACTTTATTTTTCACTATTTGTGCTCTTATTTATAAGGAAATAAGGATGAACTTATCAATGTATCTAATGATACATGTATTGGACAGGGAGATGAACATTCATCGGATGAAGAGATGTACTTAGAACGTAATATACAAATGTACCATAATAGGTATATGGATATTCATACATATATTGGATAGGGAGATGAACATTTATTGGATAGGAAGATGTACTCGGAATGTATGATACAAATGTACTATAATAAGTACATGAATATAATAAATATTCATACATGTATTTCATAACACATAATAATTTTTTTTTTCTATCCTTTCTTTCTTCTTCCTTTTGCCAATGACTGGTCAGGTGGGCTAGCCTCCTTTGGCTATCGTGAGGCCAAGCCTCAGCAAGGGCTCCCCTTACCAAATTTGGCAAGGCCACCCCTCGCCTAAGTAAGGGCTCCCTTCATTGAGGCTGACCTCACCCAGGCTAGATTTGGTGAGGCCAACCCTCCTCGGGGCTCAGCCTTGCCATGGCCTAGCAAGGCTTGCCTGCTTGGTGATAGCTGGTGGCCGAACACTAGCAAAAGGAAGAAGAAAAGAAGGAGAGAAAAAAGAAAGAAAGAAAATATATTAAAGTATTATTAAAAATTGTCCAAGTCAGCTCGGTGATGCCATGTCAATTGCCGATGTTCACAGTAGTAATATTTGGTCAAAATTAGTTAGAGTGACTGAATTAACACTAAATCAAGATATTTATAATTAAATTGGCACTATTAAAAGATTCATGACTATATTGACACAAATATAAAAATGTTTAAAAATGCTTAAGATTTTGCTGACCATTTTCCTAATATTAATCCTTTTATTTTTTTAATTTAATGACTTTATATAACTCAAAAGACTTGCAACCTTTGAAAGTTCAAAGAAGTGTTTAACTTGTGAGATGTAGAGTCGCACTTAATTTTTTCGTAATTTTTTTTTCGGTTTTATGGGAAGATCATAAGTATAATGGTAAGTCATTTTCTTTTGATGTCAATGGCTTTTATTTGGAGGTCATTTTGCATCTTTCAACCCATGTTGTTACAATCAATGTCAAAACATGGAAGGTCTGATCCATGTGGTCCATACTAGGTCGCTATACGTCTCGATAGCCCAGACACAAATTTCAACGGAATCGGTTATATGATGTATCATTGTTGAACGTTCGCAGTACGTCTTGCGATGGTGGAACCCCAAGGCCTTTATGGATTAGAAAAGTCATGATGCTTAATTTTTGGTAGGGTGTCAATAACGACCCCTCTCATGCTCGTCGCTATGTTGATTATGTCTTCTTCAACAAACGAATGACGTCATGCATGGTCCGTTCTGCCAAGGAACGAAATCCGTCCTAATCATGGCAAGAAATGGAAATGACCTTGTATAGGTTCGGCCCATGAAATGGAAAGCCCTCCTCATTCTTTGGGTTTACTTGTTCAAATACTGGGAGCTGACATTTCCATCTGACGAAACATTACCGTCAAAAACTCATTCTACATCCTGGTAAATCAAGCTGATCACTTAATAAATGAGATCTCATGTTTGATCTCACAAAAAAAAATTACATAACCTATGTATAATTACGATACTACGGTTGACAGTAGTTACCGTAAGAATGGCAAAAGGAATATGCCTGGAGTTGTGTCCACTTGGAGATTACCATATTGATATAATATCCACAGAGAAGAAATTTAACTGAGACGACTTGTTAAGTTTTCTCCATCATCAAACCCTAGCGCTTAACCCTTGTTGAAAAGCGCAAAATACCCTAAAAGGTCACAAACCACGGCCACGGCTCTACCTTCCTTGAACGAGTTTTTGCACATAGACCAGACGATCTCTTTGCTCGCCTGCCTGCCTTCGACGAGCAAAGTCCTCTGGGACTTCCCCGAGAAGGCCAAGCCCACCACGACGGTAATCCAAGCGACCGCAATCGCCGGCACGGCAACAGTAAGAGCGGCCGCGGTCGATAGCGCCCAGAAAGCCGCCCCGAGAAGGACCGATGCTTCCACAGCGGTCCACCAAGACGATGATTGCTGGCATCTATACCAAGAGAAGATGAGATTCTCCAAGTTTAATGTACAGCACACGAGAACGACGTTTACTATCAGGAAGAGAAGCACCCATGTCTTCCTTCGGCTCATAACCCTCAGGAGGACCGTGGACGGCGACGGCGACGGCGATGACGACTTCTTTTCTTTGGAGACAGAGATTCTTGCGATTCTTCAACCATGTGCCTTGCCTCGACTTGTAGGAACATGATGAAGGGATTGATACCCACTTTCTCTTCCGGGCGGAAAGGGCCAGAGAGAAGTGCAAAGGGATAAGATTGCAGCGAAAGACGATGAGCTGACAATTGTGTGGAGCGAAACGAAGGGGACCGATTCTTTTTAGTGGTCGACAAAGAGGGGCAACAAGGGTTTTCATAGGGTGCGATGTTGGTGCGGGTCAAAAGGTTCCTTTTTCTTACTAAGAATAGTAGTGCAGAATGACCTTGCTTGGAAGCTGCTTGATGTCGTTTGGTCTCTAGTTTCTTTCTGATAGCCATCTTGTTTGACTTTCAAGACCGAACGATTCACGTTCGAGAATCACCAGCGTTCTCGCCGGGACCATCACATGTTAATTGCTGATTACGTCCACGAGCTTGACTGAATGCATAACTAGTTTTCCAAGTCCAACCCCCCCCTCTCTTCTAGATTGACGCAGCATGGACGGTACGCACTTCCGCTTCAGAAGTGAGGGACCTATCGGCACGATGCTCTCGGTCCCGGGTTCTTCGTGGGACCACGCGGCGCGAGGACCACCCCTCGAGAATAACGGGATTCATGCAATTCAGCGATTGGTCGGTATAAGTTGAGACCAGAGAAATGCCATGCTTGATTAGGACTAGTTGATTATTGTTAACATCGAACAAGCTAATGATGTGAAAGATGAAACGGCTTCTTAAAACTTGCAAGGACACGTGTACAGAAAATTTTATTTTTATGATAGTAACGATTCGTGGGATTCAATATCAACATGTTTCTTTCCTTTATTCTAGTTTTCCCTGGTTTGGCGGATAGGTGGTGCTCGAATTAGGTTTCGTGCACTTCAATGGATTCACATCTCCATATAATTTTAAGAGCATACTCCTCACAGTACCCATGTGTATTCAAGATTTCTCTCTTAAAGTGCTTCAGATGAGGTTTGACCTCATGACCGTAAGATATCAAGAGAGGAGCAAAACAATATTATCATCCAGGCAAACACAAAAACCTGACATGTTTCGCTTGTCACGGGTCGATCGATTTACAACAAACAAATCGCACCCGTGCGGCCTTAGGAACGATCCTAAGTCAGCATTTCGATCACTCACTTGACCAGAACCGTGTTTGAGAGTAAAGGGACGTGTATTTACTTCTGATTAAGCCATTTACAAATGGGGTGAGGTTCTCCTATTTATACAAGAGTCAAACTAATTTGGTCCGTCGATCCCCTCATCGATTCGACGGCCATATTCAAATACACATAATGATTACAAGGTTACAGCAGGGTCTAATGCATGGGACAGTTCAAAGATAGCTTGCCATGGTTAGTCTGCATGGCTAGGCCTTGGAACCCCACGAAATCCTCTGATCCTCTGGCCACAAGGGACGAGCAGAAAAGACAAACGGGACAGGACGATCGCTTGGAACCGACCAGTCATGGGCTCAAGACGGGCTCAAGAGAGTCCCTTGGTTGGGCCTGTGGATGGCCGAATTATGTCCGTGTCCCGGGCTCAACTCTCTTGGGCTGTGTCATTTCGCTATGAGCTACAGTCAATTGAGAAAGGAAGCTTTAATGCCGAAAGCACCTACAGACGTTGAAAGTTTCAGCTTTGGGCTTAGAGCAACAATCTCTGTATTAGGATAATTGTTCTTATTCTGACCTTGTTTTTTTCTAATTTTTCAGGGAATCGAGTCTTCACATATGTACCTATAGATTACTAACAAAAAGGATAAAAAAAAAAAACTCGTGTGCTGTAAACAAGTGGTTGCACCCAGAAGAATAATGAAACTAAATCCATTCATAATTAATATAGATATACCTACTCCCGATCCATTTGTTACAGTAATTGGGTATGCAGATAGGAACGGTTTAATAAAAGATATCCTTAACTAGGAATGCCATCTGTTCGAATTGCATAACTAATCGTGGCTCGTTGAAGGTCACGTGAGGCTGCCTAAATGACTAGTAATCATTGGATAGTAGCCACCATTTTGTACAGTGGCACGACGACTATCTATGCAGCTGAAATGCGACCTATGTTGCCCCCACGATTACATTCATTGTCTGGCAACGACTTGGGATTGCATCGATGTAAGTTCTTTCGAAATGACAGGGATTAAAGTATAGAATTTTGAAATTGTGGGGACATAAAGGGATTGCAGATTTGCCATTAGGGAGGATCACAGGCTTTTATATGGATTTCGGAAGAAGATGGGCTTGCATAATGGGCCGAAATTACGTGGCTTTTGTATGTGGTCTGTTCTTTTCGTGATCAGTTTGTATGTTAAGGCAGCATTGAAAGTGCGGTAAGAATTAAGAAAGCCCATTGCATTGGTCCTTCAGCACATTAAGACTAGGGGCGATCCCCAGTCCGGTTCCAGTCCAGTCCAGTCTAATGAAATCAATTACTTTTTTTCTTCCCACTGCTTGATGTTATATGTTATGAAGAAATAGAAAAAAAACTTAGGTATTTTTGTCTTTTTGAAGAAATTTTAAAAAAAGTATATATAGTCGGTTCGATTTGGTTTCTAACTATCTAAACATCAGTTTCACTTTTAAGAATTGGAAACCGGATCTAACTGGCCTATTCGGTCTAGTTTGGGCAGTCCATTTTGCAATCCCCTAATTAAGAGGTATTTTCTTTTATATATATAGTAAAAGTTGCAATAAGCAAGTTGAAAGTTTGGGAATAAGTTAGTGGAGTCGGGCCATGGTTTAAATGGTTTTTTTACCCTTGAAATATCAATAACTTGATGTGAACAAACATTGTTATTGCTAAAAAATTCCTTAAAACATACTGAAAACTAGTTAACCAGTTTTTTTATACTCTCTATATCAAACTTTTTTTTAAAAAAAAGGTCACTCAAGAACCGAAACTAGGGAAAGCTACTAAAAAAATCTTAAACCCTCCTTTTTATTTTGAGTAAGGCAGCTGAGATCGGTATCAAAACTCCCTTCTGGTTGCTCCAATCACATCAACCTCGTCCCATTAAAAGCTGCTCGCTTGTGACATAGCATAGCAAAGCTAGCCTTCATAGATCTCTTTCCTCGAAAAATGGTTGATGGAGTGAAGGATTTTTAGAAGTGAAAAGACAGAAGGGACCTCGTCTAAATTTTCTCCTAATACGACGGCTAATTTAATTTTAAAAATTTCAATTTTATTAATATAAATTTATAATCCTTTTAATAATTGTCATCAATTTTGATTGGAAATCACCGACATAGATACTAACTATCCTACGTGTCACGGCTAGTACTGACGTGGATGATTTTTACAATTTAAAATAATATTTTTCTTTCTTTCTCTTTTTCCCTATGGTCAATCGGAAATTTGAAAAAAATAAAAAGGAAAAAATAAGAAAATTATAAGAATTTATAAGAATTTAAGAAAGCATTCACTCAGCTCTAACTGTATTGCCACGTAAACAATTTTCGGTCAAAATTAGTCAAAAGAATTATATTAACAAATTACCAAAAATATGTAGGATTAGATTTGTCAAATTAAAAAGTTTAGGATTTATTTGATATTCATACGATTGATTCAAGACTTCCATGGTAACTATCCCGTCAAAGCTAAATAGCACTCCCCAAGAGAAGTCTTTGTTTTATATATATAATAGCTATGGGATCGAGAATATCGACGGTGTTCATAAAAGGTCAAGGAAGGAGGCTATAATTGACAAAAAAGAAGAAGAAACATGCCGAAATTTTCAAATGAGAACACCCCACTCCAATCACCAAATTGGTCACACCACTATATTTTGAGTTAGTTGGTTGTTGTAGATTGGGTGGGCAACAAAATATTATACCAAGTCAAAGTCGAGGATTCTTATTATAAGTGTTAAGTTCTTACAAGAGGGACTATACTTTTTTTTTTTGACAAATGAAGGCTCAAGCAGGAGACTGTGACTCTCCTCTTGTTCCCTAGTGTGTGTTGGATTGTGGGTGGGCAAGTGCGCAATTTGTCCGATGATGCATTGCGTTGTTCGATAGGGACTATTAAAAAACGAAGGTGAAAATTTCAAAAAAAATGCACTAATCGTACTTAAATTTCCTATTACTTCTTCTGGAAGACGTATGCATGGGACTGCATTTAACCTACGCGATGGAAAATTTAGCTTCTTAGACAAACTCTAGCGCGTTTAAGCCGTGTGACCTTATCTTGAATCTTGATCTTGACTTGTTTGATTTTTTCTTTAGGGTTTTGGTGTTTTTTCCATCGTTTATCTTTTCATTTGAGCCTTTTGTGCAGAAGATGTCTCTGTTGATGCAAGCAACCGTCCTTTGCCGGCTTTACCAATCACCAACTCCATGGAGTCGAGGCCTTTCTAGAGTTGAAATCATGTTGATCCTCCTTAATCTTATGGTATCGACGAGACATATGCCGCTCGAATCTATTCGCAAGCGCAACATTTCAAACTTACCTTAAATGAAAGACAAAAGTTGTTCTTCAGAGTACACAGTGAAAATGTAGATTGGCTGAGCTGTACCTCCTTAATTAGCATTGTGTCTTAGACCAAAAAGGGGAAATTAGGATAGTGTCCCATCAACCCACTATCTAATATTTCTTTTGAGTGCTCATCTAAAAGTCGTCGCCTTTCATGACGCACCTTATCTACCACTCGAAGCAATAAAATTGAGATCCACGATGTCTATGTTTCTCCAATAGTTCAGCTGGTAAGTGGAGCAACATCTTTACAAATTCCAGAAATTCCGCACGAAACGCATCGTTGGCCAAAACTGAATTACATGTTTTTCAATGTAAAATTACCCCCTAAGTCTAGTGCCCCACGCAGATCTATATGTTTAAGTATATTATTTATAGGAGAAATTTTCATGCGAAAACAAATGAAGGGTCGTCCTTGTTGACTTGAAAGATTCAAAAAGTCTTACCTGCCATAACTTGGAAGTTGATGCCCTCTCCGCTGGAGCTGCAATTATGATGCAACCCTTGAAACAACTCTCGTTGAATTAGCTGGGTTCTTCAAATTTATTAAGACCTTGATATATCCCATCAATAACTTACCCATGTTTATTTATGCATGATTTGGTGTGTGTCACGTCAAGCTCAGAGAGTGAGAGAGAGAGAGAGAGAGAGAGAGAGAGAGAGAGAGAGAGAGAGAGGGGGGATATGGATTTTTGAATGAAGAAGTTTACAATGATCAACCAAAACCATGTGATTTGAAGAGTATTGTGAGGATGTTCATCTAGAAGATCATTATCGTGAGAAGTACAAAAAAAAAACTAAACTTATTATATTTATATCAATTCAGTCCTAAAATATTTAATTATACTGATCGAGTACTAAATCTTTTGATAATTTACCAATATAGTTCATCTGACTAATATTGACCAGAAATTACTGATATGAACGTTGGGCATTTCATGTGGTATGGATGTCATTGATGTGAACAAATATTTTAATTATTTTAAAAAAAATTCTGATTTTTTTTATTTTTTTTCCCTATTGTGGGCCAATGAGGGCATTTGGCTCACACCTAGATTTAGGAGAGAGCCGTGACTCTCGCTTAGTGGGCGGTTGGACCGTGACACCCATGCTTGGTTTGGCCCTCGATGCCCTTACCTATGATTGGCGAAGGCATGACCAAGCAAGGATTGCTCCTCACTAGCTCAGAGTTGTAAAAGGAAAAAAGAAATAAAAGATTTAAAAATCCAGAAAAAATATTATAAAATTATAAATTTTGTTGGCATTAGTATTGATTGTCTCCCGTAGGACGTCTAGTGTCCATATTAGTGATTTATAGCCAAAACTAGTCGGATGTACAATATTGAGAAATTATTAAAAAGTTTGTGATTCAATTGATACAATTGAAAAGTTTATAATTGAATTGACACGAGTTCAATAAGCTTGTGACTTTTTTATTCTTGTCCTGGTCATTTTCTTAGGTGAAGACTATTATGAAGATCACTTTCTTGTGTTTATGTGGTTAGAAATTGTAATGAGGCATTTTAATGTAGATCCGACAGGTGTTGAGAATCAATGTCCTCATCATTCAATCAACTTACGCACATTTAACGACTATGGTTGAA
The DNA here is from genome assembly GCA_014858505.1 of Corymbia citriodora subsp. variegata. NCBI lineage: Eukaryota > Viridiplantae > Streptophyta > Magnoliopsida > Myrtales > Myrtaceae > Corymbia > Corymbia citriodora. Next base: position 90,738 of record MU089606.1, on the reverse strand, counting down.
TTTGATTGTAAGGACTCAACCAAGTAAAAAAAAAAATCACCTAATTTGTTAGATAATGAAGGAGTTACTTATCTTTTCAATTGAAAATAAGGCTTCTAGATAAAATTAAAAATCTCGTTTATTATATTGCTAAAAAAGTCTAAAACCTACCAATAAATATTCACCACATTCCAGTTTTAAGTAAGAATCTAAAATTTACTCATACTCCATATAGCTATCATTTAACATTATCTATATTTCCAATTCCAGCATCTGAGATTGTCACCAATCTTAACTAAAATTTTCAATATTTACCTTTTTATGGAACATTCCCTAAAACTCAATGTAGTGTCATATTAGGTTTCCAAATGCATAAAAGGAAGAATCCGCTCGTGTAATTACTAGACATGGACAACTCAGAATTTATTTTATTTCCTTGATTAGGTAAAAATTTCAGATTGCAATATTTAGCACCAGCTAATGTTCCGGTCGGAATTGACCGGTCAATAATGAGCAAATCAAGTTTCTTTGTCCCTCTTTTTGGAAAAAAAAATTATGGAAAATTTGGGGGTATATATAGATATGCATGCGCAAATGATAATAGCAAAGAACGTTAGACTTGTCGAGCTGTGTCTAATTTTGGCCATTTTAATGTTTACATAATGTTTCATCGGCTAACATAAGATTTGACAATGGAGCCGGCCTCTTTTTTCTTACGATGATATGGACACAAAGACATCCCTATGCGTTGGGTATCAAGAGGCGTGTCTGATGCGGCGATGGAAATTTGAGGACCGTTTGAATGAGATGAAAGGGAATAACGATACGGATGGCATGTTAATTTATGAAATGAATGCGACGGACTTTATATAGTCAATATTTGAGTGAATGGGGACGTGTTCGAATGTCATGCATTGATTTTATAGATTGAATTTTTCAACTGGTAGGATAATTTGGCGACCAAATGTGTTTGTGAGCATTATTTCGAGAATTGGGATCCTTTCTAATTAGAGGATAAATGGATATCCAGACGTTCCTAATATGCGAAAAAACTTTACAAAAGACTTTGAATTGTTACTCTTATGCATTTGAATAAAGATTAATATCACGAAAAATCCAAAACTGGTATATTTATAAATAATTTACCATAAACTAATTTTTTGACAGCAAAAAAACCCAAATTGGTACATAAATAATAAATTTATTACATGTTAATTTTCATTTAATTTTATTGTCAAATTACGAAGTTGGATAATAAATGTATTAATTTGAAATTGTGTTTTTTATGGTATTAATTTAGTTTAACAGAAAGAAATAGAGAGTAAATTTATTACGAATATATCAATTTAGGGTTTTTGGTGATAAAAAATTGAGTGTATCGGTTTATAATGTTCTTCTACGGTAAAAAAAATAAATAACTTGGAGTAACCTTTTAAACAATATATAAAAAGGAAAGGAAACGAAATTGCCAACAACAAGGGCAAGCAATGCGTGACTAGAAATGACAGACGGGTCGGGCGGGCTAACCGATCATAGATTCCTCCTGAATTCGGCTCGTACGACCGGGTCGCATTCACATGGGCAGCAGGAAACGAGGACGAGGACGAGGTCTTCAAGAGAGGGGCAAAACTGAGACCACCGGCATTACACCACGAAACAGGACGACAGGAAAGGGAAGGAAAAAAAAGGAGAAAAATTTAGCAAGAAAAAAGAGCCCGAGATCATCGTTGACTGGGTCTGTGGATCGCACGAGCGAAGGGCGGAGTAACCCAGAACTGAAAGATCTTCGATCTCCTGATTTTGAAACCCCGAAAGAAACCAAATTTTCCCCAGCTGTTCAGAGGGCTCTGTCTTTTTAACAAATGAGAAACTACGCATGCAAAACAGAGCGATGATGGAGACAGTCTTGGAGTCTTTGGTTTCTATAGAGATAGAGAGAGAGAGAGGGGAGAGAAGGGGTGTGTTTGACTGAGTAGCCGACGGCAAGCCGTCTGTCGCTTTTAAGAAATTGCGCAAAAAATGAAGCCGGATTTGGTATTTCCTCTTTTTTTTTTTAATCTTTTATGGGTACCCACGGACAACACCCCGTCATAATACTATTATGAATGCGCGTTGAACGATCAAACCAAACCCATTCAATCCGCCCCCTCATTCATTTCCCCTGTTGGTGGACTTACTGAATTACCTTCCCCACCTCTTTACTTTCCTGGCTCCCTCCCTGTGCTCCATCTTTGGGTAAGCAGAAGATTGGATTTTTAACACCGCCGTACATGCCCCTCCCCCCTCGCAGTCAAAATTCTTTTCACATCTGTATATAGAGGGGGTTCCTTTTTTTTCCTGCTGCAAGTTGCTGGTCTTTCCGTGTGGCGGTATAGTTGGTTCGGTGGTATTCGGCGTGGGTTCAGCGTCTTCTTTTTGATCAATTCTTGCTCATGTTCAAACAAGGAGAAGAAGCTTCCTCTTTTGTTGGTGATAGGTAATTTCCCTTGCTGGGTGAATACGACTGCTCCGTCCGTTCTTTATCCGTGCGGCGAGTCCTCTCTTTATGGACATAGAAAGAGATTGGAGTTCTTGGGAATTGTGAGATGGGTGTTGGGTGTTGAGTGAATTCTGCAAAGATCAATTCTTTTTGGGGTGATTTGTTGATTGTTGCAACATGGGTTGCATGTATTCTAAGAGTTCAGCGGTCGATGACAGCCGAGAGAGTCCCAAAGATAGAGTATCGTCCAGTAGGCGGTTATCAGAAGTGAAAACTTCAAGATTGGATTCATCCAGGAGAGAGAATGGGTTCAGGGCAAGAGATAAGGTGGGTGATGTGAATGTTATGTTGATCGATAAGAAAGTGAACGGGTCCGCCAGGTTGTACGATGATCAGATTGAGAAGAAGATTGATCATCTTCAGAAGCAAAGGAGAGAGAGAGCGGAAGCGGCTGTGGTGGCTGATTACCCGGGCGCCGGTCGGGTCCTGAAGGCAGTAGAGGGCGAGCAGGTGGCAGCCGGGTGGCCGGTGTGGCTGTCTGCGGTGGCAGGAGAGGCCATCAAGGGATGGCTTCCGCGACGGGCAGACACTTTTGAAAAGCTGGACAAAGTATGTTTAGTTCTTGATCACGTAGTTGTTGATCATCTTATGTTTGTTCTTTTATTTTCTTCTTTTGATTTGCTCCTGATGTTATGAGTTTAATCGTCTTCATTTGGTTGAATTTGAAGGAAAAAACAATGAGTTTAGTAGATATGCATGAAGTTTGATGAGCATATAGGCACCTATTTCTTCTTGAAATAGTTCTTCCTAAAACGATGACAGAATATCAGTAATAATGAAGTTACTGTATAAGACTAGCCTTCAGCACCTGATCTATTGTGGCCTGGTTTGTTTATGACGTGATCTACCTCTTACAGATTGGCCAAGGAACTTACAGTAGCGTGTACAGGGCACGTGATGTCATTAATAACAAAATTGTGGCTCTGAAAAGAGTGCGGTTCGATAACCTCGATTCCGAGAGTGTCAAGTTCATGGCGAGGGAAATCCATATCTTGCGTATGCTTGATCATCCTAACGTTATAAAGCTGGAAGGCTTGATAACTTCAAGGATGTCCTGTAGCCTGTACCTTGTGTTCGAGTACATGGAGCACGATCTTACAGGACTTGCATCACGGCCTGGCATAAAATTTTCCGAGCCACAGGTACTTATATGATGAGTTTGATACTAGCTTTAGTACTTGAATAAGGCTCACTCATAAAGCTAATGAAAGAAATTTTTTTGGTGTATCGGGCAACCTCATATTTTAGCTCTTGTTCATAATCACTGCAGATCAAATGTTACATGAAGCAGCTTCTAAGTGGTCTTGATCATTGTCATAAACATGGGATCCTACACCGGGACATAAAGGGCTCGAACCTTCTCATTGACAACAATGGCATCTTGAAGATTGCGGATTTTGGTTTAGCCAGCGTCTTTGATCCTCATCAGACTGCTCCACTAACAAGCCGGGTGGTAACTTTATGGTACCGACCACCTGAACTTTTGCTTGGAGCTTCTCGCTATGGAGTTGAGGTGGACTTGTGGAGCACCGGCTGTATACTCGGTGAACTCTATACTGGCAAGCCTATATTACCAGGGAAAACTGAGGTATCCTATTCTAGAATCTCTCCATGCGCATATATGTTTGGAGTTTAAAGATGTGGCCTTGATTTACACATACTTACTGGATTTCTCTAGAAAATTAGTCTTTAATTTTTGGTAATAGACGTAACTCTAGCGGGCATTTTCTTGTGCTTGTCTGTTATATTGGACAACGTACTCTCTACCTTTCTTGTTGAGTTTTTTGGGTGCATATGTTCTTTGTAAAAATTACTTCATACATAGTGTTATTTTCTAGGTGGAGCAACTGCATAAAATTTTTAAGCTTTGCGGTTCACCTTCTGATGATTATTGGAGAAGATTGCATCTTCCCCATGCAGCTGTTTTCAAGCCTCCACAACCTTACCGACGATGTGTCGCGGATACATTCAAAGAACTTCCTCCAGCTGCTTTGGGGCTCTTAGAGACCTTAATCTCTGTAGATCCTTCACAAAGAGGGACAGCAGCTTTTGCTCTCAGGAGTGAGGTATTCAAATTTTCTAGTTCAAGTCGGACAACTGATTAAGAGTAGGCTATGTGGATAAACTTTTACCATCTGTTGAAACATTAAGCCATATTTGACACTTATGCTTCTTGTTAATTTTAACAGTTCTTTACTGCAAGTCCCCTTCCTTGTGATCCTTCAAGTCTGCCCAAATATCCACCAAGCAAAGAAATTGACATGAAACTGCGAGAGGAGGAAGCAAGAAGGTATGTCTTGCCTGATTTCCGAAAAAAATTGCTTGAATGACCCTATAGCATATCTGCTTATTGTTGCGGTATAGCCTGAATAAGCTTTCCTAGTTTGGAGTTTATGGCCTGTCTCATCCTTGTTTCCTCTGTACATCAGTATATTTTGCTTGTAATCCCTATTTAAATACGTAATTTTTACAGTTTGCGGTGCTTGTAAGTTGACCATTTGACAAATCTGTGCAGGCATGGAGCTGCTAGAGGAAAGAACGAGCTTGAAAAGAAAGGAACAAAAGATTCACGATCAAATACAGCATATTATCCTAATGGAGAAAAAATTCAGGTAACTCACATAGTTCATATCTATGAGATTCAGAATTCATTGACCGATCTTTTCGTATTAGCCATTGGTTCCTAGTTATTCCAAGGTAAACGTGAAATCAATAAGGATTCTTCCTGTCAAACTTCTATGTTTGCTGTAATATCTGAAGACCTGCCAGACATTGCACTCGCTGCTATTCTGCTGGTTTGGCATCATATTGTTGTTGTTAATGATCACCATCCATTCTGAATTACCCATGCTTGCTGGAAAACTCTGTATCTGGCTAGTGTGACTGCAATATATACCTTGATTTCATGCCAAGAAATGAATAGCCTTATATGGCCACCAGTGGGAATTTACAGCATAGCTAGCGGTATAGTGTTATACAAGAAACCCATGTGTTTCTTTTAAGAGATGAAAGTACCTGGAGATTATTTAGTAGGGATGTTGTGTTCTGAGATTGTGACAAATCTCTTGATGAAAAAGTTAAAAGTTAACATCGACAACTCAATGCCCATTGTCCTGTGGGCAATTGCTGCGAGCTCCTTGTGCCGTGGATCAGTAGTTCGCATACTGTCACATTAAATGATGTAAACAAAAAAAACTTTTCCTCTGGAATTCATGCACACTTGTAATCTCTGTCTAGAGGATATGCATTTCTAAGACAATTCAAAGGAGGTTTGGTCAGTTCATCTGTCAGCACTTCTGTTCATCCTCGTTTTCTTTTCACTATTCTGATAATTAAGGAGTTCTTGGTTCCAATCACCATAATTCTGATGCAAGAACTAATCTGCTTACCCCTATAGGTGAAATGTGGAAAGAGAGTTCTATTTGTATTTTTGGCAAAGCTGTTTCTGTCATTTTGTAACATAGAATGATATTTTGCAGGTCAAACAAGGCCATTCCAATTCAAGCAGCCGAAGTGAAATTTTCGGCTCTCATCAAGAGAAAACTGTGTCAGGGTTTTTGGTTGCACCCCCAAAACAGGCACGAGTTTCCAAGGAACCAAGAAAAGATTATGTGGAGCAACCAGATAGAGCTTCATACTCGGGACCACTAGTTCCAGGTCCTGGATACTCCAAGGCTGGAAAAGAACTCGACCATTCCGTCACTGTCTCGAGAAACACCAACTTGTCAACATTGTCGAGTTTAGTCGCAAGTAGAACTGCTTTGGCCAGAGATAAACAAAAATCTGGTCCTTTAGTGTCAGATTTAGTGAACCAAGCAAACAGATTTTCAGGACCCATTAGGGAGATGGAGCCTGTGAGGAAGCAGGACCGTAGGAGTCATGTGCGCATGGATTTTGATTCTCGTTCGAGAGAAGATGGAAATTCCAGTACCAAAGAACCTGCTCTGGTTAGTTCTCACAGCAATCTTTCAGTTTTGCATCTACTTCCTTGGTGGTACTTTGTCATGGTATCTTTTGGCGATTTGGAGAGCAATTCTGTGCTCACTTTAATGTACCAAAAGGTCATTGTAACCTGGGGGTGCCGATGGAAATTGCATATTAGGCAGTGTTTTCCTTAGTATTATGTTTGTTGCCACTTCGCATTAATCTAGTTTTCAAATGTCCGAGCTCGATCATCTGATAACAGTTTTTGTTTTACTCTTTTTTCCTTCAGTATGGTTGCGGGGCTGGACAGAACAAGATCTACGTCTCAGGCCCGTTGCTCGTCTCATCAAACAATGTGGATCAGATGCTAAAAGAGCATGACCGCCGAATTCAAGAATATGCCAGGAGGGCACGGCATGATAAGGCTAGAGTAGGCAAGGATCATGCCCAAGCAGCCGTCGACTCTAAGCTCGTGTCTGTGCGCGGTTCCGGCTAGATTCACTGCGAAGAGCTAATGAATGTCGGATATATCTTCAAAGCTGGGCAAGCTTACCTGCTTATGCGGAGGGAACAGCAAATACAGGGCTCAGCATTGTGGCTCAGCAGTGTAGTTCATCCATCCGGTTTGGAATTTTATCTCATATGTATAGTTGGCATCTTTCTCTGCTCATTCTTATTTTATTTTCGTGGTACCGAGGTAGGATCTCTTGTAAGGAAGAGTACGCTACCATTTAGGACACTATGTAACACACAGATTTCGACAGGATATAGCAAAATTAGAATAAGGTCGATCTGGACACTGATTTGTTCTGAACGGCGCGCCGCGCACGTGGCAAGCGCTCGTAACCGGTGTTGAAGATGGAAATGCATCGCGTCCTCGCTTCAAAAAGGCCTCTTCGGCCTTCGGCGGTTTGCGTGGCGAGCACAAGAAGATGCTGTCAACCGTTCAAGGTCCAGCTTAGTGGTCCGGCATTGGGCATGTGACCTCCGGCGTGGAGCGGTTGCATTTTCGTTTCATATTCCACCAAGTGCAAATAATTATGTAATTTCCGACTAGTGATCTCATGATTATGTTAGGACATCGAAGAAATTATTCAAGAATTTCCATAGTTGATAATGAATTAGAATGAATTTGTCAATTTAATTTGCGTGTGTTTTTTTTTTTTTTCAAATTACCTTTAATCTTGATTGACCATATCTGATCTCCCCAAATGGTGCTGACATCGCACTGAAAGCAAAGAAGAAGTTGGGTCGACATCATCCTCAATTTCAGAGTTGCCTACCCCCAAATCATGAAAATGCCACCTTTTTTTTTTTTTTTCCCCCTTAATTTCCCAGATGTTATTATTGCCTTTTTATATCATGTGGAGACAGCAAGTGACAGGGGACATCGCAAATAGATTATTTTAATTCGATTTTAATGAAAAGTGTCCGGACGATTATTCCCACTTTTGACTATTTCGTGCTTTTCCGTGAAAGACTGGGGTGTCTGCCATGTTGTCGTCCCCATGTTTATTCTGAGAAGACTTTATGGGATACAGATTCTGTCCGAAATTCAAAGCAACGAAAAATTAAACTAATAATAATGGCAATTATGACTAAATAATTATTATCGTATGGTTTGGAGTTGGAGATAAAAAGATAAGTAAAACCAATCATGGACGCCATCTTGGACTGGTGTGCTTCTCACGTCATGTGGGTAGGGACATTCTCATCTACTCCTTCCTTCCACCATATTTTTTTTTGAAATTTTCCTTTTTTCTCTTTTTTTGACCTTATGATATTTATTTTGCGCACTTGCTTAAATGTACGTTCTTGCCCATTTCTAGAAGCGTGACGTCCTGTTTAATCAAAGGAAATATGAAGAGGTCAAAATTGCAATTTTCAAGCGAGGACCAGGGTGCTTAAAAAGTCAGCATATTAGGGCTGGGCCTTCCCCGGTTAGGATTTGCACAAGCAATTGCTGTTTAAACTAATTAAGCATAAGAAGAAGATGGCCAAATAATAATAATAAAAAAGCCATAGATAGATAGAGAGAGCGAATCAAGCGCGTCGTGTTGACTTTGAATAAGTATTAGGGATGCGATTCTCACCGGCCACTGATGGGGCCAAGCCACCCTTGCCGCGTGGAATTCTCTCTCTCGATACTATTTTTCTTTTTGCCTTTTTTTTTTATTTACTAATCTGGGCCACATTAGTGCTGCATAGGGAAGAGTATGGTCTAGGGGGTAGTTCTAGGAACCACCCACTAAAGATCGTTCCGAAAAAAAGGAAAACAAGGAATTGGGAACTACCTATTATTTCCATGGATCCACTCGGGAACCAAACCATTGGTTTGGTCTAGTTCTTGAGTGGGTCCATAGGATCAGTCCTTAATCTTTATAAAATTACATTCATCGATTAAAATGAATTGTTAGCTCTTAATTTTGTATTATGATGACAAAGCATTGCAATATCTCCAATTTGTCATCTCATTCCTCTTCATTTGTTTATTTTGTTTTGGTTGAGAAAGCAAGTAAATGGATTATAAGAATTAAAAAAAAAAGGTTTAATCCTATTACACACTTGAAAGATAAAATTAGTCAATAATGTTCAATAACTACAAATATACATCTATGTACATATGTATTTGGTCAAAAATTACAAAATAATTAAGTAATTAAGATGGAATTATATATATATCGGTTCGGTCTAGGTCAGTAGGTGGGTAGTTTCATACCTAGAGTTGGGAATTGGACTAGTACTCACTAATTTTACTAAATTGGAACTGGAAATCTTATAGGTCTCCATGGGAACCGCTGATTTGGGCTGGTTCGTCTAGTTGGTTGTCCACTTTCTAGCTAAATCAATAATTTGATGGATTCACGAGAATATGGACGAAACAACTTGATTGCATGGTTAAGAAAGATAGAGACTTAATTGCACCATTGTTACGTAATCAAATTGCAAAACCAACAAAACGAAACTATATTCGATCTTATTATAAAAACCAATCAATTTATTCAAGAAAATCCACTTCGTATATGATCCGTTCTACAATGAAAGCGTGCTGTGTAGGTAGTCCATTATTTATTTATTTGGCTTGGTAGCTTCATTATATATATATACTAGCTATTAGAAGAGAAAATAGCAAAAAAAAAAAAAAACCATTGATAATGTCATTCTTGAACTTTTAATTTGTTTAATATGGTTCCCAAATTTTCGATATGTGTTTGATTTGGCTCCTAGATTATATAAAAATGTTCCGTATTATCTTTCTGTTAATTCAAGTTTAAGGACAACATTGAATATTTTCATATAGTTGAATGACTAAATTGAAAATGTATCAAAAGTTTATGGACCACATTGGACAAACTTTTAGTTCAAAGACGATATTGCATATTATATTAAATTTCAGGGAATACCTTGAACGAATTAAAAGTTAATGGATCACATTATAAATTTGGCCAAAGTTCTTAGATCATTTGTATTATTATTCCTCATTAGAATTTAAGAATGGATGAGAAGTAAAGAAAAATTTCCGTTTTATTGGGCCGAAACACTTAGTCTGGCCCAAAATGAAGAGCACTTCAGGTTCATACCCACATAAATTCGAACGAAATCCAACAGCATCGATTTTGGGCTTTCAATCGTACGTTTCTGTCTGTCACTTCAACAGGGCTAGCTGATGATCCAATCACTGAAGTCTGAACTTTCATTCTTTCGGAGTTAATCCATCTATAACCACAAACCCGTAAACCGGAGAGGAGAAGAGCAAAAGAAGCCCAACTCACCAACTTCGAAAGCCTTAGTCGACCCACTCTGTTTTCCTTCTCCATCTGTTCCTTTAGCCATGAATGAAACCAGGAACAAGCTGTTAGTGGCGATAGCAGGGATGAGAGTGGATGCAGAAGAGCCCGAGAGAGAGTCTAATATGGGGTCGCCTTTTGCGAAATTTGGGGCTATACACGGCCTCACCTGGGCACTTATTCGATAAGTGACTTGCCTGCGGTCAGGCCACTTTCATTCTTCATTAGTAAGGTCAAGAAGACTAATCTCATAGAGGAAAGAGTGAAATCTTAAGCATCAGCCTCAGATGATATGCTGCTTTGCTGTTTGAGAGGGAGAAGGAATGGCTCCTACCTTTTAAAATTGACTTGAGGGAGGTGAAACCATATCCCCGTGTACTGACTGAATGATTTGACAATAGGTCTCTTGGTTAAGATTAAATATATACTTCGCCTTGAATTCTAACATCTTAAAACTTTTAGGGTAAATTGTTACGCATGTAAATTTTAAGTTGGTATTAGAGTTGAAAATCTCGAGTTTGATTGCTCAAACTTATTTCATGGATTTCCTTTTCACTATGCATGATTGGATTTCAAAAAGTTTTTCACCCACATGCATCGAGTTTGCACGAACCACAATTAAAAGGGTTTAAGTGTTTGGAGTAAATGATTGCGCATATAACTTTGTAAGTTCTCTCGCGTGCAAATCTAGAGCACCTCTTGCCTCTTCTCATTCTACCATAATAAGCCCCTGACACTGCATGAAACATTAAACGCATACCAAATTCTTCGAAAAAAAAAATCGTTTAACTTAATGGATAATTCATGGATTACAACCAACAAGTTATTGGCTTAGATGACAAGAGCTTTTATTTCTTTTGTTGTGTTTTTGAGTTGCAGCTTTGTTAGGATCACTCTTAGAATAAAATCTCAAATACATTGGGTCAATGAGGAGGCGTGTGCCCTTAAGATTACCCGATGCGGTGGACCAGTTGAGGTTCGTGTAAACTTACCAAAACACAACTTCATTGCTAAATCAAAAAAAAAAAATTGCAAATTATGAGACTTAGGACAAAATACATAGAAAATCTTACATATACATTTATGAAAAAAAATATATGAATTCTCATCGTCATGTATTTTTTCATGCATATATATAATAAATAACTCATTGAATACACATCTCCCACAAATCAAGTCAGTTGGGAAGTTCGCGCACTTATCAGCGAAGCCCAGGCCCACCTACAACTCCTGAAGTCCACAAAAATAGTCCATTGCAAAAGAGAGACAAACAAAGTAGTAGATTGGGTGGTCAAGGCCCAACGCAACTGCACTTTACCGACTAATTGAGTCCTTTATCCTCCGGCAAGTCTTCTGGATTTATTATGTTCTGATTTGAATTGTCAAAATGTTCAGACTTTCATGTGATGAATGAAATGAATTTTCTGACAAAAAAAACGGATACACATCACTTGTAATAGGAACCCCATATGAACATATTTATTTATTTTTATATAAGTGAAATAGAAGTCTTAAAATTTATTGCGAAAATGCCATCAATTCTAAAACTTTCAAAAAACACAACAAAGTTCTAAAACTTATTAAATTGACGCAATCGAGTTTTTCCATTAACTCCATCAATTTGAGTAACAAAAATTGCTAATGTATAGTAAGATTTGAGAAAGAAAATAATAAAAAAATGACATGTAAGCTAGAGAAAATATTTAAAAAATGCAATATCCACATTTTTTTATTAGCAAAATTGACTTGGTTAACAAAAGAACTTGATTGCTCTAATTTGACAGATTTTAAAATTTGATTATACTTTTTAAAAGTTTTTAAACTTTTTACGATAAATTTTAAGGTTTCTAGTGCACTTATTCCATTTTGACTTAAAAAACAAATGTATTTACTAACACTATCATATGCAAGTTTGAGGGGAGGATGTCTTCTTCTGGTTCTTTATTTTGGTAATTAAGTGGAATTTTTCTTTTCTAATTCATCTTTGTCATTCTTCCCCATTGGCGAGCACGCTAATAAACCATTCCTTTGCGACCTCTTCTAAGTTTTTGTCACTTTCACTTTCACCTCGCAATTCCAACTGCTCTTTTTTTCCAACACCATGGGAGAATGTTTAATCAGAATGCTTAAACAAATAGATGAAGAGAGATCATATGTATTTAAAGAGCAAATAATCCTCTTAAGCAAGTGATACATGACGCTTTAACGGTGACATATTACCGAAATAGTGTGTAGGTGGGTTTCTAATGTGTACTGCAGAACTTAGGAAAAGAACATCACTTCTAGTGTTAAGTCTTCCCAGGTCATCTTCAGTAATAGGAACTTGCAATCCGATGTGGCTACCGTTTCTTAACTTGAATCATTGGTGGAGTTACAAAGCCAAAAGGCGCAGATCTAGGGTTTTTAATCCAAAACTTTGAAAAAGTCCATCACTTTATTTAAAATCGTCTTTCAAGGTTATCTTCAGTAACAGTAGTTTTATATTTTCATATTGGTACCGTTTTATTAACTTTAATCACTTCTTTTAGTCCTGTCGTGATGGAGACAGGCATACCCGATTATTATACCATATGTGGCCACAATAATGTAGAGAAGCTTTTTTTTTTTTTGACCTTCCCTACCAAAAGGAGCAAATTTCACGAGTTAATAAGCCAAATAATGGAGTCCACACCACATTCCAAAGGCTTAATTTTTTTTTTTTTGGGGAGTAAATCATTGTGCGTATGACTTTCAGCTCTCCCATGTGAATCTAGAAGCCCTTTTTTTCCCGTGACATTCTACCATAATAAGCCCAAGAAATTGCACGAAACCATAAAACATATACTAAATTTCAGAAAAATCAAATTTAATTATAATTCATGGAAATATGATTGATAAGTTGATGACTTAGATGACAAGAGAGTATATTCTTTTCATTGTGGGCTCGAGTCAAAGCCTTGTCAAGAGTACTTTTTAAGTGAAATTTTGAATGCATCAGGCCGATGTGGAGGAGCGCGTTGTTAAGATTGCCCATGAAGGTGAACTAGTTGAAGTGCATGAAACCTAGCTCAAACACCACCTCACCGTTCAATGAAAAAAAACACTATGTATTTTATTTTTATGACCTATAAACACATGTATTTAGCTTCTAATTCTTCACCATTAGTGAGCACACTAATTAACTACTCCTTTGCAACCTCTTGAGTTGTTATCACTCTCACTTTCTCTTTCGTCCATCAATCCCAGCCAAGTAGGACTTGATTGGAACTCATGGTTGGCGTAGCTAAAAAGCACAAAAAGTGCAGATGTGGGTTTCTAATGTGTACCACGAAACTTAGAAAAAGACCATGACTTTTAGTATTTATAACAGCCTTTCCAAGGTTATCTTCAGTTATACTATTCTATAATCTCATGTTGGTATTTTTCTAACTTTAATCTTCTTTATAGGGTCAATACCAGCCATGTTGATGTTACGTGAATTCCTATGACAAAGAGGTGGGAGTAAATCCATTCTCGTATATAATCAATCTTTAATCAAGTCACGAAGGAGATAGATATAACTAATGATCTCACTGTACACTATCACAATAATGCAGGCATTTTTTTTTTTTGTATTTCACCCATAGAGGAGCAATTTCACGCGAGGTCACTAAATTTGGAGAAAATTACAATGGGAGCATTGAACTTTGTACTCAATAACCACAATTTCAAATGCATTGAACTTTCGTTTCTTTAAGGATTTACGGATTTTGATCGGAATCTGACCAATTCTCATGAGCTGCTAAAGTGGCAATGACAAGGCAGTTACACGTTGCAGCATGAAAATTGGTTGTGCCTATTACTTTTTTCTTTTTTGTTGGTTGTTGTGCTCGTCACTTCAATAGTCTGATCTAGTTGAGTTTTTGATAAAGTGCATCAATTGCAAAACGATGAAAATCTAATGCATTCGATGATTGAAATATATAAAAGTTCAGTGATTTGATTGCAAATTCCACCCAATTTAGTGATCATGGATGGGATTTACCCTAATGAAATTCTCCATAAATTATTTGAGACCTGAGTTCCGCCAACCTCTCATTGTCTCCTTGAATATAATTGCTTATCAACACTTCTCAACAGCAACGTTGGTGTCTCTCTTTCACATACTCACAGAAGTGCCTTACACACGATCTCCAATCTGGCTATTGATTACGTATGTGTGGAGAAGGTTGTGCTTGAAAGGGTCCCCACTCATCTCTTAGAAAGATATCTTTTAGACTTTCTTTATGTATTACTAATACACCGTATATTCTATATATAATAGGATCTTTTGGCATATTATAAGTCTCTTTTACGTAGTCGGTTTCGTATCCAGATTGATGATGCGGTATATTGGATTAGACTTTCTCCAAATTGATCCAGGCTCATAAAATAGATCATATTGATAATATCGTAATTAAGTAATTCAATTGTTCCATCATTCTTCTCATTTTTTAAGGGCGTGATGCGACTGATCCACTCGTCCCGTTTCGTGATTATGCACCAAATCTGAATCTAGATACGGACAGTTGGCTCATGAAGGTTTTTCAAAACTTTCTATGGAAAAAGATACATTTTAAAGCAACAAATTGCTTATGTTTGTCACATCCTGCCTACTAGATCGCTCACTAAAAGTCGCCCTAAAATATAATTTTTACTATACTTTCTCCACTTATCGATAAAGTGGCACGATCGCCATTAGGTAAAATGTTTACCATCTTGCCGATATCATCTTTGTCGTCCTTTGGGGACATGAAATCAAGTTATTATATCATACTTTTCTCATCAAGTGGTGCCAAAAGCACCGCACATAATAAAGCATGCAAAAGAAAAAAAACAGGGAAGTGTACACAAAGATCAGGAGCTCTTCAAAAGGTTCAAAAGCTTTCGCCCATGCAATTATTCCCAAATGAATAATATATCTGACAACTTAGGCGTTAATCGAAAGGGAAAGAGCCGGGGGGGGGGGGGGCATATGCAATTTATGTGTAGTCGAGGGGTGTGTACACAATATATGTTCTAGATATTACTAGATTTTTGACCCATTTAGGAATTTTCCAAGACAACATAGTATACCTGTCTTGTTGTAGATTGGTAAGTCGTCAGTTCTGATGGTGTATTATTTATTGGAATCATGATGTCTTTTATTTAGAATAATCTTAAGCTTTAGCTCGAAATTTCATCAAGATAGGTGGTAGTGTAAATTTATGAAGTAGTTGAACCGAATGTTTAGTTCACACAGTAATAGTTTCATCAAATGTTAATGATATACATGTTTTTGAAAACCCACGTTGACCGATTATCATGTTTATAGAACTAACACCATACATAATCTATACACGTGTCCTGCGGTATATGGTCCCAAGTCCGACGACCGATATCGTACTATGTCATTTGGCCCCGCTGTGATTCTATGCTAGATCCGTCCCCACATGGCATGCATACGTCAATTTGGGATTGGTAAAGAAGGAATTAGTAAATCACCCGAATTTGCGGGTAAGATCGAGAGGCTTTTACAAAAGCATGTAGGAAGGTGATTGAAAAGCCCTTGGAAAGCAAGCACCGTCGATTACTACTTTACTCTCCAACCTGTCCCATCGACTTTAACAATTAAAAGTGTATTTGATCGTCTAAATTTTCAATCAGATCAGATAATATAAAAATAAGAGACGAATCTTTGAATTTTGCTTAGTTTGATAAAATGTATTAATAAGACTATATATTCTTATATTCTATTTTATCCGTTATTTGGTAAAAACTGCATATAAGTGCAAATGCTAAAAATGCTGTTATGTATCACATGTGGAAAAAGCATTATTCTTATCGTCACTTAACTCCAGAATCCAATAAAAAGGAAAAGAACTCCCAAATTTGACCATTTTAGAAAAGGGTCAATATTCTAAAAACCTCAACCTAAAATTTTTTTGACAAGTTTATCATAAACTAATTTTTTATCACCAAAAATCTAAACCGATATGCCTTTGACAAATTTATTTCAAATTAGTATATTTGTGATAAATTTATCCTCTATTAGTTTTCGTTAGATTTTGCTGATTTAGATAGCACTTGATAGTTGACTGGTATATCGGTTTGAGATTTTACTCTCCGTCTGTCACAGTTTGTCAGTTTTATTATTTTTTGTGGTATTAATTCAATTTAATATAAGGTATATTTGTCATAAATATAACAGTTTTGGAACTTTTAATGGTCAAAAAATTAGTTTGGAGTAAATTTGTCACAAATATACTAGTTTGGAGTTTTTTGTGGTCATTTGGGGTAATTTATCATATGTATACCGTTTAAGGTTTTTGATGGTTAAAAAATTAATTTATGATGAATTTGTCACAGATGTACCAAATTAGGGTTTTTTTGAGGTATTAACTCTTTAGGAAATTTGCATTTTAATTTTTAACTTCACTGTTCAAGATGTAAAAAAAGCTTTGGAAAATGAATAGGCAAATAAATGTTCCTATTGCTATAAACTTTGTTAATAACATCCGCAAATTGAACACGTTGAACCAAATTACAAAACCAAAGCATACATTGATACGATCGAACTACTCCGGAATGACTCTCAATCGATAGGTCCGATCGACAATAAATTCTCCCTCCTACCAAATTCAACACCAGAGGAAAGGAAGACCGAGGCCGTCTTTTTCTCAAGACGCAACGTGAACGGATGCACACACCGTCCCGTTCGAAAATCAAATGGTTCCCTTCGATGAATGATGGACCAAAAGAAGAAATGGGATTGGTATCGTTATCGAGTCGTTATCGGCTTTCAAATCAACGATGCCAAAAGGTAAATAAGTCCATATTGGGGAGTGAGGACTGCCTAAAAATATCTAGGTTTATAATGCAGGACTGACCAAAATATCTTGTGACAATACGGACAAGATGACGATTGCCACCGGTCTCCACTACTGAAATATCTCCGGGGAAATTGTCAAATTTATTTTAAACTTATTGTACGAATGTCAAGTAAATTTTAAATTTTTAAATTTAGTCAATATAGTCCTAACTCTTTACACGGAATTCCAACATAGTCTTCCTAGTAAATTTTCTTCTGGGATTGTTGATGTGATAACGTATCACGTAAGACGGTCAACAATGATTGACACGGCATGATAGTGATTTCTAGTGAAAATTGATTAGGAGCACTACATTAAAATTAAGTGCAAACGTTTAGTATTAAATTGGCAAAAATAAGAAAGTTTAGACTTTATTTGTTTTATGGAAAACAACTTTCAGAAAAACATTTTTTGGATTTTCCAAAGTTCATATCACAAAAAATGAATTGGTCCAAGAAAACATTTTCCACTAGCAAGTAAAAAAGTCTTCTAAAATAGTGGAAAATGTTTTCTGCTTTCATCTTTCTTTCACTTCTAAATCAAGCACTATTTTTCATTAAGTACATTTTCCTTTTATTTTTATTTTTTTTAAAATTCTTTTTTTTCCTTTTTCTTTGGCCTGTTAATGGTCACGGTGGTGGTCAGCAACTTGCTACAAGTGAGCTTGAGTCTCACCTGGCCCAAGCTTGCCCAACTTCTAGCCTGAGCTCACTTGAAGTCATTGGGCAAGCTCGAGCCTTGCCATAACAGCACCTAACAACAAGTTAGGTGAGGCTTGAGCCTCCCCCAAGGTCGCCAAAGGTTGGCAAGGCTCTGGCGACCTTGGGTGAGCTTGGCCTCGCCAGATCAGGAGAGGCACGGGCTTGCCTATGGCTGATTGTCAACGATCGGTTGAGGAAGAAGGAAATAAAAGAAAAAAGAGAAAAGAAAAAATAATCTATTTAAAAATTAAAATAATAAAAAAGTTATTGAAAGAAGTGCATGTATGATAGGATTTTCCTTATCGAATGGCGGAAAATATTTTTTAATTTATTTTTAAATTTTAGCTGAACACCGAAAATATTGTCATTTTTCTGAAAAGTATCATTTTTCTGAAAAGTAATTCTTAGAAAATATTTTTTTAAAATGTTATATTTTCCATATAATTAACGGAGTCTTAGGATTGAATAAATATCCATACAATAGATTTAATACTAATCGGGTAATTTTCCCTGATTATCTTACTATTGGGGAGATGTCATGTGAATTAGAATCGAAACATTCGATTGTTCAACTTCAATATTTTCCTCGTGTCCCCCACTTCACTCGTCATGATTTGTCAAAAAAGAAGAAGTGTCTTCGCATCGAATAATATCTTAATAATTACCAAAACAAACAAAAAAATGGGAACCGGACTTGTGTAGACAACAACAAAACCGCTACGCTCAATCATCTCTTTGTTTATTTATCTATTTTGGGTTTTTCTGAAGGTGAAAGCCACCTGCGAATCGATCCATTTAATCCCACCTAATGAACGAAAATAAAGTATTCGACCCCCCCCAAAAAAGAAGAAGTAAAGTCACAAATTAAAATTGATGGGTACAGGTAGTATGAATTATTGACGGATCAGTGTAATTTACGCCCGACCCCCTCAATCATGTAGCCCTAGAAAAGGACATCCTTTCATCAAGAAATTTTTTTAATGATGTTGCGAAAAAGCAACATGTTCCTACTCTATTACACCGGCTCTTTTTTGTCCCCACGATGACGTCTCAGATGCTCCTTTTTGCAACCTAGACGCTGATTATGCGAATAATGCAAAGATGCTTTAGAAGATAAATAAAAAAGAGGACACCACACGATGGCGACTTGGTGAATTGACGCCCACGAATGTAGAAATTCCTCGGAGAAATACGGGGATAAATCCCAATGATCTTGTCTGCCATTAGAAAAGCCACTAGAATTGCTTCCCTTTGAACCCAATTTCTAATCGCCTTTTGTAATTTTTCCTTCCCCCTGCAAGGGCCGTGGAAAGACCGGGTTCTACGTCGAATGTCGTCGTGAGAAACGTGGTGGAATATTATCATATACGCGTACCGAACGCCACGTGTATTGATACAATTGGACTAGCTTTGATTTTTCTTTGGCTGCAAGTTATTGCTTGTCATTTTCTTTTCAAGCTCACTGTCGGACTAACCATAATGGAGCGGCGACGGACTCACGAAGGAAACCTCGTCGTTACTTCGAGGTATCGTCAGGTGCACCGGTCTCACACGAGTCAAATCTGATGTGAATGTAAGATTATGCAAATTTAGAGTCCGCTTGTTTTGAAAAAAACATTTTTCTAAAAAATAATTTTCTCGTTTTTGGACATTTAATTTGTTTAGGAAAATGAGTCAATAGTTAAAAAAATATATTTTCTTACCAAAGCTTAAATTCAGAAAACGAATTTCTCTTTGAAAGAATCAAAAAACAATGTTCAAGTCTTAGAGTCCTTAGTTAATCAAACGTTGTTCTCACAAAATAAAAATTATAAAAAAATTCTAATTGTTAATTATTTTAATTTATAAATTTTCTTCTTTTCCATTTTCTTTCTTTTACTCTCTCCTTCTTCCTCCCTTGGTAGTGTGCCTTGGCAATAGTCGGTAGCTTGGTGATTGGCCATGACATGGGTCGACAAGCTCAAGACTAGCTTGATCCAAACGAGCTTGCGGCTTGGCCAATCGTGGTGAGCTCAAGCTTGGCCAAGGTTGGTGAACTTAAGGCTTGCCCAAGGCCAACAAGCTCAAGTTCACATATGGTCGTCACTAGTCGGTTGCGGTGGAGGAAGGGGAAAAAGAAAAGAAAAGAAAAGAAATAATTAAAAGTCGTAATTTTTTAAAAAGGAAAAAAAGAAAAAGAAAAATGATTGAAGATTAATTATTAATTATTAATTATTCAATTTTAAAAAAATAAATTTAAAAAAAAATTAAAAGTTTATTTTATTTTGTGTGAAGTAAAGTAATGAAATTGAAATTATTTTCTAATAAGATCCAAATATTAGAAAATGTTCTTAATGATATATTACAAGGCAAAGGAAAATTAACCATATTCTTGTCAAATATTTTCATAGAAAGAATTTTCATTTATTATTGAGTTTTCTGCAAAAAAAAAAAAGTACCTTTAGGCATTGTTCATTTCGTGGAAAATGTAGCATATCTTGAAAATGTTTTCCAAAAAGTCATTTTCTAGGAAAATGATAATTTTTCTCGATATTCAATTGAAACTTTAAAATGAACTCGAAAATACTATCCGTTATTTGATAAGGAAAATTTTTTCCTCTATGCATCACATTTCAATAGCTATTATTATTATTATTATTATTTTCTTTCTTTTTTGTTTTCTTTCCTTGGCCAGTCATTAGCCCTGGCGGCGGCCGATGACTGACCAAAGACAAGCTTGAGCCTCATTGTAGGCCGGAAAATGCCTCAAATTTCAGAGTTATTATGTGCTAATTAGGCACATAGGAACTCCATGCGCGTGAATATATCGTCATTAAATTCCTCCTGCGACGGCTATTGAATTTGAAAGAACCATCCAAGGACAGATTTTGGGCCAAGTTTAGATTTGACCGCGATGTTTGGAAAGAGGGGGAAAGAGAGAGGAAAGAAGCCTCGGTGCAAATTGGAGAAAAAACAGAAGGCAAAATTTGCTTGAAGAAAGAATGGTAAAATTTGAGGCATTTTCCGTCCGAATTGTCATCTCTTAGGCAGAAACCTAATCCGGAGAAAATTAGCGGGGTAAAATTGAAAAGTGGGTATACTTATGCAAAAACTTTAGTTAGTCAACTCTAAATTATAGTCGATATACCCTATAATTTTTACGATTCTCCTCGTCACGTTGAATGTGCTTATTACTGGGCACCACAACGTTGACATTCAAACACAGGACACATCAATACACTTTAATGATTGTGAGGTTTGATGGGTCACAGCTAATTGTTTTAAAAATTTAAACTGTTAGATAAATACGTGGTTTTAATTACTCTAACATTCCTCCTCACACTTAGTCTGGTCTGTTTTGCCTAGTATTAAGCGTATAATTTAATTGGAGAGGCAAATGAGACTTGGAAAGATTTGAACTTAGAACTTCTAATTTTGATACAATGTGGGATTTTATAGGACTACTACTGACTAATTAAAAAACTTAAACTATTAGATGAATGCGTGGTTTTTATTATTTAATTACTCTAACAATAATGATAATAGAATTAAAAGAAACAAAGCCCTTTTCTTCTTTTTATTTTTTTATGGGACTCACATGTATCATCAGATGTGGCAAGCCTCACATGGTACTCAACACAATTTGACAATGCATTTGACTCACACGGATCGGGATCCCACGTCATCCTTGGCCAAACCGTGAG
This sequence comes from Corymbia citriodora subsp. variegata, assembly GCA_014858505.1. Lineage (NCBI taxonomy): Eukaryota > Viridiplantae > Streptophyta > Magnoliopsida > Myrtales > Myrtaceae > Corymbia > Corymbia citriodora. The sequence goes on along the minus strand of MU089606.1, from coordinate 69,276 downwards.
TCAGCATCTCCATTGGCAGGCAAAAAACAAGGGGGGTGAGTTTGGGGGTACACGAATCGCTTCTACTCATATTCTCAAGTGAATCGGCGACCGGCCACCGCGGCCGAACCACCACATCCTATCTCTTTCACCAACACGAAACCACCGTTTTGCCCACCGCATCTCGACTTGATTGCTTCCGGGATCCCAAACACAATAAAGCAAAGGGGCAATCATAGGCCATCAACTTTGTCTTCTTGAGTCCATGAGAGTGGTTTACATTCATATTTAATCGACCGAGCTCAATTTGGCAGCAAGGGTTTTCTGTCGTATTGTGAGCACAAGGCCCGGCATTGATTTGGAATATTCCATCGATCCTTATCCTTAAGTCTCATTTAATTATGGATTAGAGTACTATAAACAATATGTTAATTTTGTTTAGTGGAAAGAATGGGGTCCCTTCAATTCTTGGATAAGCCACCCATCACCATCTTAATTTCGAATTACCTTTTTATATTTTTTTTGTCGACTTGAATTACCTATTTCAAGAGGAACCTTGTGCTTAATGAATGGAAAAATTCACCTGATCGGCACTAAACCTATTGTATATATACCAATTCAATTGTTGGCATTTCAGTATTATTAATTTAGTCTTAAACTTTAGTGTAAATTTCTAATGTAGTTTTTCCAATCAATTTTCGCTGAAAATTATCGACAGTTCAATTATCATCGGCCGTTCCACATAACACTCTACCACATCAGTGATTTCTTTGTGCAACAAATTTAAAATTAGAAAGTTTAGAACTGAATTAGTATTTGTGCAATAAGGTCAAGACTAATTGGGTAGTTTCTCTGTTGTTGAATTGCTGTGTAAACAAAATACATGGATATATCATAAGATATGAAGATTACACAAATGATTAACTAGCATAAGTTGTAACCCATAATAAAATGAGAAGGTTATGAAGACTGTCTTTAAAGAATGGACATACTTGACAAATTCTTTTTTATCGAAAAAATATATTCGTTGCCTAACATAAGAAGTACATAGTTTCACGATCAAACAAAATGAAACAGAGCAAGAATACTGAAAAACAACCAAATACAAAAAACAAGGAGGATCAATGATATACCAACAAAGTTAAACAAAATTAAGCACACACCCATTCCACTAGAATGGATTAGTCAAGAAAAAAAAATTAATGGTTGATCACGGGATTTTGTATTTTTATCGGTGATGAGCACTCGATAGATATACCTTTTTCAATAACTACGATTTGTGAATTGGCAATGTGTGCCTAGGTTCGACTTTCTCTACACTATCCCCATATAAAGACAACCAAAATAGGTTGAACAAACACAATTTAATATGTAGAGAAGCAAATCTTCACAATTCAACAAGATGTTAAAACTCCTATGATTATCATTGAAGCTAGAGGTAGAGAACCTGTGCATGCACTAAGCATAGAGTATTGAATCCCCAAAAGTATAATTATTAAACTCCCAAATCTAAGATTAGAAAATGATAGCATTCATATTTAGAATTAGATTGAAAGAGTTCAAATTCTTAAATCAAAAATTAGGTGGGGAGAAGAGAGCTCCCAAATCCAAATTGAGAAAAAAATAAGAAGTAAGAAAAGAACAATAAAATGAAAACAAAATCAATAAAAGAGGGAGGCGAGGGTGAGATAGTTGAAGCCCTCCTCCATGGTTGAAGGCTGAAGAAGACAATGAAGAGAAAAGAGAGATGGAGAGAGCAAAGAGTTTTCGACTCCCTAATACTAGATGAATGATTGATTTGATGTCATTTATGCATTTAAAATAGTGAAAAAGCAATCGCATCCAAAAAATCTAAACAACTTTTAGAGAGTTTTGACTCATGACTTAAAAATTTAAAATAAGTCTTGTCGTAATTAGATATTTCAAATTTTGCTAATTTTTCTTGTGGGGATGAATCTTTCTCATGCATAACTTATTCTTTGGTTATTTAGATCACTTGATTTTACTTTGTATTGCATAGATGATCACTTTGGTTCTTCCTTTCACATAACCATCCTTCATCGCAAATTTTTCTTTATGCAATTCTTTTTTATTTAAATGGGATTTTCAAATCTTTTAACTTAACTAATCCCTACTATCATCGCGGTTCATCAACATCAAGTAAGGCTCCATGATGGTTACCTTAACCTAACCATTCTATGAGTCTTTTTCTAGACACCAAAATGCACTTTTGAAGACACAACCTGTTAATTTATAATATTGATTCGCAAATAATACGACAAATCTGGGGTAAGAACTTGTTTTTTTTCCGCATACCCCAAAAAAAAAATAATTTTGCTGGTTTTTCTTTTTCCTGCGGAGAGGATGACTGACGAATGCTTACCTGTTAGTATCATCAACTGGCAATATTTATAGCTGTGTTTTATGCTTACCTGTTAGTATCATCAACTGGCGATATTTATAGCTGTGTTTTTACTTCATGATTGACGTGGGCCGTCCCAAGTATCCAAAGATCAGGATAGACCTCACGAATTTCTTTTTATTTTAACCTAATTAAATAGTGTTTTTGCCGGAATAAATAATAAAAATGTGGCTACGCGAGAGACTTTAAAGTACGAAAAGCGCCCTAAAAATAATAAAATTAGAATATTCGAGCATATCCACAGATCCCATTGGCCAGTCCTACGCGGACCAGAGCTGTCTGATCCACACCACCCAATGAAATCCCCGCGCCCACCACCCAATCCCGTCCCGCCACGTCGGCGCGGACCGGACAGTCACGTTCGCGGCGGCCTGTTCGTCCACCTCGGACCCCGTCGCGGGCCCCACCGACGAGGCGAGGAGCCACCGTAGAAATCGAAATCGCCGCTATAAATACATCCACACACGTGATTAAGGACTTGCAAATTGAGGAAACAAAAGGTCTCTCCTACCCATCCGATAAAAGAACATCCATGGCTGAAACTTCGGCGGCTCACCGGAATCTCCATGCGAAGGCTGAGTTCCCCGGCGAGCCGGAGACTTCGCTGGACGTCTTCTTCGGGTTCCTGGACGAAGGCGCGGCGTCCCCGGAGAGTTCCTGCAGCTCCGGCGACGGGTTCGAGGATCTAGAGAATGAGGAGGAAGACGGCGGGTCGGCCAACGCTGAAGAGAGCAGAGCATTTTGGGAGTCTCAGGAACATTTTGTTCAGGTAACTGATTAGTCGTCGGAAGTTTTTGGTCGGTTTTCTGTTTCCGCTTCTGAATGCGTATTGACGGCGAACGGTTCTCGCTTTTTGCAGGCGACGCTGTGTCGAACCAGTTCGATCGAGTCCAGAATCAGGCAAGCCACGAAAGAGTGCCTGATGGAAGCGAATTGGAACGATTCGCAGTGCGACTGTCTGAAATCAGCCATGGGGAGTTGCCGGAGTTGCCTGAGGAGGGACGTTTGTGACCGGCTCCGGCGCAATGGCTTCAACTCTGCCATATGCAAATCCAAATGGAGGAGCTCACCAGATATCCCGTCAGGTAATTATAGAATGGTTATCTGTAAATTATACTAGAATCTTTCAATTCTGGCATGGTAATGTGATTACTGATTTGTACACCCTTTTCCAGCTGGTGGGTGGGTTTGCAATTTAAGAAATAATTTTTATTTTATTTTATGGCGACCAAATTGCTGAAATTTTTGCTCAATTTGGTCCTCAGGGGAGCACACCTACTTGGAAGTGGTGGATGAATCGAGTCCCAAGAAAGGAACAGTGAGAGTGATAATCGAGCTCAATTTCCGGGCAGAGTTCGAGATGGCGAGGGCCTGTGAGGGGTACAACCGGCTGGTCGGGCGGCTGCCGGAGGTTTTCATCGGGAAAGCCGAGAGGCTGAGGCCGCTGATCAAGGCGCTGTGCACGGCTGCCAAGAGGTGCACGAAGGAGAAGGGGATCCACATGGGACCATGGAGGAAGCACAAGTACGTGCAAGCCAAGTGGCTCGGCACGTGTGAGCGGTCCGCACCTGGCCCTCTCCCGGCCGGGCTCCCGGTAGCCCGGCCAGTGAAGCCGAGGGCCTCGATGCTCACTTTCGACATGCTTGAGATGTTGCCCAAGTTGCAATGCACTGCGGTTGAAGTTGTGTGAGGTTTTGTTTGGCTGTGTGGAAGGAGAAACCCAGGTTTTTTTTTTTTTTTTTTGTTATAAAGTTTTGCCGGTTGTTTCGGAGAGTAGTTTGATGAGTTATGTAAAATTTTGGAGGAAATGGTTGAGTGATCGATCCCAATAAATTTGAGTTTTGCCCATATTTGCCCCCCCCTCTTTTAAATTTAGTTTATTTTGATTTCTTGAATATAGAAGGTTCGACATGTACTATGTAATTGCCCTTTTAGATATTACTACAAAACCGGGCTCTTCGGCTTATGCGGGAAAAGAAAGGAATGAAATAAGACGTTATGAAATAATTTATATTGGGAAATTTAATCTAACAATGGTTGTCACCTTTCGGGAACTTTAAAAAATTGAATGTATATTGTCTGAAGGGGTCTGAAGTTTAAAAAAATTGAATGTCCTTTTGGTTCGCCCTTTTTCATTGTAGAAATAAAAAATATATTAAGAAAAGGAAGAAAATATTGTATACCGTCTAGCTTGCATCTATAAAAGGAGACACCAGAAGCATTGTACCATGCCTTAATCTTTATAAGGAAATAAGCCGGTACGTGCAAAATTAGACTTATTATCTTGAAAAACCCCAAATTTTAGCTTTAATTCCAATTTTATCCTAATTTTTTTTTGCGTCTCATGAAAAATCTCTAACTTTTTGTTCAATCTCAATTCTCTCCTAATTTTTTTTTCTCATAAAAAACCACAAATTGTAGATCCAATCCTAATTCTACGAAAAACTTATTTTATCTCATAAGAAATTACAAATTTTTACTTGAGTCCTATATCTATCCTAGTTAACTCTCGATCCAAAATCGCCCTTAATAATGTTTAGTGATATGGCATTTTCATGTCACTACTTCAGGTTTTTTTCTCAAATTTCATATTTAAGAAAATGTTTTTTGAAGATGAATTTCCATGTTAGCCAAAACAACATCTTATTGGATAGGGAATTTGGATAAAAACTAGAGAAATTTGGGTAAAAATTAGAGCAAATAGGGTTGATTACTCTTACTCTTGAGAGATACTTCTTTTCACTCCACTTGGGGACCTTCAATCTCGCCTTCTGCTTAGGAATCTTTCATTTTTGGCTATCGGAGAGCTTGCGCTTGAGACATTTGGCTCGGGATGCTCAAATAATTTACTCAAAAGTTTTCCATTTCTTGATCGTAAACGGAAATTTTAGACGGAGGGTTAATGGGAGTAGATTTGAGATTTGAGTAAAAGTTGATGATTTTTTATAAGATAAAAAATGTTTAGACTAGAATTGGGATTAAACCTAAAATTTAGGGTTTTTTTATGAAAAAAGAGAGAGTCTAGGATTAAATTAAGACTAAATCTAAAGTTGGAGATTTTCTCAAAGTATAAGGACTGCAAAGTTAATATGGAACTTCTCGGAGTCAAAGAGAGTCAAATCGACCCTTCCTCTTCATTATGGAGAAGCTAATGTGAGCCTTCACGAACATCCCTAAAATTTTGGACCTCTTTGCCGAGGACCACAAGGCGAAGTTCTTGGTGCCGAGCGAGTCGGTCCGGAGCGGTCGGGGTTTCCCGGTTCCCGATTGTCTTTGCTTGCCCCGACCCCTTCGTATTTTCAGGATGTTAGTATAACAATGTCAAGTATTTGTAAACCTAATACGCAAATGCATTTTTTGTCCTTCTATACTACAAGGGCACGATCGGAGAGGCACAGCTGGCTATGAAACAATTGCAGAACCAGTAACCAGTTGCGTCAACTCTTGGAGATTAGTAGTAGAAATTTTTTTAATTCTCGGGTAAATCACATATACAATCTAGCTAAATGAAAAACACTGTAGATAACACAATGTAATAAAATGGAAAATAGGATATACAAAAACAGGGATTATCGTCTTCGACACTTCTCATTCTTCCATTTTTAGTTCCTTTTTCTCTTCGGCTGTCGTTGAAAAGATTAAACTAACATAATTAAAAAGTTTAAAATTAAATTTAAAAATCATCAAAATGTTTAAAATTAAATTGACATAATTGAAAGGTTTAGAGATTAAATTGGCCGCCGTGTAATGGATTTAAAACGTGAAAAGTGTTGAAAAAGTCATAAATCTATTATATTGGTATCGATTTAGTTTTAAACTTTTTAATTGTACCAGTTTAGTCCTAAATATTTTGACTTAGCGTCAATTCAATAATAAACTTTTTAATGATGCTAATTTAGTATTAAACTTTTTAACTTGGTGTCAATTCAATCCTTCTGACTAATTTTAGACAAATTTTGCTGATGTGGATGCCAACCCCTTGACGTGGCACTGACAACACTGATGTGGACAATTTCCAATAATTTTTTAATATTTTATTTTGATTTTTATTAAATTTCTGATTTTTAAATTATTTTTTCTAAATTTTCCCCCTCTCTCATCCCTTTCTTCTTCCTTTAGGTGGTGGTTGGCCAGCAGACATCACCGGCCCAGCCATCTCCCCCTCCCCCTCCCCCTCCTCCTCCCCCTCATTCTTCTAATTTTAGTTCCTTTTTCTCTTTGGCTGTGGCAGGTTAAGATTAAACTAACATAATTGAAAAGTTTAATACTAAATTTGCAAATCATCAAAATGTTTAAGATTAAATTGACATAATTGAAATGTTTAGAGACTAAATTGGCCACGGGGTAATGGATTTAAAATGGGAAAAGTGTCGAAAAAGTCATAAACCTATTACATTAATATTGATTAGTTTTAAACTTTTTAATGGTACCAGTTTAGTTCTAAATTTTTTGACTTAGTGCCAATTCAATAATAAAGATTTTAGTGGTTCTAATTTAGTATTAAACCTTTTAACTTGGTATCAATTCAATCGTTCTGACTAATTTTAGACGGATTTTGCTGACGTGGATGCCAACTGGTTGACGTGGCACCGACAACACTGATGTGGACAATTTTCAATAATTTTTAAATAATTTTTGTAATTTTTATTAAGTTTCTGATTTTTAAATTATTTTTTCTAAATTTTCCCCTTCTCTCATCCCTTTCTTCTTCCTTTAGGTGGTGGTCAGCTAGCAGACGATCACCGGCCCAGCCATCTCTCTCCCTCCCTCCCTCCCTCCCTCCCTTTTTGCTTCCTTTAGGTGGTGGTTGGCTAGCAAGCGATCACTAGCCAAGGCTGGGTAGGCTGCCCTTGCTTGATCTAGCTTGGGTGAGAGTGGCCCCGACGAGGTTGGCCCTTGCCCAGGCTAAGGTGACCTTGTTGAATTTGGCTTGGGCGAGGTCGACCCTCGTTGGGGTGAGGCATCTCCCTAGCCAAGCAAGGCCAGTTTGCTTGGCCATCGTGCGCCATCTAGCCATTGCCTAGAGGAAGAAGAAAGGGAGGAGGAGAGAGAAAAAAAATAGAATAAAAATTAAAATCAGAAAAATTATAAAAATAAAAAATTATTAAAAATTGTTCACATCAGTGCTGGTGCCACGTGAATGGGTTGATGTCCATGTCAGCAAAATCCAACTAAAATTAGCCAGAATGATTGAATTGATACAAAGTTAAAATGTTTAGGACTAAATTGGCACTAGTTCAAAGGATTTACGACTAAATTGATACCATTAAAAATGTTTAAGACTGTATTAATACAAACTCAAAAGGTAAGAACTAAATTGGTACAATTAAAATGTTTATAAATGAACTGGAAAAATGTAAAAAGTTTAAGACTTTTTTGATATATGGGATAGTGCTAGGAAAAACTTTAAATTTTACCTCATGTGACACATTTACTCTAAGCTTTTTTTTTGTGACACAAAAAACCCAAAACTTTGTCCCGTGTGACACATTTATCCTAAACTTTTTTTTGTGCCGCCAAAAACTCTGAACTATAGCACTTGTGACAATTTTACCCTAAACTATATTACTTGTGACAAATTTGACTCAAAAATTTTTTGAGCTGAAGGACATTTTCGTCATTTTCTATTTTTTTTTTTATTTTATTGAAGAGGAAGCCGGTGAGGGTTGCCTGGGCAGCCCTCACCGGCATCGAGTGAGGGCGGCGCAGGCTTGGGCGACCCTCGCCGGCGTTGGGCGATGGCCGCCCAAGCTAGATCCAGCTCGAGCCGCCCTCGTTGGACGCTAGTGAGGGTCGCCCTCACCCGATCTGGCCTGGGTGGCCCTTGCTTGACGCCGGCAAGGGCTGCCAGATCCGACGAAGGGCCGCCCTCGCGGGATCTGGCTTGGAAGGCCCTCGCCCTTGCCTAGCGAAGCTCGGGCGGCCTTTGCCGGCGTCGGGTGAGGGCCGCCTAGGCCAGATCAGGCGAGGGTGACCCTCGCCAGCATCTGGAGAGGGTCGCCTGAGTCGGATTTGGCCTGGGTGGCCCTCGCTCGACACCGGCAAGGGTCGCTTAGGACTGGGCCGCCCTCGCTCGACGCCGGCAAGAGTTGCCCAGGCCTGCGCGACCCTTGCCTGACGTCGGTAAGGGCCGCCTAGGCGACCCTCGCCGGACTCTGGTGCCAACGAGGATGGCCTCGTCGGCTTCCTCTTCAATAAAAAAATAAAAAAATAAAAAAAGAAAATGACGAAATGCCCTTCAGCCAAAAAAACTTTAGGGTAAATTTGTTATAAGTAATATCGTTCAGGGTAAAATTGTCACAAGTGACATAATTTATGATTTTTGGTGGCACAAAAAAAGTTTAGGGTAAATGTGTCACACGGGGTAAAGTTTGGGGTAAATGTGTCACACAGGATAAAGTTTGGGGTTTTTTGTATCACAAAAAAAAAGTTTAGGATAAATGTGTCACATGGGGTAAAGTTTAGGATTTTTCGTGGCATTTTCCCTTGATATTTTTGCCTATTTAAAACTTATTAAATAATTTTCCTGTGATTGTCGCTATTATCACACTAGGGGGAATTTGAAGATCCAACTGCTTACATAATAATAACAAGCTAGGACAGCGTGAACAGATGCTCTAAAGTTAAGAAAAATAAGGTTAGATTTGGATTGGCAATGAGATAATTTTCACCGTGACGAACCAACGTTCACCGCAAATCAATATGCAAGAGCGAAGACGAGCAATCAGGTCGAGAGTGGAAATTCGTCACGCATGATAGACGACGGCATATGGGTCTTGCGTCGTTCCTCCTTTGTGCCTACAAATTCGAGGCGATACTTGCATGATCCGGGGTAGACATTGCAAAGCACAACGTCTTTAGGCCTAACTGGCATTGTCATGCTATCTTAGAACTTCGTTTGAAACTGTTGATTGTTTATTTTTCTTTTCGGGGGTTAATGAATTTGACTTAATTTGTCCGAATTTGGTTTCAATATGTTACTTTAGAGTGCTCAAATTATGATCGACCCCATCAATGGCAGGTTTAATAGCAACATAGATCTCAACATTTTGTTAGAGATATTGATACCAAAGAATAGAAACTCGTACATGCATGGACTAAAAGAAAGGCAGCAATTAAGATGAGCATTCCACAACTTGAAGATTGTGCATTTTTAGCCATTTCTATTCGTAGCGATAGTTATATAAAAATGTCGAAAAAGTGATAAACCTGTTATATTAATACCAATTTAGTTATAAATCTTTTGATTTAATGCCAATTTAGTCATTTTAACTAATTTTGGCAAGATATTGCTTATGTGGATGTTGATTGGCCTATTTGGTATCGCCAGAGCTAATGTAGACAATGTTTTAATAATTTTTCTTTCTTCTTCCTTATTTTAGCCAATGACCAGCCACCAATCATGGCTAGGTTGGCCTTGCTTGGGTCGTTGCCCAAGCTAGGGTGAGCCTTGGCAAGGGCTCCGCTCACTAGATTTGACGAAACCGGCTCTCGCCTAGACAGGCCTTGCCTCTTGCCCAGGCAAGGCCAGTTTGGCCATGGTCGGTGGCCAGCCATTGCTTGTGGCTGGTGGCTGGTCATCGACTAAAGGAAGGAAGAAGAAGGAAAAGAAAAAGAAAGAAAGAAATTAAAAAAATTGAAAATATTAAAATATTATTAAAATTATTCATGTCGGTACTGATGGTGTCACGTAGGCTAACCGACGTTCATGCCAGTCAAATTCAGCCAAAGAAAATTGATCACTAGGCAGTGCTTGATAACGATGACCTCATTCTACTCACACAAAGAAAATTGTCGGCACTCTCTTTCTCTCTTATTCTATTCCATCTCGCAATATTACCACCGAACGCAAGACGGAAGGAGACAAAGGAGACTGCGCAAATTATAATGTGGAGACAACTTGCTACTGACAGAACCAAATCGTATCACAAAAACAAAGAGATCAATAAGGAAAATGAGCCGATCGCTGATAATGGCCCGAAATTTGAATCACCCTAGCTGCAAAAGAAACTGGTTATTGCCGAGAAAAGCTAGGGACGGAGAGGCGAAAAGCAATAGACCCACCAAGAAGAGGGGGCCAGCTTATGGTTTAGATGTTGCATAGAGAAAAACACTGCTCAAGTTACAATGTTGCAAGAGCGACATAGAGACTTCAACGATCGCAACAAGCAGGCCAAACTCTCTCGTCAAAATACACATGAGAGAGAATAATATTGTAGGATATATTTGATAAATGCAATATCAGCTTGATCGATAATTAAAATATTTGTGTGGATTTTATTGTTCGTGGTGCTTTTGTGTCTTATAAGTGCACATCTTAGTAGTGAAGTGGTTCTACTTATGAGCCATGCTATTGAAGTTGCCAAGTTCACCATTTACGGTGCTTTTTGCATAAGTTTATATAGAATCATAGGGTGTTGGTGGGCAATCATGTCCCACGCAGTCGACCCTATGTAATAGAGGTCGAGATGTGCTCATTGCTTTATTAATGGAGGGCTTAATTCCGACCAAAAATAAAATAAAATGTAAGGGCTTGATTGATTGGTTCCCTGATTGTAGTTGTCTTTAGATTTTGACCCAAAGCCTATGGCTTGGACATAATGTTCCTTATTTTCCCACATCATGACTGGTTTTGCATGACTTGATATTAGGTTCTTTTCGTTCAACAGGTCAGGCTCAGATTTGGAATTTTCCTAAGACCAGCAGGAGAGCACTAATTTGGTTATTTTCCCTTGAATTGTGTGAACATAGCTATATAATTTTCCCTTTTGGCAGGCCTTAAAAGGACATACTGGCACGGCTTAATTAGGCCAAACGAAATGATTCAAGGTCTAAGTGTCACGCTGTTTAGTATATAGCCCGTGACATAGTTCTTAGTTTATCCAATATGGTGTTACTTGGTCGTGCAGTTCTTCCCAGGCGGCAATTTTTTACTAACAAACCCCTGTTTATCAGACTCTGTAATTTCCTTTAAGAATTACATGAGAATCTACTTGAACACAAAGTATTAAATGCAAGATATACTGTTGCATCCTCGAGTCTTCTAATTTTCACAACATGCCTTTCTCAATGAAATATAGATAAATCTAATGGTTGATCCGTATATATTTTAATGAAGCCTACTTCTCACCCAATGGTACTCAACTTATTCTTCCAGCCTAATCATTCTCAATTTGTCCTACATCATGGATCATCCGATGGTCCTCAATTTGCCCTTTCAGTCGAGGGAAACATTACTCAATTAACTAATGTCTAGCTAGTTCACGTTTCATGATCAGAAAACTCTTCATTTTGTTTTGTTTTCAGAGATAAAAAAAAGGTAACACTAGAATTAAACTAGTACAGTTTAATTTTCTTTGTTCGAGTATATCTGGTCCATGATCCGTTGGTATAATTCGTTTTCTTCTCTAGCCCGGAAAAAATATATATGCTCCGTGCTTAATTGCTTTATGCTGATGATGCTACACATTGTAATTTCAAGGTCATGCCGGATGAGGCAATAGAATTGAACGTGATGCTATTTAAATATCTGAGAACTTTGCAGACCCAGTGACTGAAAAATCTTACATCTACCGCGGTGGAGTTGCAGCGCCGGCTCCAGCTTCTAATGAAGGCCAAGGTCGGATTTACTGTTGCGACCCCATCGTCTTCAGCCCAGAGTGAAGAAAGAGGAGAAGGGCGGGCCGGCGGGGGAGCGCAAGAGCCGCGCATTTCTCACCGCGTGACTGAACTGAAGGACAAGAAGGGCCATGTCATGGTCCAGGAATGCTAATGCAGAGGGGTTGCGACATGGTGGACGCCGTCCAAGTCTCTCAACTGGGATCGAACCGTGCAGCCTCCCAACGTCTGCACGAGATACCAGTCGAAGAGAGGGACTGTTGACACGAACTCGATGGACTTTGATGGATTAGAGAAAAGCATTTATCATCATACCGAGTTTTAACTATAATGTCAGTCTTCTATCATATTTGATGACTTAAACTTTTGGACTAGATAGTTTAATATGATATCGAAATCATTTCTATTGGTCTTAGAGTTTGTACAAAATAACTTTTACTGCGGGAACTCGGTTCTCATCCTAGCCTGCATTAAGTTGCGCTAACTACCGATGTCACCGCCATGGCGCCCTACACCCACCGCCGCCCTTGTCCACCGGCTAGGTCATCACTTGTCTCAGTGCCGTAGCAGCATGCGCCGGGTCAAGGCACGGATCACCAAGTCATGCCCTTCGTGTGCTTCCTGCGTCAATCTTGATCTTCAGCGGTTTGAGAAAATATTGGGGATGACTTGGATTCCAGCGTGGCAAAATCCAACCCACTCATTAGGCAACATGTGTCGCTTGAGCCCCACACTGATATTCAACCCTTATATCACTGCTGGCGGGTGCAGTTTCACAATTTAATTCCTCCCCTCCGAACAATAACAATCAAGTCAGGGAGTAGTCATAGTCAAATCAAGATGCAGTTGCCCCTATGTCTCTCCCCGCTCTTAGTTAATTTCAAATTAAAGGGAGGGAGGGAGAGACTCTTTTTATTTTTTTATTTTTATGCTGTTCATGATCTCTGTCGACTCTCTCCCCTTCCCCTGCCCGACTTCGCTTGCTTGTTCTCCGACTCACGATGGAATCAGCCATTTGATGAACCCCGCTGCCGTTGCTATTGCATCCACCTGGTCGGCCCCATGATCAAACCATGCCAAACGACATCGTGTTCTCTTTGTCTCTCTTGACTTGCTTTGTCTCACCCTCTCTGCTATTACCTGACTTTAGCGTGTGGCCCGGGCGACACGTCACCCGGTGAGTAGGTTGGATTTTGACATGCTGGAATCCAAGCGATATGCAATATTTTCTCCGGTGGTTCCCCTGCCACTTCGACAGACGCTGCACACACATCCTATCAGAAGGCCACGTCATTGACACACATTGGCTAGCCACCTCAGCAAGCCACGCCACATCAGCAGCCATCGAACTGCGTGGAGCAAACCGGTTCAATCCTTTGACTAACCGATTAGACCTCTTTTGGACAGGTTCTTTGGCCTTTCTAAACCGGTTCCCCAGGTTGCTCGTTGTGCTCTTTCCAAATTTGAGGTTAGTTTTTGCTGATTCGGACTGAGACATTGAGTGTGAGGCATATTTTTCTCCTTTGGTGCTTATCACCATGCAAAGATGGGACAAATCCGAGGTCTCCCAGCCCATACAAACTGTTCTACATGGGTCTAGTTCCAATTTGTGGGTTCAAGCTATGCGTAGCCTCTTGAAGGGAAGACAGTTATGGCGATATGTGGCAAGTGACGTAAAAGAACTGAGTAGGACTACTGCGGTCACTCTGACTTGGATCAACATAGCCCTAACAGCCTTCACACACTGATTTAACAGTATTATTCTATCTGAAAAATTTCCAACAGAAATCGTGCTATTATCGTATAAGATTGCATTGAGATCCTACAAGTCTCAGAAACTTCATCACCCAAAAGAAGACAATTGATCAATTTCTGCAGAAACACAGACAATTAGCAGTCGGAAAGGCTTATGCAGTTGACCGTTGCATGTTCTGCGCTAAAATTGCAAATATGCAATGGTAGATATGGTGGGTTTGTTTCCGGAAGATGCATATCTTCAAGTAGACTTGAAAAAGGCCCAAGTGCGGCTTTATTCCGAGCTTCCAACCAGATCAGCAGCTTGTTTTGACTTCTGGTGTGCACAACATTCAGACATACATAAACACAACATATATGAGAAATAAGAAATGGTAAATTTGCCAACTGGTGCCGGAACATCAACCAGGTCCTTCAGACTGGTTTTGTGTATTCGGAACTACCAAAGATGCATGCTAGAATTAGCATTTTGACAGATTGTACAATGGAATGTAGCTTGATTTCCTAAATGACACGGAAACAGTTATGGCAGTCTCCTTTCGACCATGTCAAATGTAAGATCTACAAACACGGCAAAGCAAGGCAGCGACTATCTTCTTTCTAAATGGCTTAGCTTGCAAGCAATAATTGCATTCAAGGCGACGGCTGTCTTCTTTTGACGACTTTGATCGTATAAGCCATGCCAACTTTTCACCTTTCCATCGGTATTCAATCGGACTGACCATAACAGAATGTGTCATCAGCGAAATACTTCATGTATCATATTAATCATGAAAATGAAACAGAGCATGCGTCAACATACATACATCCAGCCAAAATCAAGAACTACAAGGATCAGAATGAGGGAAATAAAAGAGAAAAGCAGTTTTGCAGTTACACTTTTCAAAATGGATGCATAACTCATTTATGACTCATTTAATATTTAAATGGATCATAAATGAGTCAGGTTTTCTTTTTTAGCATAACTCATTTATGACTCATTTAAAGAAAACCTAACCCATTTAGGACCTATTTAACATTTAAATGGGTTATAAATGGGTTATGCTCCCATTTTGATAAGTGTGCCTATAATGAGTTTTAAATTAAAAAAATTAAAATACATGAGTTATTAATGGGTCAAAGTGAACTCAACTACTTTTCAATTCTCAAAGATGACTCATCTCCTTTCCGCTCTCAAATCAAAATGAAAAAACCCTCCTCATTTCACGACAGCGCGTTGTCTCGCTCTCACTGCTTGTACAACAGCTCCTCCTCTTGCCCGCATGGCGGTGCTGTCGCATGTGGTTGCCACCATCGTCGGATGGCGGCTTGATTGGCACTTACTATCCTCTGTGAGATAAGCAACCTCATAAAGATAGTCTATCTTTGAACATGAAGACTTTCGAAGTTCAGGTGGAGGCTGGAGAGAGAGATTCAACAATTCCTTGGCATTGTCAATTATTTAAGAGATTTTGTCCCCCATATCTCCACACATCTTAGACCATGTGAGTCTCGTTTTCCCATATGTATGTGTGATTTTGAAAAAATAAAAATAATTTAAAACATTTAAAATAAAAATTATTAATAATTCGATTTAAAAAAAAACCCAAATAAGTTTAAAATCTTTAAAAAAAATTATAAGAATAAGTTTTTCTAAGTTTAGTTAGATAGGGAAATGTTTTAACAATATGAGTCGGGTCGAGTATGGGTCAAAAATTTTATACTATAGTTAAATGGGTCATAAACTAGTTAATGGGTCAATTTGGGTCGGACCATTTATGACCTGACCCAAATCCGACCTGACCCATCCGTTTAACAAGTTTACTTGCATCATGCTTTCATTTTGCGTACATTGTCCATGGGCAAGACTCTGTAATTGACCGGCTCTTCTCATATCATCACCACCATGTTGAATCCTTCACATTTCCCGCAACACTCTAACAATTTGGAACCCAGCATTGTAGTTCTAATTAGTAGAGATATCAAAATGAATCTTAAATCAATTTTAAATGAGTCATATATGGGTTATTTACATTTTGAAGAGACTAATAAAATGGATTTAAAAAAAGGGTATTAAATGGATTGGGCTAGAACCTATTTCCAACATAAGCCTCACTCTCTCTCTTTCCCTCTATAACTTTATAAAAATATTTTTTTTAATAAAATTCGAAATTATAATTATTTTTATATTTCTTTTTTCTTTTCTTTCTTCTTCCTCCTTCCTTAGCTGGTGGTTGGCATGGTGATAGCTAGCGACTAGCCAAGTGAGGCTCAAGCTCGCCAACCTTAGGGAGCTCGAGCTCGCTATTGACGGGCGAGGCTCGAGCCTCGTCAATCTTGTAAGTCTCGCGCTTGTCTATGGTGCTCGCCTATGGCTGATCGCCAGGCATCATTGTAGTCGGTGGTCGGCCAAAGAAGAAGAAAAAGGAAAAAGAAAAAATTTAAAAATATTTTAAAAAAAGAATAAATAATTAAAAATTCAATTCTTAAAAATAAAAAATATTAAAAAGAGTCAAGAAGAAAATTTTAATCATATTTTTCACACCAAAGGGAAAAAATAGTTTCTAATGTATTTTCAAAATTTAGGCAAAAACAAAAAAAAAATTTCTTGGAAAATATTTAAGAAACAAATGAAGGCTTATTTTTTAAAAAATGAATCATAAAAATTGTCCACTAGATTTGTATTACATGAAAGTGTTTTAGCAATACCATTTTTAAGAAAAAAATCATGAGAAATAAGTCTTCTAAGATTTAGTTAAATAGATCGAGTATGGGTTGAGAATAGGTCGAGTTGGGTACGAGTAAAAAATTTTCATATTCGATAAATAGGTTATAAATGTGTTAAATTGGTCGATTTGGGTCAAATCATTTATGATCCATCACAAACTTGACCCGATCCATCCATTTGACGGATCTACTAATTAGTGAGAAAATTAGTTAACTATTGATTTACTTGCATTCACTCTAATAACTAAATTAATGATTATTTTTATTTGATTTATAATATGACAGCATTTAAGTTCATTTGAAAAATTCTAGCACGTAAAGGAACATTCATATTCAAGTTACACTGTTTTGATACAAATAAAGAGTCAGACAATATTAAAGCACAAAAAATACTAAAATTATAGTTTTGTAACATAAATTATGTGAATTATATGAACATGCTCCATTGGAAGACAAACGGTTAGGATGTAGATACATAGAACCATGCTAGTTGCCAAAAGAGTACATGATAGGCTTAATTCATTTTAAAATCATTTAGCTATTGTAAAATATTGCGTTGCAAGTATATAATAGAAAGAATAGAGGGAGATTAAGTAAAGAAAGCATATGACACCAAAGATAGTAGAGAAAAGCCAGAAGCGGAAAAACTTTTATTTCTCACTATTTGTGCTCCTATTTATAATGATGCACTTATCATGAATTTCAATGTATCTGATAATACATGTATTGGATAGGAAAATGAACATTCATCGGATAGGGAGATGTACTTAAAACGTAAGATACATGTATTGGATAGGGAGATATACTTAAAATGTATGATACAATGTACCATAATAGGTATATGAATATAATGAATATTCATACATGTAGCCTTAAATATTTATTGTATTATATTATGAATGTGCATTGAATAATACCGCCTCATTAAAAACCTTAAGTCGGAAAAACCCAGTGGGACAAAAACTGGACAAAAGGGAAAAAGAGTACAGAGCACAAATTTTATGATTTCTCTTTTTTATGGATGCATTAATTACCTCGTTAAAAACTTTAAGCCGGAAAACCCTATGGGAAAAAACCGGACAAAAAGAAAAAAGAGTGCGATGCATCGTTGATAATATTTCCCCTTCAATTGAGTCATATAGCCACTACTGGGGCTAATCAACCTTGCATCTTGTGTACTCGCCGCATACCAATGCCATATACTAATTTCTCAAAAGTTGATGTCGGCAATGATTTGGTAAAAAGATCTGTAAGATTATTTATGGATTGAATTTGTTTAACATCAATCTATCGACTTTCTTGAAGTTCATAAGTATAGAAAAATTTTGGCGAGATATGCTTGGTCCTATCACCTTTGATATATCCTCCCATAACTTGTGCAACACAAGCAGCATTATCCTCATAAATTATAGTATGAGAATTTGTAATCGGTTTTAAACAACAAGAATTGTGAATGAGTTATAACGGATCTTAACCAAACATACTATTTTCCAGCTTCATATAGAGCAATAATCTCAGAGTGGTTAGAAGATATAGCTACGGGTAATTGCTTCGTAGAATGCCAAGAAATGGCAGTGTCGTTATAACAAAATAAATAACCAGTTTGAGAGCGAGCTTTATGTGGATCGGATCTATATCCAGCATCAGCATATCCAACTAACCCAGAGGTAGTGGTATTATTGGAATAATATAATCCCAAATCTATGGTTCATCGGAGATAACGAAAAATATGTTTAACTCCATTCCAATGTCTTCAAGTTGGCTCAGAACTAAAACGTGCCAATAAATTTACCGCAAAAGCGATATCTAGTCTTGTACATTGTGCCAAGTATGTCAATGCCCCAATTGCATTGATATATGATACTTCAGGACCAAGTATCTTTTCATCAGATTCTCTAGGACAAAATGGGTCATTTTGGGGATCTAGAGACCTTACAACCATAGAAGTGCTCAATGGGTGAGCATTGTCCATGTTGAAGCGTTTAAGTAATCTTTTAATATATGCTGATTGATGGACGATTATTCCATTTGCTTTGTGCTCAAGCTCAAGACCAAGACAAAATTTGGTTTTACCCAAATCTTTAACTTCAAACTCCCTTTTCAAATACTTAGCAGTTTTGGCTAACTCTTCAAGAGTTCCAATTAAATTTATATCGTCGACATAAACTGCTACAACAGCAAATTCGATTTCTGATTTCTTAATAAACACACATGGGCATATAGGATCATTCTTGTACCTTTCTTTTATTAGGTACTCACTCAGGCGTTGATACCACATGCGACTGGATTGCTTTAACCCATATAAAGATCTTTGCAATTTTATTGAGAATAAGTTACGGGGAGTGCATGCATCAGGCATTTTAAATCCCTTAGGAATTTTCATATAAATATCAGAATCTAATGAGCCATATAAATATGCTACCACAACGTCCATAAGACACATTTCCAATCTTTCAAATAGTGCCAAGCTAATGAGAAAGCGAAATGTAATCATATCCATCACAAGTGAATATGTCTCATTATAATCAATCTCAAGTCTTTGGGAGAATTCTTGGGCAACGAGTCAGGCTTTATACCTGACAATCTCGTTTTTCTCATTTCTTATTCGGACAAATACCCATTTATATCCAACGGGTTTTATATTATCAGGGATTCGAGTTATGGGTCCAAAAACCTCTCGTTTAGTTAGGGAAGCTAATTCAATCTTAATTGCTTCATCCCACTTAGGCCAATCTTGCCTTTGACGGCATTTAATAATAGATTGCAGCTCACAATCATCATCCATAATTTTATGAGCAATGGAGAATGCAAAAGCATCATCAATGATGATTTAATTCCGATCCCAAATTTCATACAATATGTAATGGAATTTTCAATATTCTGAGGGTTTATGATCTTTTTATGGGTTTGTGCACTTCAGTGGCAATAAGCTCTTTGGGAGCAAATACAACACTAGGCTATTCTGGAGTGGATTCTTGATTCTTTCACTTTCGTTTTCGAGGAACAATATCTTTTGATTCTATCGGTCTACCACGCTTCAGGTGTGGGGAATTTTGATCCATTTAAGTCTGTCCTTCAGGAATAGCTATCCTAGCTGGAACATTTGCAGCTGGAATATTAGACTTCATTACTTTAGTAGCATCATTAAATGCATTAGGAAGTTTATTAGCCATTTCCTATAAATGGATTATACGTTGTACTTCATTTTCACATTCCGGAGTTCTTGAGTCTAATTGAGATGAACTCTTCTTATTTCAGGAGAAAACCTTAACTGGTTTCTGCTTTGCAGCCATGGAAATTGTACGTGTCTCAATTGATAGAAACGTAGTCTCATCAAAATGACAATCTGCAAATCTAGCAGTAAAAAGATCACTAATAGTTGGTTCCAAGAACCTAATGATGGACAGTGAATTAAACCCTACATAAATACCCAAATGGCATTGGGGACTCATTTTTGTTTTTCTTGGCGGTGCTACAGACACCTGTATTGCACAACCAAATGTGCGTAAATGTGAAATATCAGGTTCATAACCAAGAACCATTTGAAGGGGAGATTGTAAAAGACTGGTAGTAGGGTGCAATCTTATTAGAGCTGTCGCATGCAAAATTGCATGACCCATGCTGTATCGTTGAGATTAGTTCTCAATAATAAAGTGCGGGTAATGATTTGAACACGTTTAATCAAGAACTCTGCCAATCCATTTTGAGTATGAACATAGGCAATTGAGTGCTCAACCTTAATTCCGAGTGAAGCACAATACATATCAAAATTCTTTGATGTAAATTCTCCAGCATTATCCATCCTTATACTTTTAATTGGATAATCAGGGAATTGTGCTCGAAACTTTATAATCTGTGCAAGTAAACGTGCAAATGCGACATTGCACGTAGATAATAGACAAATATGGGACCATCTGCAGGATGCATCCACTAGTACCATAAAATATCGAAACGGTCCACTTGGTGGTTGTATTGGTCCACATATATCACCCTAAATTCTTTGTAGGAATACAGGGGATTCAAGATTAACCTTTGTTATAGAAGGTTTGGTAATGAGTTTTCCTTGTGAACAAAGTTCACAATTATAATCTTTGGACAACAATACATTTATATCATTTAAATGGTGTCCTTTTGTATTATGAATTATTTTACACATCATTAAAGCGCTAGGATAACCAAGGCGATCATGCCATAACCCAAACTGATCAGGATTTACCAGTCTCCAGGACATAGTGGCATAGGTTTCAAAAGCCTTAATCATGACATAATACAAACCCATAGAAGAAGCTTCTAGCTTCTTATGGATGGTTTTCAGGCTCATCTTATAAGAGGTAATGCCAATATATTCCTTATTTTGCTCATAAATTGTTTCAACATGGTACCCATTACGGCATACATCTTTGAAACTAAGTAGATTCTTTTTTGATCTACTGCTTAGAAACGCATCCTCAATATGTAGGATGGTGCCATTTGGCAAAACAATTGTAGCATTCCCGAAACCATCAATAATTGGAACATGACCGGATATTGTATGGACATGTGCCTTACGCAACGTCATATTCAAGAAAAAATGTTTGCTATAAAATATAATATACGTTGATGCACTATCAAGCAAACAAACTTCTTCATTTTTCTCGGTATTTTCCATTTGCATTTATGTTGACAACTTCAGGTGTTAAGTATCATAAAATTAATTCTTGCAAAACAAAAATCCTTAAATTAATTAGAAAGATTTCCAAATATCCACCGTCACTTTAGGAATAGAAGGATACTTTTAGAATTGAAATTGGTTTAAGGCTATGGGGGAAAAATGAAGAATTGATAGAAGAAGATGAAACAAAAGAAAACACCTACCCTGCAAAATTACTTACTCAGTTGGTAGATCTTTGTGCTAATAACGTGTTGTAAAATATTGCGTTGCAAGTATATAATAGAAAGAATAGAGGGAGATTAAGTAAAGAAAGTAGATGACACCAAAGATAGTAGAGAAAAGCTAGAAGCGGAAAAACTTTTATTTCTCACTATTTGTGCTCATATTTATAAGGATGCACTTATTATGAATATCAATGTATCTGATAATACATGTATTGGATAGGAAAATGAATATTCATCAGATAGGGAGATGTACTTAGAAGGAGATAAATATTCATCGGATAGGGAGATGTACTTAAAATGTATGATACAATGTACCATAATAAGTACATGAATATAATGAATATTCATACATGTATTTCATAACACATTTAATGATTTGTGTTAATTTACAAAACCCATTTTTATTGTACAAAAACTCTCTACGTAACTATCTCACCTCAATTTTTTGTTGTTGTAAAAAGCCCTATATATAAGATCAGATCATATGATAAATGAAGTAATTATCAATTAATTTAATGCTAATTTTGTGGTAAAAGGGCTATGAAACAGGTTGTACATGGAAATTATTAGATGCCTGTGAAACGATCTAAAAATCATCAGAAAGGAGAATGGATTGTCGCAAAAAGATGGCGACGGAAGGAAACCGTCGGTGATTAAAATGTGTTGACTCAAGCACAATCAAAAATGTATAATTCATGCAAGCGAAAGTCCAAGTTGAACGGAATCTGGATCACCTATACGGTATTGCAAAACTCAATTAACACATGCTAATGAACAACATTAATTGCAAAAATTTCACCTATTATAGATTTGATTGGTTCTTCACAAAATCAGCATTAATGGCTTGATGACAAAAGAACTCTCTTTTGTAATATTGAATCCATTTGAATTTTTTTTTTCCAGAAACATCAATGTTTGGTTAGTCAAATAATTTAACTTTTAATCCAACTTTTATTAAAGGAATATGATTAATTACTAATAACCTATATAGATGCGGCATAAATCCATTTTGAGGAACAAATCAATGTTAGATAAGTGGTATAATTGAGTTCCATAGCACGAATCCATTTCAATGTTTTTTGGAAGCATCAGAGTTAGATAATTAAGGCTCTTAAATTATTACTTTATAATGGTCGCTGAGTAGGCACGTTCAACATGCTTGATTATTTTAACGTCATTTTAAATCCTTTTCAATCAATTTGGGTTTTTTTATTAGTCAACATGTAAAATTAAGTAATTACATGTCAGTTAACATCTATAACTCAATACTAATAATCTCTCTATACATTATTCTCTTTAGGAGCATCACTGTTAGATAAGCAGAACAATAAAAAATTTTGTCTAATTAATGTGGAAGTTTATGGTTTCCAAGTAGGCACCTTCAATTTTTATTATTATTAATTTTAATATTTTTTTTTACTCCATCCAGTTAGTTTATATTTTTTAGTAAAGTGAAGGGAGATCGGAGAGAATTGAGTTTTGTGACGACGGAGCTTAATTGCAAAACTCCGTTCTGGGCAATTCTTTTACTAGTTATGTATATTTCAACTTTTTAAATAATATGAGTGTACTTTTTCTAATTAGTTTGATAACTGAAAACCTATTTGTAAAATTTATTGAGACTGACTTTCAGGAAAAATTACTAAATAAGTTCTAAACATATTGTACATATTCAATTCAATCACAAATTTTTCAGTGTGATTAATATAATCTTGAACGTTTCAGTGATTTGTCAATATAATATTGTCATGACTTTTCTTGAGGTGAATCACCCAAAGGAGTTAATGGATTACTAAGTCCGAAAACTTAGTGGACTTTCCCAAATCCTATAAATTGCAACTTGATACTTTAATTAACCAATTTAAACATGCAATTTCATTCAATTAGTTGCCACCACTAATCAATTAAGATTGATTATAATCTTAAGTAAAATATAGGAGAATACTTTATTTATGTGAACTAGAGATTTGATGGGTTTGGGGACTTGGTTATGCTAAATTAATCAAACGTTCTTTCGGTACATTTTCTTATAATTTTCAAAAATATTTTATAAGTAGTCTTGATTGATTTTAACCTAAGCCATTGATATGTGAAAGGTGATCATACGGGTGTATAATCAATAAACATCTAATAAACCCAAGCAACAAATCGTAAAAATTATGACTAACCTTAAAGCAAAACAAACTACAACTATATTATGGTTTATTCTTCAAAAATTATGCAAAATATTAATTAAAAAAATGCATGCCCTAAACATGATTTCTAAATGATATGAAATCTAATTCTTTTGGTTCTTTTTATTTATTAAAAAATAATTATGTGCAGTTTTAATATAAATTTAATATGCACGATTTTTATTCTGAAGGCGTGTGATGTGCAATTCATATGACATAACTCTAATTACAAACACTAATTATGAATTATCGTAACATGTATATAATCTAATTTACATGGCCCTAATTATGCATGTGCTACATGATGTGGGATGAATGACATAGTAATTCTATATGCATATATGCATGTTCTTTTTTATGATTTTTATTTTGTTATCTTTTATGGTTTTTCATTAGAATAAGAAATTGCTTCATATTTATCATGGCCTAATCTGGACTAAGGAATAATCAATTTTTTTTTTAACTTATGAAATTTCCTAAGTTTCTATGTCATCCTAAACATGCAAAACAAACTACAAAACTAAGATTTTTTTTATTTTTATATATGCCTTTTTATAAGTTCACTAAAAATCAACACAAAAAATGTAATCAACCATATAAAGCATGTAATTTGCCCTAACCCAAGATGGAAAATCAAAATAATCAAAAAGTTGATCCGATATCTAGCGGCTCAATGTTCTTGATTAATAATATTTTTTTAACACGTACTTCACCTAATCAGGATATACCTAATAACTCACGAAAATCATGGTAGCAGTAGAATATTTTAAATTAGGCAATTTAAATATTCAGATAAATAAATAGATTAGGAAATTACCTTGATGGCCTTTTTTCGATTCTCACATACAGTCGATGATGGCTTGTTATTGCTAATGACAGCACCTGCACAAAGCAAGAAAAATCACGTCCCCATGTGTGATGTAATCTGGTCGAGTGTGAACGACAGCAAAGAACCAGTATCGAAGCAGCCACGTCAAGCTTACGGCAGCATTGGTTCGTCCAGCAACTACTGGTCAACAAAACCACCAAATTGACCCCAAATTGGATGGTAACCCTTGGGCAGCAAGAACCAGCAAATGATCTCTGGAAAACAGTGGTGACAAGCGGCAGCAACAACACTGAACAGCCAACGATGATGAGCAACGGCAGCAAAACTGGACAGCAAATGACCACGAGCAACAGCGGTGAAAGACAACGAATAACAGGGAATGGCGACGAATGACAGCAACGCAGTGGAGATGACAAACAGCAGCGGTGCAGCGGCGGTCAACAGTCACGAACAATAGCGAGCAACAGCATCGCAGTAGCGAACAAGAACGTTGTCGTACACGGCTCGCTAGGGGTGAACACCAAAAAAAAAGGACGCACGGTCTCAGCACGATGAAATTGCGCCGCTACGGTGATGGGGACGCACCGCAGCGGGGGAGGAGGATTGGGCCTTCATGTCTCTCTCCCTTTGTATTCACGATGTCCTCTCTCTCTATTTGCATTGTGTCTAGCCCTCTTTTACAAATTCTCTCTGGATATCACTCCTTTTGCGAATTCTCTCCACAGTTAATGAAGACAAAATCCTTCTCTCCTTTTTTTCCTCCTTCATCCGGCTCCCTTCGCCCTCTATTTACACAGAGCGAGGTCATTGTCAGTGAAGATTTCCCAAGATAATTGCCATTTTCACTCAACCAAAGATCATCTTGCGGAATGAGGGAAACGCCCAACCGCGCAAATAATGGCTCAATCATTCAAAATTTAAACCTTTTTAAATCTCCCTTCACAATCCGATCGTTTTTTTACTATCAATTGCCAATATTTTTTATTCTCTTTTTTCTATTTTCTATTTTTCTTATTAATATATTTTTTTAAACAATTTTAAATTGGATAACTTTGGTCCTAAATATTATTGTTAACTAAATGCAGCTTTATGAAATGCTTAATGTAACTTTGATATTTTCAATTAGGAATTGGATTTCTAATGAATAATCAAATGGGATAGTCAAAATTTAGGTGTCAACTAATTCTTATGGCCAATTTTGGTTGCCAATTGCTGATGCAGATGCTTATGGTTCTACATGACATGGCCATCTTTTTTTGGTTTGAAAAAAAATCAACTTAGTATAGATTATAGAGATTCACTCATTTCATAAAAATAGACTGAGCATCAAAGTGCAATCGATAGTTGATTATCGAATTGTCTATCATTGTTAGTGATGAATATAGGTCTAGATTTCCCTCTTTAGTAGCTATGGCTTTGCCGAAAGTTGATATGCACCTTTGTTTGACATCCCCAGCACCATCACCTTAAAAAGATAACAACAACACTAACACACACAAAAAACACCTTGTAGATCCTAGATTTATAAAAATAAAATAAAAAAATCTCAAATTTATATTTAGATTGTAATAGAAGAGCACCCAAATCTCGATTTAGGTCTAGATCCAGTAAGAAGAGTTGCAAAAGAGATACTGATTGATCACAAAATCACTTTCAAATAAGCTGACTATTGAAGGCAGCAATAGAGGAGTCTCAGAGACTTGCAGAGCGCTTGATTATATGGAGCAAGCACTAGAACAAGAGCAAACGACCATATCTGGGAGAGCAAATTCTTCCAAGACTTCGTGCTTCAAACTTCTAAGCTCACAGGGCAAAACTGTCCATTTCGGTGGAGGGAATCGGCCGCGTTGTCCATGAAATCAACGAAGTGGTCCTGTCAGTCCATGTAATCAACGAAGTGGTCCTGAAGATGAGGAGATAGGGAGAGAGAGAGAGGGAGATGTAAGGGATGTTGCTACAGAAAAAGGGCTGGGCTGCGACTTCAAAGGAAGTGAGGAAACCCTAAGGGGGTAGTGCTTCACACGGGCGACATTGATGTAGACAAATTTTGCATTTTTTAAAGTTTTTTCTTTCTTTATTCCTCGTTTCTTACTAAGTATGGGCAAGGCTTCACGGCCCTTTCCCTTTTGTTTATCTACTAAGTTAGGTGAGGGCTTAGTAAGACAACGGGTGTCCACACTAGCCATTGCCGGTCAAAATTGATTGTAATGATTATATTGACAAATCATTAAAAGGTATATGTACAATAGATTTATGATTTTTTGGGTAATTATTCCCTAACTTTCGCCTTAAACTAAGCATGGAGATATATTATAAAGGAGGCAAATATAGGATGGAGAAAGATTTGAATTCATGAACCAATAGTTAAAAAGACTTAAGCTATTAAATAATGACGTGGTTTAAAATTTAAATATTCTAACGCTCCCTTCACATGTTTGCATAGACATAAAATTTTGTATGGTAACTATAAACTACTTAAACCATCGATGGTTGTCTTTGCATAGTTTAATACTTGAATAATTTAACATATTAAGTCGAATCGAAAACACAAAAATATCCTTCTTGATTAAGTATATTGAAGACATATTGTAGTATTGTATCATATTCAATACAATAATCACTAAGTTTGATTTGCCCAATAGTAAATTCCGACTCGACTCAACCCAATCCAACTAACTTTTCCGAACATTCTTGGCAAATATAAGTTATATGATTCTGGCATCTGATGAAAATTAAAGGACAATCGAACTTAACCATACAGTCTGACTAGTAGCGCTTCACCTAAGGTAAAGAGAGGAGATTAAAGATATTCTTCTCCATTATATCTCCTTATAGAGATTATTGCACTTCATTTCAAGTACTCTTTCAAAGCATAATTAAACATAAGCTTTTTGATTGAAGATTCCAATACATGTTTACAAAATTCACAAGCTGAAGCATCGGAAAATTTGCCTTCGATAGGCCTTCATAGTTTAATTTGCAATTGTGGGTTTTAGAAATTCCATAAGCTAGGACTTAGTCCACAGTCCCACAACTTTGGATGAAATTCTTCAAGACCTCCATCGGTCGCGGATCCATTCACAATTGTTTTCAGCCGTTCGGATATCATCGCAGCACCTGAACTGGACTCACCGATCTGCAAAAACATCAAGAAATTTCTGGTACATATGAAGCTATTCTAAGAATTAGGTTGTATCATGAAAAAGAAATTTTATTGGCTAAATCCTACCACGAAAGAGACAAATGTCCATTTCAGGTCAAGAATTAATTTCCTCGCTTCTCTTGAAAATGATTGATGTGTACTATTGGAATGTGAGTTCCGATCTCAATAAATGTAGATTAAGTACGTACCTTTGCATGCATCAAGTGGTGAACCGAGTTTCCAACGATGGAGAAGTTGGCGTTCAGTACCTCAACCTTTTCCTCTTGGAGCATCCGAAGAATCTCCGAGAAGATGAACTGATCATGTAGCCCGCTCGTTAATATCACCTCCAGAGAAGAATCTCTCACTTTGATCTCAATTTGAGGTGATCTAATGGCCGCCAACGTGTTGCTACTTGTGCTTGAGCTCAGTCCCTTCTTTCCCATTAGGTTTTCTTTCTTATCATTGGCTTCCTTCACTGCAGTCTCCAGGCTTTTTATGTGTCTTATGGCTTCATCTATCTGGTTAGGTAGTGATTTTGCTTCCTGCATTATTCATCGTGTCAAAGATCCTCTCGTAATAAAGACGACTCAAACATGTGCATGTACATCCAAATGGACGTATAGTCTAAAATGGATCACACGACCAGAGGATACAAAAGCAGGGGTGATAATTTCCGACATGATTTTACACATTTCGAAAAGCAAAAGAATGACACGGATCGGCATGAGCTGCTAATACATCAGTCTTTTGCAATGACACAAATTCGCAGCCCTAGTTTTAACAAGTGAGCACGAGCTATCAAGATCGAGAAAGAGACCTGATTAGACGGCTGAGAGGGGAGGAGGGAGTTAAGCACGGAGTAGAGATGCTTCATCCGATTCCTCCGGTTCTTCTCGATGATCTTCCTCTCCGTTCTCCTTGAACACGAAGGCTGAAGACCCCTCTCCATTTCCTTACCTATTGCGTTCACGAGATGCAAAGTCACGAGAACAAATCCTATATTATCATCGATGGCAACGATGGTCATCATTCCTCATGGGGCAAAGAGGTTAAAGAGCCAGATACAATGCACGGTACGCGGTCAGCAATTCAAAGAAAATGACATCGCCATAGCTATCGTCCACTGGTGTTTGACTTGATGGGACGGATTAAGTCCTTGTACGGTTAATCATCAATCAAAGCACACATAAGAATTCCTGTTATGATACACGAGTGGGGATGGGAGACTTAACGGACTAACGGGAGAGATTTATAAAACACGTTTCCTATAAATACTGATTGTGTCGAGTTATATTTCAGCACTACTTGATGCACAATTAAACTAATCAATTTTCACTCAAACTCACCACCGATTTTTTTTCAGAGGATGCTTAATCTTTTGTCACGCGTTCGGTAGTTTCGGTATTACGATGTATCATATTGAAATATCATCAATTAATAATAAGTTTTTTGTCAATTGTAAACGGTATCGAGAATTGTCGATTCTCTGGCATTATTGCGCGTGCTATGTCCACCACTTTTGACGAAATAAATTATTTTATATATCTCTCAATCCGTTCTTCGTCAATGACGAGTTTCGCCCACAATTTTTCACATGCTCTTTCCCCTACTCTTACCTATGAAATCATCACTACATGCTTTACTCACTTAAAAGGAACATAATTGCTTGTTGTCACTGGGAATGTATATATATATTTTAATTCAATCATAGGACGGCAATGGAAATGAAGTATTGTAAATTAAGTTTAGTGGCAAAGGTTGTCGTCAGCAAGAAAAAAATCGGTGGACGACGCGAGCGAGGCAACGTCGGAAGGAAGTCACATACTGAAGAGGAGTCAACGTCTCTCGTCGGCCGTCGAGTTGGAAATTTTTTCCCGTTGGAACATTAACTACACACGGCGCTGCTGATTCATATCTTTTCTTTTCTTTTTTTCGTCGTACCAATTAAGGAAAATCAATCTTCATTGTCTGACTGAGCATCGTATAGACCGGGGCGACATTTTTATAGTTTCTTAGACCCTGCTGGCTACAGATGGAAGTGACAAAATCGGCTCTAAAACTCTCTCATATTTAATAGTATGCGTAATAAATTGATTATATAAAAATTTAATGGGTCTTAAATAGGTCATAAATGTATTACATAACAATTTAATGGATCTTAAATGAGTAATATCACAAACATGTCTTTATTTTTTTAGAATTTTAGAATTTTTAGAATTATTTATTTATATTTTCTTTCTTTCTTTCTCCGCCGGTAGCTGGCCTTAGGGGCACTCGAGCTCACCAATTTGACGAGCTTGCAACCTCACTGATCTGACAATACGTGAGCTCATTTGCCTATGGCGGGGCTCGGGCTTGCTTGTAGTCGGTTGCCAATTGTCGCCGTGGCAAATGACCATGTGAAGAACAAAAATAAAAAAGAATAAAAAATAATTAACAATTTGATTTTTTTAAAAATAAAAGATTGTAGTGCCCTTCGATCTCTTTGATTTTTTTATTTTTACATTTTTCATGTTATTTACTTACATCTTCATATTTTGTTTTTTACTTTTCTAATTTGATGTAAAATTTTATCAAAGTAACACATTAACATGAGAGCTTAAAGTAGGTTAAATGAGTTGGTATTTATTTTTATAGTTAAGTATGGATTTGTTTAAGTAATATGAGTCAAGTTGAATATAAGTCGTTGAAATTAGAGAGTATGAAAACAACGGATTAAATTGGTTAATATAGGTATGACGATTTTCGACTCAACCTAACTTACCCATTTGACACTCAGCCATGGGCAACTACTTAAGCCAAGTCCTTTGTTTCGACCGAAAAAAGAAGAAGAAGCTACGCCCTTCGTTGATCAATTTTCAATGCAAACACACGCTTATATACTCATCATGCACGTAAATTTCGTTGTCGTTCAAGGTTCCAGAGCGAATAGATGACCCTATAGACTGGGAGCAGCCAGCGTGACTGTCCACCGCCAGATGACAAAGTAACAGTCAGAGGGGCAGCCACAAATTCATTTTGAGGAAATTGGTAGATTTCTTAAACCGGTTTAACTCTGTTTCTTTTCTCTTTTTTACTTCTATATTTCCTTATTGCAAGCTTAACTTAAGAGACAAAAATCAGAAGAGGCCCCACAGAATCAACGTTGTTGAATATTATTACTTTGATTTGTTGTTTTAAATAAGACAAGAAAATCATTCTTGTTTTATGCAAAATCAATACAAGTGGTCCTAATTTTGAGTCACCGAAGAGTTTTTATAGAGCAATCTGATTCGAGTGAAAGGAACAAGGAGCCATTTCATTACGCAATGATTTCGTTATTACTGCAAAGCTAACGTTTCAAGTGCTTTTTCATCTTTCAAATTTTATAAATCTTTATAATGAGATCAACTTCTTTCTTAAGCAAGCGATGATATTTTTCTACTTGTATTTATTTGTATTCTGATGTTTAATTTATTTTCTCTTTCTTCATATTCAAGAACATTAATTTCGTGGGGCCTCTTCTGATTCCTGTCTTCAAATTTAAGTTAGCCATAATGAAAATATAGAAGTCAGAAAACAAGAAAGAAAGAAACAGAGGCAAAAATAAAAACCGGTTTGAGAAGTCTACCCGTTTCTTTAATATGAATCTGTGGCGGCCCCTGGTTACCCTGTCATTCGGCAACGGACGGGGATGCAAGCATTTCCCCTATTACGGCGTTCACGCGTTCCAGACAGGCGCAAGATATGACAGCTGACGAAAACGTGTGAGATTTGGCTGTCCCCACCTTATCAAAGATCAAAGACCATTGCTCAACCGATTCCACCGACAGCGACCGGGCGATCGAAGCTGGACATGTCGTGGTTCCTCGGACTTTCGTGGGTTTATCAAGCCGCAAAGATGGGACGCACCCTAGGTTTTCGAGGGCCATCTCGTAGGCAAAGACAATCATGGCGGTACATGTGACCAGAGACGTCACAGAGCCTAAAACGGGCAAACTGATGAATCAAGACGACTTATAGGTGGGAACGCAGTCATTGCAAATATCAAACATAGCATCCATGGATTTAATTAGACCGCGAATATTTGAAGTGCCAAAACTTGGCACAAGGGATAGTTAACTATCAAAAGTTTGGAAATGTACATCGAAATATCAAAATCGGAGTAAAATAGATCAATAATGAGAAAATTTGGCTAAAATGCATACGTGGCATTTTCCAGCAACTTTGTTTGCTGACGTGGTAATTTTTTTAAAAAGGATTATTCACGTGGTCAATGTGCAATTTTTTTTTTAACGAAAATTGAGATATAAAAAAAAGCCCCAAAAAATCGATATATTAAGAAAAAGAAGAATAAGCTAAATAGGGAGGGTTGGACAAGGCCTTTGTAGTCCTCACCACTGCCCCACCATTATTGAGAAGGGTCGGTAATAGTGGGGCAAGGGTCAGTCGGGGTCACTAAGCCCTGGCCAAAGGCCGATGGGGTGGTGAGGGTGAGGGCTGCACAACCCTCGCTCAACCCTTAGTTTTTTAAAATTAAATTTATTTTTTAATATTTAATTAATATTTATATTAAAATCCAGTCAGAGTCAAAACAATGTCATTTTGGCTGATTTTTTGCTAACTAAGCTTTCCGGTAAGCCATGTTAGTGATTTATATTATTAAAAAAATAAAATGTAAGATTTCCGACTATCTTCGTCGCGTCGGAATTGGTATTGAAATGATCTAATTTTAAAAAGTGATACTTAAGTGTACATTTCATAATTTTTGGAAGTTAAGTATCCATCTGTGCCAAAATTTGACACTTGAGCTGTTCTTTTGCCGATTTAATAGTATTCTTCTATCCGTAAAGATCGTATGATATTGCACTGCTATGCTCTTACAAGTCTAAGAAACCTCATCAACCTAAAGAAGATAATCGATAGATCACTGCAGAAGCATCGACAATGGCCGGTTGGAAAGGCTTACATGGTCAATCATTGCATGTTCGCTGCGCCCAAATTGCAATTATTGGAACGGTGAATATGGTGGGTTTGTCTCCGGAAGATGCCTATGTCCGAGGAGACTCAAAAGCCCAAGCGGTGGCTTTGATTCCGAGCTCCCAACCGGATCAGCAACTTGTTTTGGCTTCTAGTATGCGCCAAATCTAGGCATATACAAACACAACATGCCTGTGGAGTAAGAAACGGTAAATTTGCCAACTAGTGAGTGTTGGGACATCAACCAGGTCCTTCGGACTGGTTTGTATGCTCAGAAGTACAAAAGACGCATGCAAGAATTAATGTTTCGACAGATTGTACGATAGAATGCAGCTTGATTTCATAAATGAAACAGAAACAATTATGGTTGTCTCCTTTCAGTCATGTGAATTGTAAGTTTTACGAACACGGCAAAGCAAGGCAACAACTATCTGCTTTCTAAATGGATCAGCTGGCCAACAATTATGACATTCAAGGTAGCAACTATCTTATTTCAACGGCATTAATTGTATAAACCTTGATTCACCTTTTCACCTTTCCCTCAGTATTTGATCAAGCTGACCTGTATCTGTGGTGGCGAAAAATGAAACAGAACATATGTTTATTGATACTTAAATTTTAGCAACCCATTTAGGCATTTTATTGTACAAGAAAATTGGAGATCGAAGTTGAACCCTAAACAAAAAATTAAGCATGGCTTTACCTTAGGAATAGTTTTACTTGAAGTAAAGGGGGCTCTGGAGGGGACCAAAAACGAGTTGTGATAAAAAAAAAGGTAAAATATTTGGTGACTATAGGACGCGAGGATGACAGTGGAAAGCTCGGATGTTGGGCGACAAAAGAGAAATAAAAATAGTGGAGGAGACAACGTCGTAAATAAGTAGAGCCCACGAGGAGTTTCTTCTTCTGACAATCGGCCACCATGCATCCTCAATAATGGAGAACTCGGACGGTTGGTAAGGGATAGGGACGAATGCACATTAGATGTCCCATCTGTGCCCCTGGGCGAGGCGGAACGTGGAAAGAAAGACTGCAATTGAAACTCAGGGTGAGGGAAAGCAGAAAGAGGCGGCCATATATTGTCAATCTTCGCGGCTGAAGAGAAGACACTAGCGCAACCACCACACCGCCGTAAATGACTGTCTTCAGCAAGATGTCGGCGGTGCAAGGGGAGAGAAATTCAAAGCAAAGGCACAAATTACGGCGGTCGCACTAGGAATATTCGATCAAGATTTTCACGGCTATGCCTGCCGCAGAGTAGCATTCCGCAAATGAAGATTCACGGGCAAATTCCATCAACTCTGTAGCGGCGATTTTTGGAAAGGAACGCTTAGTCCAAGCAAAGGAGATCATGGTTCTTAAATGCTCAGATTTGGAGAGAGATCCCACCACGGACATAGAAACTGCTTCAGCCTCCTTCACAAGGATACATATACACATGCCGCGGGAAGAAGAAGGGCAGGGAAGAAAACGAACTTCTACTTTCATTTTCTTCCTCCTGCTGAAAAAAATCTCAAAAAAGAACAATTCTCCCTCGCGAGAGGACCTCTCGGCCTTTTCTCATTTAGGAGACTCACCAAAAAGTTCTTTTGTTACTCAAGGTAGGATTCTCTACATCTTGACGTTCTTGAGGTAGGATAAACGAGTCCCTAGTTTAGGGCCGGTTGAGTTTGAGACTAATGGTGCATATGGTTACCATTCAATTTTTGGCTATTTCTATTCTTTTATTTTTTGGAATTAAAGAAAAATATAGATCCATTTGGTAACATCGATTAATTTTTCTATTCCTGGTAATAGATTTGGAATGGAATCAAGAAGTAGAAAAAATTACTTCTTTATTCCCGAAAACAATTTTAGAATAAAGTCATTTTCCTTTTTATTTTTTTCTTCTTCTTCCTCCTCTAGTCAGTTGGGTTCGGCGATGGCTGGCAACAATCCAGAGAGACAAGGTCTGGTAGCCTCGTTGGCCCTCGTTGAGATCGACCTTGCCTAGCCACAATGAGGCTGACCTCATCTGGGGTACGCAAGGCTGACAAGGTTGTGAGCTCTTTTCTTTGGCCGAATGCCAGTTATCATTGAGGCTCGAAGAAGAAGAAAGGAAAAAAAAACAAAAGGAAAAAAGGAAAATCTCCAAAAAAGGAAAATCTCCTAAAATTATTTAAAAATCAAAAGAAATTCAACATCATAGAAAAATTTGAG
Source organism: Corymbia citriodora subsp. variegata (assembly GCA_014858505.1). NCBI lineage: Eukaryota > Viridiplantae > Streptophyta > Magnoliopsida > Myrtales > Myrtaceae > Corymbia > Corymbia citriodora. The sequence goes on along the minus strand of MU089606.1, from coordinate 34,615 downwards.
GGTTCTTTTTCTATTGTAGGAATAAATTTTTTTTGCAATTACTAAAACTCGTTTGAATACTTAGAAACTCGTCTAAGGAATAGGATCAGAAAAAATTATTTCTAAATAGAAATTGTTCCCGAAATAAAATAGCTACCAAACTAAGCACTCAAAGGACCTCTAATACACTTTGTTGTGTTCATTCCTACCTTATTATCGGAGTCTTTGTTGGTGTATTTGTTTAATCTCTAATAAAAGGTAGGAAAAACCTTTAGTTTTTATCTGTATGTGTTCAATAGTTCTCACATTCTATTTTTTCTTTTTTCGTTGGTCCTACTCTATTCTTACTCTAACTTTCACTCTTAATTTTTGCCTTGCCTTCTTACAGGGCATAGGAATTGAAACCCACACTTAAAGTTGAATTGTTCCCATTTCAACCCTCGAAAAGGTGGGCATTAAGGCAAACCCCAGTAGTTCTCACATTTTGTTTGATGGCCCTAAATTCATTGTCTACCTTTATCTGTCCACTGGTTCACTTCTCAAAGTTTGCTAGTCCAGGTTGTATTGGGCTTCAAATGGGGAGATTCTTTGTTATTGTATTACTTTGATGATACCATAGTCACGCATAACTTGTGTGTGAACTCCATGACTATTTTATATCGTTTTGGCATGTCCATGTGACGCATGGTACATTGATCCTTGCTATACGCGCTCATTCCTTGCTCAAACCATTAATGTTTGACTGTATTTTATTTTTTTAACTTGAAAATATAGATTCATGTAGGAGAGTGTCGTGATGGTACTTATGTTCATTTCTCATCGAACTATCACATTTCAAGGTTGTAGACATGTTGAATATGATAGAGAGGCTCGCGGTCCATATTTGATGCTTGATCTTCATGAGAAATATTTAGCTTGGTTTGCATGTCATCTGGGAACAAACCAAGTTTGATTCGCGATAATTGCTCATCCAGTTCTTGCAACTGTATTAGCCGAATATGGACGAGTAGTGTGCTGTCCAGATTCGATGTGAACTGAGATGAAGGGGGTTTGGTGTCATATACACGTCATTTGGGTCGCCTAGGTCTATACATTCCTGTAGGAAAGCATCACATTGAATCCATATTCACCTCTCGTTAAATCGATGAATCTTCATAGCGGGGTATATGTGGAACCTGATCCCCTACTTCTAGTTGTCCCTCCTTCGGTTCGAATTGTCACGATTGCACTCCCGTTCAAGCATTATTTTGATTGTTCATGACAAGAAATTAAGGTGTAAAAGAGTCTCTAGCCGTAGCTTGCACGCTGTGTCACACGGTGCCTAATTATGTTTCTCCCAGGATAGAAAGGGAAAAGAAGAAAGATTAATAAATAGAAAAAGCACGGAAAGAATTTAGCATCTTAGTATTAGGAAGCATGTAATGTGGTTCAAGTTCATGCTTAGTTTACCATGTCGTTTGTTTGGCACTAATAGTGGTCCGTATTATCCGTTATGACTGAAAAATGATAAGGAAAAAAAAAAAACAAAATACGAAGGAGAAGATAAGATAAAGGGGATTTGCATTTAGCACGAAACCATATTCTCGGGCATGTGTATGTCATGATCAGTGATATTTCCTGTTAGGATTGCATTGGATGTTAATTTGGAAAACATAAAAAAGATTAGGGGTCTTTTGTAATAATGAATTGCAAGTGTATGGTGGGATTAGTCAAACCATTTTAGCGTAAGATACATGTCCTCGTGGTTAACATTTAGCTCTTCAGAAAATATGAATAGTATAATTTAGAAGCAAGTTTAATTTTGAGCCTCGTTCATGGGGTCCTATCTCAAGGTGTGATAAGAAGGCCATGTAATATTCTTTGCCCAACTCAAATCAGATTCTCCATTTCTGCATTTACTTTCAAGTCATTTCAATTACTTGGATGTTCACTTACTGCACCGCTTTTCATTAAATTGAGTGTTAATTTCTTTCCTAGGTTAAGTTAGGATTAATGTACATATTAAAGAAAACAACCCCACAAAAACATTTGCATGGACACTTAATGGTTTTGATATCATAGGATCATAAGTGGTAATCAAGATTGCATAACCACTTAAAAAACAACTTTCCAAGTTAGTGGTATTGAAATGGCGCTAATAGATATTAGCGTAATCAAGTCTCCAAAGTATAATCTCTGATTACATATGAAACGAGACCAACCTCCCACAATGAACCTCCCACGTCTGTGGGTGAAAGAAAATTTGCCAGAGTCCTGGTCACAGGTGTTTAGGTGGATGGACTTGAGTGACTGGCCGTCATACAGGTACTTGGATTGGCTGATCTCTTAGTATTACCGAATTCAACAAATTATTATTCATTCTTTACCTGCCAGAGCAACTGGAGACGATGTGCGGAGTTTGTGCACTACGGTATGCAAATGGACTTATCTTGGTCATGCACACATGCAGCTGAGTGAAAAAAGATTCTCGGGATATGGAAGCCTGTGGCTGGGATGGCGATTTTTGGGAGGAGATTGGCCTGGCTGAAGTAGAATATCTGGTTACGTAGAAAACGATGCAAACCCTTAAGTTCTAGCCGACTCCGAATAAATACCGACTCATGTATTGTGTAGATTATTCTAGGTTATATTGAACTTAAATCGAAATTTAATGTCGTGTGGGGTACGGGTTTGGGACAGCCTATGGCTAATTGTCGGCCATTAGGCAATACCACTAAACTCATCTCTCTTTCCCCCAAGTAAAAAGACGATCGCAACAATGTCAACATACATACAGCCAGCCAAAATCTAGAAATACAAGGATCAGGACGATGGAAATAAAAAAGAAACGCAGTCCTGCAGCATACCTTCATTCTACGTATGTCGTCACCCAGCATGATTTTGTAATTCATCTACTCTTCCCATGTCTTCACCACCGCATCGAATCCATTGCATTTACCGCACAACACTCTGCCATTGGAACCTATTAATGCAATTTAATTATGAGTGATCAGTTTCAGGGTAAGTAGGTTACAAAGTTGGAACTTGGAACCTACCTTATTATAACATATTTTCAATTTTTGAATCCTGGAACCTATCTTATTTACCTAAAACCGGTTTTAGAACCTATCTTGTTTTTCTGATCTGATTCTAGGGTCTATCCAAGAACCTCTTTTATTTTTATGTTCATTTTTTACAGCAAAATCATGAGGCTATGAGTAACAAAATGATGCAATGTAAAAGATGAACAACATATATCTTAATTTGCCAAAAACAATAACATATAATATAAATACGTAGTCACATATAATTATAAACAATAAAAAGTTCAAATACATAACATAAAACATAAATTATAAGACTCTATTCTCCATTCATCCATAATAATTTAAGGAAAAAGGAAAGGCTAGCGAATAGTTATGAGGAAGGACAAAGGACAAAGAGTGCTAAGATTAGAATTTAGAGGAAAAAGAAATTAGGATTTAGGCTTTTTAGCTAGTTTTGAAATTGGTTCCAAAATAGAGTGGTTTAGTTTGATTCTTAAGTAGGTATTTACTCGGAATCTGTTTCTGGACCTGTTCCAACATGAATCAATTCCAGACCTGTTTTTTGGGTGGTTTGATTCGATTTTAAGATAGAGTCAGTTTGATTGTGCATCTCTAATTCTATTTAGTGAGAAAATTAGTTAACAATTGATTTACTTGTGCTCATTCTAAAAACTAAATTCATGATTATTCTTATGTGATAATTACAATATGATAGCATTTAAGTTCATTCGACAAATCCTAGCACGTAAAGAAAGATTCATATTCTAATTATACTATTTTAATATAAAATAAAGAGGTAAACAATATTAAAGTACAAAAATATAAATAAAATTATAGCTGCATAAAACAAATTATGTGAATACTACGAACAGTGCTCCATTGGAAGGCAAATAGTTGGGAGGAAGATACATAGAACCATGCTAGTGCAAATATAGGGTAAGATTGTAGATTACAAATAACTAACTGTAGATGTAGTTGAATCCATTTTTTATTTTTTATTAGGAACGTCAATGTTAGATAAGTCAAATAGTTGAACTTTTTTATCCAACTAATCTAAAGATATATGATTAATTACTAATAACCTCTATAGATACGGCACAAAATCCATTTTAAGGGATAAGTGGCGACTAAAATACACTACTAGTGCTAAAAATTTCAAAAAAGTACACTAAAATGCCAAAATCGGAAAACAATAGAACACTTAAGTGCTAATGATGTAAATTTTGGCCAAATTACCGACGTGGCATTTTTCCGGTGAGATAATTGTAAAACGACATTATTTTTTATGTTGACATGGCTACGTAAGTGCAAAATGACGTCATTTTTTTGTGTTGATTGTTGACACCTAAATTTTGACCTAACATGTGGCTATATTTGTAGGCTGACTCAACCCTTAAGCAAAATCGGAAATTATATTCAGCCTAATAAGGGACCATGAATCTCGCCCATAATATGAGGAAGGGGACGAATGAATTGCACACGTGAGGATAGAAAATTCGGAAGGAAATCAGTGGGATACTAGGGGGTTGCAATTTTCACGAAGAATCTTCGGAGGAATTCGTGGGATAAGATGGACGAAATGGAGGGAAGAAAACGAAAACATTTGTGGCAAGTGTGGGCTGTGGAGACTTACAAAAGGAAGCTAATGAGCTGGAAAATAATATGGGATCAATCTGATTGGCTATGCAAGGAAGGTGGAAATCCCGATCAGCTATTCTTGTTGTAATGGATATTCGAATTTTGGTAAATGAGGATCTAAATTTTTGATTCAGAATCAAGAGCCAAAATATCGGGTGAACAGGAAGGTAGGAAATTCGACAAAAGAATGAATCAAGACGTGAAATAGGAAAGATTGAGCTGGCCACAAAATCGCGTACCAATTTGCAAACCATGAATTAAGGCAATGAGAAAAGGAAACTCAGAAAATTGCCCGTAGAAAGAGACGCTTGGGGCCATTATAAAAGGAGGGGAGAAGAGCACGAGAGGATCATAATTTTTCTCATCACCATACGAAGCTCTCTCGTGTTTTCACAATGTTGTGGTGCGTTGCATACATCACAACGCAATCCTTTTCTTGAGTCCTTAGTCTTCAAATGAGTCTCCAACAGCGGCTACAAAAGCTCTGTCCTCACTGAAGTTCTCCATCGTTGATCATTGCTGCTGTTCACTGCTGGTTGCTGCTGGTTTGTTGCTGTTCACTGCTGGTTTGCTGCTAATTTGCTGCTGGTTTGTTGCTATTTGTCGACATTCATTGCTGCTCTGGTGCGTCGTTGTTGCTGCATTGCTGCTGGTCATTGCTGCTACATTCCTTTAGTTGTTTCATATAATATCGTGCTTCCGGTTTGTACCAATCTCTCTTAGAAACATTGTGATAATGATAATATCATTTTTTTAAATATGTTCAGGTTCATATTTTCTCATGATCATTATCGTTGGATGTTATTTTATTGTTCGCTCAATTGCTTGGTCATATTTTACACGTTAATGGTGTAATATTACAAAATCCAACAAAAGTTGTATGCAAAACATTTTTTAAAATAAGGAGAAAAGGTAAGAGTCCCCGAACTCATGATTTTTGGTTCGCAAAAGTAAAATGTACTCCCACATTTTACTTGGGTGTCTAATCGACCCGAAACCAATTAGTGGCGGCTCCAATAGGTAAGATAAATATGATAGTTGAATCGAGTATCAAGTTGCGATTGGTAGGACTTGGGAGAGTCCGTGCTAAGCACTGCGTTTAGTAATCCATCAATCTCCTTTGGGAGGGTCGTGACAGCTTGGCGACTCCACTGGGGATTTGAATTAAAATTCGTAGAGGACTTAAGGCCTGAATTTCTCTTGTAAAAAGTGTTTTTGTTTTTCATGCGCGGTGACCACGTACGACATTTGAATTAAAATTCGTAGAGGACTTAAGACCTGAATTTCTCTTGTAAAAAAGTGTTTTTGTTTTTCATGCGCGGTGACCACGTACGACACTAATTTTGGGTGTTAAATGGTTTTACAGGTGAAAGTTATATAGGGTGGAGTATATGTTAACCCTTATTTTGTAGGGAAGTGTTGTAGATAAATGATTTAATTTATTGTTGAAGCAGTGTATGTATCATATAAATTGTTGTGTCTGTTTTAAATGTTTCAGCACTACACCTTTACACATACATCCCATGACCGGACCTGGGTCACATGCTAGGAAATTAATTAGGATGGTGTTAAGAGGATCTGGCAATGTCTACAGACACGCAGGGAGGCCACCCTCTTTAACCCCGCTTCTTTTAGGTGTCGAAAGTGTTCATCTTTATTCGCAGACATGCGATGCTAAAGACAACCTTCTGACTAAGCCGGTATCAAGAGGGCCTGGTTTAGCCAACAGACACGTTCGGCTAATTGGTACACCCTCTTGAACTATAGTATCAAGCTTTTTAGTACATCCCACCTTTATACGTCAAACCTCACATGTACATGTGCATGTTTTTGTGTATTCCTAAACTCCACTATCATTATTCTATCATCTTTGTCCTTATTACGTCATGTTGTCCAATCATTCTGTTTTGATCAATTATATGCTTTCATGATCAAGTATAATTATTTTCAAAATAATGGGGCATTTGTTTTGATCAATAAGGAATACCTCTTCAAAGATACTTTCTTTTCTAATGAAATCCTAACAAAAAATTATATCCTCGTTTACTTCGAAGATAAGTGGGTTGCTTCGTTTTCACTTCTAGAGATAGTCTCATTGAAGACCCCAAGTCCCTTTTTCTTTATCTTTGCACTCATTTTTGTCATCAACTCAAAATGACACTAAAAAACTTAGTTTGTTAAATCACCTTTTAAACTTGTTTTTGAGGAAATGGCGATACCGGTTCCAATTTAAACTTAGTTTGCCCCAAAAGAACTCATCACTTTTTTATCAGTATTTGCAAAGGTCAATGTGGGGCAAAACCATCTTGATTATTTGATCCTGCAAGATGTGGAATAATGGCGTAGGAATGAGAACACACCTTCAAAAAGAAAAAAGAAGAAGAAAAAAGGTAGCATCTGTGGTTCCTCAAACACATGTTTGAGACAGGTTAACAAACCAACATCACGTGAAGGAGGACCAAATCAATGCAAATATGTCCTCAAAGAAAAGGTGGTACTTGTTCCAATTTAAGCTTGACTTGTTATGAGAGTAAGTGGTTTCTTTTCTGTTTTTCTCTTTTACAGAACCTACAAAAGCAAAGGAAATTAAGGTGGAGGCAAATCCCAAATGGATAAAAGGAAAAGCGACCTAGATGAAAACGAAGCCTTCTTCAAAGAAAAAGGGAGCATCCATTCCAAGTTAAATCAACCTACTCATGAATTAACTAAGATCATTCATTCTTGTAGGTGACAATCATGGAAAAGCGACCATGCCCACCTCAAAAAGCAAAAGGGAGTGTTCGTTCCTAATTTTAACACTTCTCAATTTCATATTTGACACTGTTCTCTTCTTTCAAACATGTCACAAAAGGAAATCAAGATTTTAGCGGATAAGGAGATACAAGGGAACAAAAATGCAAGAGAAGCATCCAACCTTGAAAGGAAAAAAAGAAGAGTGGCAAGCTTAGGGGCATGGATTGGTTGAGGTTTCCCAAATTTTACAGGGGTAGAGAACTGTGTTGAATTGGTGAATAATTGAAGATTCAATGCAGAAAACCTCTATGAGCTCATCCTCGAAGAAGGCAACAAACGACACCTAATGGCTCTAGTCATAAGATCTGACACTCTATCTTTTGCAAGAATAGGTCCAAGTCCTCTTATACTTGCTTGTGCTAATATTGCAATGTTTATCATGCTAAAAGTTGATGAATCCTTACACTGCTTGTATTTTTCGAAGTGAGAATTTTGCATGACAATTTTGCCTATTCAAATCACCAATTTCATTTGAAGTTTCTTTGGTCAAATGATTCAATGAATTATGTGTGATGCTAAGAATGCCAAATGAGAAGTGTCAGGATGATGAAAGACAATACTTATCATACACACGGTCCCTTATACACTGAGACAAGGATAAGAAATTCCATGTTCTTGAGGTAGAGAGCTTTCTTGCAAAAGGTACATAGACTGAAATGATGAGGGGCGTCTCATTTCTCTTCCTTATACAGTACAGGTAACCATTGTTTACCCCTTTGAGCTTGAATGTCAGAAGAAATTCTTTCAAAAATAGCCCTGTCAAGAACCACCCCATATTGGGGCAAATTGGAGGTAAGGGTACTATTACAAGGTGAAAAATGGATAGGACTTTCTTGCCTTCACTTGTATCAATCTTCGAGTGTCTTTAATGCAAATGAACTCAAATGTGAATTTAAGTGCCTTAAAATGATGAAGCGCATTCATTTCTCTATCATACACACATTTTACCCCTTGCATAACCCAATTGAGCCTGTAAATTAATTTCTAAAAAAAACCTGGTTGGTGATCATCCCCACATTGGGGCAAGGTAAATGAGTTACCATATTGAGACAATGTGGTTCGAAGTGTAGATTGAAGATGTAGACCCAAGAGTTCAAACGAACTAAATTGTCCAAGAGTTGATGGCGCCATAAAAGCCAAAGTTTTTCTATTCCATTGGGGGCATTGCAAGAAATGTATCAAAAAGGGGAAAAGAAAAAAAAATGAGAAAAAAGGGGTGAGAGAAAAACTATTGAAGCCCAATTTTTGAGGTCAAAGGCCAAGTTTCTAAAAATCATCCTCTAATGGAAAGGCAATGATTTTGTAAAGATCAATGTTGGACTCTCATGGTTGATAAAAGAAGACAATCCCAATGCCAAGGAGAAGATTGGTAATGATGCCAAGATGATCACCTACTTAAAAACCCTTCGGTCAAAAATCTTTGAGCGTAACAAATCCTTTCATTTCTCAACACATAAACCTAGCCTATGTTACATCCCTTTAAAGTCTCTTCAGATTATGGCACTTAAATTAACATAGGGGTTTTAGATGTCAAAAGCTTCGCTCAAAGAAGTGCAAGCAAGATTGTTTCTATTTCATTTGCAGGATTCTTGATTTGTAAACCAAGTGGAGATGATGCATGAAGAACAATCAAAGCCATGAATTGAATATCCTTTGACCAAGCCTACATTACAGTCCTATTAAAAGACCCCTCAGATCGGTAAGATTGTAGCGCTTGCAAGAAAAGCTCGGACCCTTGTTAACATGATGCCAATGGTGAGATAGAGTGATCATTTCATTTCCCGCAATAATGAAACAGCATCTCAAAGAGTGAAAAGCCTTTCAGACTGGAAGTCTCTTATTTGGCATTTTGAGTAAATCCATGTCATGAATAAAGGTTGTTTTGATAATGATTTTCTCTTGTGAAATTTGGTGATGCAGACATGGTGAAATTGATATGCTTAAATTTCAATTAAGTAATTTAATTGGTTTTTTCAAAGATATACATGGGTATTTAATCTAATAAAGACAAGAGCCATGTGGCGAGTACTTTGCTTACCTTTGAATCATTACCCGATGAAGATTCCCTATATATCATCAAGATAATTCAGATACCTGAGGTGAGTTCCAGGTACCCTTCCAGACTATATGAAGCGAGTTCTAATAGTCTATCTATTATACCTGAGGTGAGTTCCAAGTAGCCTTCCAGACTATATGAGACAAGTTCCAATAGTCTGCCTATTATATCTGAGGTGAGTTCCAGATGTCAATTTAATACCTGAGGTGAGTTCCAGGTAACCTTCTAGACTATATGAGGCAAGTTCCAATAGTCTGCCTATTATATCTGAGGTGAGTTCCAGATGTCAATTTAATACCTGAGGTGAGTTCCAGGTAGCCTTCTAGACTATATGAGACAAGTTCTAATAGTCCATCTATTATACCTGAGGTGAGTTCTAAGTACCTTTCAAGGCAATCTGAGGTGAGTTCCAAATGTCTATTTAATACCTGAGGTGAGTTCCAGGTACCTTTCAAGGGAATCCGAGGTGAGTTCCAAATGTCTATTTAATACCTGAAGTGAATTCCAGGTACCTTTCAAGGCGTTTGAGGTAAGTTCTAGATTTCTATTTAATACCTGAGGTGAGTTCCAGGTACCCTTCTAGACTATATGAGGCGAGTTCCAGTAGTCTGTCTATTTAATACCTGAGGTGAGTTCCAAGTACCTCTTAAGGCAATCTGAGGTGAGTTCCAGATGTCTATTTAATACTTGAGGTGAGTTCCAGGTACCCTTCCAGACTATCTGAGGTGAGTTTCAGTAGTCTGTCTATTTAATACCTGAGATGAGTTCCAGGTACTCTTCTAGACTATATGAGGCGAGTTCCAATAGTCTGTCTATTATACCTGAGGTGAGTTCCAGGTACCCTTCGAGGCAATCAAAGGTGAGCTCTAGATGTCTGTAATACTTGAGATGAGTTCTAAGTACTCTTCAAGGCAATATGAGGTATTTGTCTAGACTCTCAACAAATAATTTCATACCTGAATACACTTTTCTAGGACTCTAGATCAACCTTGATAGGTACACACTTTATCTTTGTACTAGTATCATTCCTAATGCATTTCCCTTCCCCCAAAAAGAAGAAAAAAGAAAAAAGAGAGCATTTGCATAATTGAAATTTAGGTGTCATGAATCTTTGAAGGAAACCTCTGCGAGACTTCCCTTCAAAGAGGGGCAGCTGTTGACACCTAAACTTTGACCTAACGTGTGGCTATATTTGCAGGCTGACTCAACCCTTAAGCAAAATCGGAAATTATGTTCAGCCTAATAAGGGACCATGAACCTCGCCCATAATATGAGGAAGGGGACAAATGAATTGCACACGTGAGGATAGAAAATTCGGAAGGAAATCAGTGGGATACTAGGGGGTTGCAATTTTCACGAAGAATCTTCGGAGGAATTCGTGGGATAAGATGGACGAAATAGAGGGAAGAAAACGAAAACATTTGTGGCAAGTGTGGGCTATGAGACTTACAAAAGGAAGCTAATGAGCTGGAAAATAAGATGGGATCAATCTGATTGGCTATGCAAGGAAGGTGGAAATCCCGATCAGCCATTCTTATTGTAATGGATATTCGAATTTTGGTAAATGAGGATCTAAATTTTTGATTCAAAATCAAGAGCCAAAATATTGGGTGAACAGGAAGGTAGGAAATTCGACAAAAGAATGAATCAAGACGTGAAATAGGAAAGATTGAGCTGGCCACAAAATCGCGTACCAATTTGCAAACCATGAATTAAGGCAATGAGAAAAGGACACTTAGAAAATTGCCCGTAGAAATAGATGCTTGGGGCCATTATAAAAGGAGGGGAGAAGAGCACGAGAGGATCATAATTTTTCTCATCACCATACGAAGCTCTCTCGTGTTTTCACAATATTGTGGTGCCTTGCATACATCACAATGCAATCTTTTTCTTGAGTCCTTAGTCTTCAAATGAGTCTCCAACAGCGGCTACAAAAGCTCTGTCCTCACTGAAGTTCTCCATCGTTGATCATTGCTGCTGTTCACTGCTGGTTGCTGCTGGTTTGTTGCTGTTCACTGCTGGTTTGCTGCTAATTCGCTGCTGGTTTGTTGCTATTTGTCGACATTCATTGCTGCTCTGGTGTGTCGTTGTTGCTGCATTGCTGCTACATTCCTTTAGTTGTTTCATATAATATCGTGCTTCCGGTTTGTACCAATCTCTCTTAGAAACATTGTGATAATGATAATATCATTTTTTTAAATATGTTCAGGTTCATATTTTCTCATGATCATTATCGTTGGATGTTATTTTATTGTTCGCTCAATTGCTTGGTCATATTTTACACGTAAATGGTGTAATATTACAAAATCCAACAAAGGTTGTATGCAAAACATTTTTTAAAATAAGGAGAAAAGGTAAGAGTCCCCGAACTCATGATTTTTGGTTCGCAGAAGTAAAATGTACTCCCACATTTTACTTGGATGTCTAATCAACCCGAAATCGATTAGTGGCGGCTCCAATAGGTAAGATAAATATCATAGTTGAATCGAGTACCAAGTTGCGATTGGTAGGACTTGGGAGAGTCCGTGCTAAGCACTGGGTTTAGTAATCCATCAATCTCCTTCGGGAGGGTCGTGACAGCTTGGCGACTCCATTGGGGATTTATCAACCTCCTTAGCTGTCACGACCCTCCCGAAGGAGGTTGATGGATTACTAAATGCAGTGTTTAGCATGGACTCTCCCAAGTCTTACCAATCGCAACTTGGTACTCAATTCAACTATCATATTTATCTTACCTATTAGAGCCGCCACTAATCGGTTTCGGGTCGATTAGACACCCAAGTAAAATGTGGGAGTACATTTTACTTCTGCGAACCAAAAATCATGAGTTCGGGGACTCTTACCTTTTCTCCTCATTTTAAAAAATGTTTTGCATACAACCTTTGTTGGATTTTGTAATATTACACCATTTACGTGTAAAATATGACCAAGCAATTGAGCGAACAATAAAATAACATCCAACGATAATGATCATGAGAAAATATGAACCTGAACATATTTAAAAAAATGATATTATCATTATCACAATGTTTCTAAGAGAGATTGGTACAAATCGGAAGCACGATATTATATGAAACAACTAAAGGAATGTAGCAGCAATGACCAGCAACAATACAGCAACAATGATGCACCAGAGCAGCAATGAATGTCGACAAATAGCAACAAACCAGCAGCGAATTAGTAGCAAACCAGCAGTGAACAGCAACAAACCAGCAGCAACCAGCAGTGAACAGCAGCAATGATCAACGATGGAGATATTCAGTGAGGACAGAGCTTTTGTAGCCGCTATTGGAGACTCATTTGAAGACTAAGGATTCAAGAAAAAGATTGCGTTGTGATGTATGCAAGGCACCACAACATTGTGAAAACACGAGAGAGTCTCGTATGGTGATGAGAAAAATTATGATCCTCTCGTGCTCTTCTCCCCTCCTTTTATAATGGCCCCAAGCGTCTCTTTCTACGAGCAATTTTCTGAGTTTCCTTTTCTCATTGCCTTAATTCATGGTTTGCAAATTGGTACGCGATTTTGTGGCCAGCTCAATCTTTCCTATTTCACGTCTTGATTCATTCTTTTGTCAAATTTCCTACCTTCCTGTTCACCCGATATTTTGGCTCTTGATTCTGAATCAAAAATTTAGATCCTCATTTACCAAAATTCGAATATCCATTACAACAAGAATGGCTGATCGGGATTTCCACCTTCCTTGCATAGCCAATCAGATTGATCCCATCTTATTTTCCAGCTTATTAGCTTCCTTTTGTAAGTCTCCACAGCCCACACTTGCCACAAATGTTTTCGTTTTCTTCCCTCCATTTCGTCCATCTTATCCAACGAATTCCTCCGAAGATTCTTTGTGAAAATTACAACCCCCTAGTATCCCACTGATTTCCTTCCGAATTTTCTATCCTCACGTGTGCAATTCATTTGTCCCCTTCCTCATATTATGGGCGAGGTTCATGGTCCCTTATTAGGCTGAACATAATTTCCGATTTTGCTTAAGGGTTGAGTCAGCCTGCAAATATAGCCACACGTTAGGTCAAAATTTAGGTGTCAACATTGATATAGCTAGACAAGCTAAAAACAACGCCATTTTACCTTCAGAAGTGAATTTTAATAACAATAATAATTAAAATAAATTTAAAGAACCAATTTTTTTTAAAAAAAGGGAGAAGCATCAGCGTTCAGCACTCACCGAACGCTACTGCTTCTCCTTTTCTTTTCTTTTTAAAGTTCTTTTGATTTATTTTAATTGACATTTACATTAAAATTCAATTTTAGGAGCAAAATGACATCGTTTTGAACCTTCATTGTTGAGTTAGCTTTCCAACATGCCACGTAGATTACTTATATTATTAAAAATAAGCCATGTCAGATTTCTAACTACTTTCGCCGGACTTGATAATTAAATGTCCCAATTTTTATATAAAAAAAAGGCACTTAAGTGCATATTTTGGAAGTTTTTGCATTTCGGTGTCCACTTATGCTAAGCTTTAGCACTTACACTATAGTTTACTAATTAAATGGCATAATTGAGTTCCATTGCATGAATCCATTTTGATGTTTTTTAGTAACATCAGTGTCACAAATAATTAAGGTTCTTATATTATAACTTTATAAAGTAGGTCCATTTAACATGTTTGATTCTTTTAACATTATTTTAAATCTTCTTTTCAATTTGGGTTTTTTTATTAGTTAACATATAAAATTAAGTAATTATACTTCAGTTAACATCTATAACTCAATACTAACAACCTCTCTATACATTATTCTTTTTAGGAACATCAATATTAGACAAGTAGAACAATAATATTTTTTTTGTCTAATTAATGTGAAAGTTAATGGTTTTCAAGTAGGCAGCTCCAATTTTTTATTATTTTATATATATATATATATATTTACTTAGTTTATATTTTTTAGTAAAGTGAAGGGAAATAGAAGAAAATGGAGTCTTGTGATGAGGTGGCTCGACCGCAAAACTCCATTCTAGACAATTCTTATATTATTTATATAAATTTTAACTTTTTAAAATATAAGATGAGTGCACTTTTTCCAATTAGTTTCTTAAACTGAAAACCTATTTGTAAAAGTTTATTGGGACTACTAACTATTAAGAAAAAATACTAAAATGTTCTAAACATATTGTACACATATCAATTTAGTAATAAATTTTTCAATTTAATTAATATAATCTCCGACCTTTAAAAGGTTTACCAATATAATCCTTATGGCCAATTTTGGTCGCCAATCATTGAGGTGGACGCGGACGCTTATTGTCCTACATTACATGGTTGTTATTTTTTGATTTGAAAAAGGAATCAACTTGTTATAGACTATAAAGACTCTCTCATTTCACAAAGACATGTTTGTCATAGTATCAAAGCACAACTAGTGACTAATTATCGAATCTTGCATCATCATTAGTTATGAACCTACGTCGAGATTTCCCTCTTTAATAGTTACGACTTTGCCAAAAGGCGATATGCACCTAGGCTTGGTGCTTGCAACATATCACCTTAAAGAGAAGACAGCAACATCAACACATTGAAAGAAACCAGAGAATGCCTTGTAAATCTCTAATCTATAGATTGGAATATAAAAGCACCCAAATCTAGATCTAGGTCTAAATTGAGAGAGAAGAATTGCCAAAAAGATACCAATTGATTGCAAAAGTGAAAGTAGCATCAGAGGAGCCTCAGAAACTTGCAGAGTGCTTGACTACCTAGAGCAAGCACCAGAGTAAGCGAGCGACCAAATCTGAAAGAGTAGATTGTTCCGAGGACCTTGCGCTTCAGACTTCTAAACTCACAGGACAAAAGTCTCCACTTTCGCATAGGAAGTCGACCACATCATCCGTGAAATCAACAAATTGGTTGTGAAGATGAGGAGATAAAGAGATAAGGAGACATCAGGGATGTCGCTATAGAAAGATGGCTAGATGGCGGCTTCAAAAAAAAGAGAGGAAACCCTAAGATTGCGTTTGACGGGTTGGATAAAATTCAGAATAAGATTAAAAATTATAATATCTTATATTTGATGCCTACTCAAGACAAGATAAAGTCGGATATAAGGAGAATATAGGTTGGATAAAATTGTCCCATGGATGAGGTACGATAAAAATGGATAAGATATCTAATTTCATAATAGGAAAATTATTTTTCTAAGAAAAAATTCTTAAATCAACATATCTAACATTATATTCCAATATAAATAATATTTGACTTCTAATATAAGAAATTCCAAATAACAAAAAATAAAAATTTGGTTTTAATAAATCTTATTTTTTTTTATTTCTTTGAATTTAATGCTATCTTATAATAAACCATTAGGATTTGCCTAGTGGCTACTATTCTCAAATGAGAAGGCGGAGGTGGGGGATCGAATCCCAAATTCTCAATGGGGTTCAGGTGGGCACGATATAGTTTTAGAAGTGAGTTTCGACTCTCACACTTTACAAAGAAACAGAACAAAAATTTGAGCATTAGAATATGAGTATAATATGATTGACAAAAATATATATAGACTCAATATAAATATATATTTATTACATATTTTAGGTGTTTTAATATTTTAGGTATATTAGTACAATTTTCTATTTAATAAAATTTTACTAGAGAATGATGGAAGGGGAAGAAAGAAATAAAAAATAAATTAATTTAAAAAGAGAGTAAAATAAAATAAAAATAAAAATAAAAATAAATTATACAAGAGTGTCGCAGAAGATTTTTACCATCTTTATTTGTAAAATTTATAGTTCATTTATATTAATATACCATTCATAGCAAATAATAAATGATATGATATGAATTTATCAAACTTTATTATTACAATCACAAAATAGTTGATAGAATATGAAATCCAAGGGATTTGAATCCCCTGGATTTCATATTCTATCATATCTAGTCCTATCATAGTTAGAAATCCAGACAACCAAACATAACTTATAGGAGTAGTGCTTCACACAACCAGAATTGACATCAACAAATTTTGCATTTATTTATCTATTTTTCTTTATATTCCTCTTTTCCAAATAAGTCTGAGGAGGGCTTCACAGCCCTTTCCTTTTTGTTTTTCTACTAAGTTTGGCAAGGGCTTAGTAGGATGACAGGCATCCAAATCAGCTATTGCCAACTAAAATTAACTAGAATGACTATATTGATAAATTATTGAAAAGCTTATAACTAAATTGGCTAAACTAAAAAGTTAAAGATTGAATTGATATATGCGCAATAGATTTAGGACTTTTTGGTAATTATCACCTAAATTTTACCTAAAACTAAGCATGAACATATATAATAAAAAAGGCAAATAATAG
Source organism: Corymbia citriodora subsp. variegata (assembly GCA_014858505.1). Taxonomy (NCBI): domain Eukaryota; kingdom Viridiplantae; phylum Streptophyta; class Magnoliopsida; order Myrtales; family Myrtaceae; genus Corymbia; species Corymbia citriodora. Next base: position 17,810 of record MU089606.1, on the reverse strand, counting down.
ATAGACAAAGATTTGAATCTAGGAACCAATTGCTAAAAAATCTTAAGCTGTTAAACAATGGTGTTGTTCAAAATTTTAATATTCTAGTACTCCCTTCACGCATATGCCAAACTTAAAATTTTGTGGGACTATTATTAATTGTTTTAAAAACTTAAATCAACGATGATTGTTTTACATGATTTAATACTTAAATATTTTAACATGTTGCTTCAAATCGTAAGCATAAAAATATCCTGCATGATTGAGTATATCGAGGACATATACTACAACATTGTATTATATTCAATACAATAACCACTAAGTTTAATTCATCCAATAGTAAATTTCAGATGTACAGACTCCTAGAGTGCCAAAACTTGACATAAGGGCTACTTAAGTTCCAAAAGTTTGAAAATGTACACTTAAATGCCAAGATCGGAAACAAAATGATCAGTTAAGTGCTAACGGCGAAAAAATTTGACCAAAATACTAATGTGACACTTTTCTAACAAGTTGAGGTCAAAACGGTGTCATTTTGGGCATTGACATGGCCAAATAAGCCCAAAATAACGTCGTTTTGAGCACTAACGTGACTAGATCAATTCAAAACGACACCGTTTTGACTTTAATTAAATTTTTATATAATTATTGATTCAATAATATTAAAAACTAATTTTTTATTTTTTTTTAAAAAGGCAAGAGGGAAGGGGCTCTCTTGCTTATTGCCGCTGCTCTATCGCCAATAGGATGGCGATGCTAGTTGTGAGGGTTGTCGGCGCTTGGGCAAAGGCCGACAACCCTTGTTGACCCATGCCCAGGCATTAGCGACCCTTGCCGTCCATCACCGCCGCCACACTAGTGATGGGGCGGCGGCCACAGGTGAGGAGGCTCCCTCACCTATACTACTACTGTTTTTTTTTTTTTTTTCGTTTTTAATATTATTTAAGTAATATTTATATTAAAAATCAAAACGACGTTGTTTTTTTGTGAAGGTGAGTTAACATGGAATTCCAACGAGCCATGTAGATATTAGAAATTATTAAAATAAGTCATGTCGGATTTTTGATGGCTTTCGTCGGAGTTTACACTTAAGTGATCCAATTTTTAAAAGAAGTGACATTTAAGTGTACATTTCGTAACTTTTGGTACTTAAATGTCTCATCGTATCAAGTTTTGGCACTTGGGCTATTATTTTCCCGTAAATTTCAACTCGACTCAACCCAATGTAACCTATTTTTCTAAATATTTTTGGAAAACATAAATTATAGATTCTGGCATCAGATGAAATTAAAGGGGGAGTCTTGATTAGCAATAGAACTTAACCATACAGTCCTACTAGTATTGCTTCACCTGAGGTCAGGCGGGGACACTAAAGATGATCTTCTCCATTATATCTCCAAATATAGATTATTGCACTTCATTTCAAATACTCTTTCACAGCATAATTAAACATAAGCTTCTCGATCGAACATTCAAATAAATGTTTACAAAATTTAGAAGCTGAAGCATCGGAAAGTTCGCCTTCGAGAGACCTTCATAGGTTAATTTGCATTTGTGGGTTTTAGAAATTCCATAAGTTAGGACTTAGTCCATAGTCCCACAAGTTTGGATGAAATTCCTCGTGACCTCCGTCGCTAGCGGATCCGTTCACGAATGTTTTCAGCCGTTTGGAGATCGTTGCAGCGCCTAAACCGGACTCACCGATCTGCTAAAACATCAAGAAACTCCCAGTAAATATGAAGCTGCTCTAAGAATTATGTTTTATCATAAAAAATAAATTTTATCGTCTAAATCCTACCACGAATGCAATAAATGTCCGGTTCAAGTCAAGAATGAATCAAACCGCTTCTCTTAAAAATGATTGATGTGTATTATGAGAGGTGAGTTCTAATTTCAATAAATGCAAATTAAGTGCATACCTTTGCATGCACCGAGTGGTAAACTGAGTTCCCGATGACAGAGAAGTTGACGTTCAATACCTCAACCTTTTCCTCGTGAAGCATCCGGAGAATCTCTGAGAAGATGAACTGATCATGTAGTCCGCTAGTTAGTATCACCTCCATAGAAGAATCTCCCACTCTGATCTCAATTTGAGGTGATGTAATGGCCGCCAACGTGTTGCTTATGCTCGACCTCGGCCTCTTCTTGCCCATTAGGTTTTCCTTCCTATCCTTGGCTTCCTTCACCGCTGTCTCTAGGCGTTTTATGTATCTTATGGCTTCATCTATCTGGTCAGGCAGTGATTTCGCTTCCTGCATTATTCATTGTGTCAGAGATCCTCTCAAAATGAAAATGACTCAAAACATGTACATGTGCATGCACATGCAAATGGACGGAAGGTCTAAAATGAATCGACATGGTCAAAGCATACAAGAGCGGGGGTGAAATTTTCCGACATGAGTTGACACATCTTGAAAAGCAAAAGAACAACACTAATCGACGTGAACTGATAGTACATCGATCTTTTGCAATGAGACCAAGTAGCAGCCCCAGTTTAATAAGTGAACACAAACTATCGAGATCGAGAGATCCAGAAAGAAACCTGATTAGACGGCTGAGAGGGGAGGAGGGAGTTGAGCACGGAGTAGAGCTCCTTCATCCGATTCCTCCGGTTCTTCTCAATAATCTTCCTCTCCGTTCTCCTTAAACACGAAGGCTGAAGACCTCTCTCCATTTCCTTCCCTGTCGCGTTCACAAGAGACAAAGCCATGAGAACAAATCCTATATTATCGTCGATGACGAAGATGGTCGTCTTTGTGTGAGATGGATTCCTCAGACCGACCCTTTCATTTGTATAAGCTCATGCCCGCAGCGGCAGAGAGGTTAAAGAGCCAGATACAATGCACGGTACGTGGTCAGCAATTCAAAGAAAGTGATATCGCCATCGCTATCGTCCACTGGTGTTTGACTTGATGGGACGGATTAAGTCCTTGTCCGTTGATTATGAATCCAAACTCACATAATGACTCCTGTTGTGATGCACTGAATATGGATTAGGAGACTTAACAGACTAACGAAAGTAGATTTATAAAATAAGCCATCTTTGGATACCAATCGTGTTGAGGTATATTTCAGCACTACTCGATGAACAATTAAACCAATCAAGATTTTACTCAAATTCACTATTGGTTTTTTTCTTCAGAGGATACTTATTTTTTGCCACGCGTTCGGTACTTTTGATATTACAAATTATCATATTGATATATCAATTGTGAATAATAAGCTTTTTGTTAATGATGAAATAGACAATTGCCTTTTCTTTCACTTTTTTGCCCATGCTATGGCTATCACTCTTGATGAGATAAGTTATTTTATGTACCTCTCCATTTAGTTCTTCAATAATGACGAGTTTCTACAACACTTTTTCATGTGCTCTTTCCCCTACTCCTATCTACAAAATCACGAACGCATGCTTTATTCATTCAAAAGGAACATGATAGCATTCATCCCTTGGCATGTATATGTTTTTTAATTTAATCATAGGACGGAAATTGAAATAAAGTATGGTACATTAAGTTTGGTGGCAAAACTTGTCGTAAGCAAGAAATAATCGATGGATGACGCGAGCGAGGCAACGTTCGAAAAGGGGAGTCATCAACCGAAGAGGAGTCAGCGTCAGCCGTCAACTTGGAAAATTGTTCCCAGTGGGAACACTGCATGTGACGCTGTCGATTCATGTCTTTGCTTTTTCTTTTTTGTCATTCCAGGAAAATCAATCTTCATGGTCTGCCCGAGTACCGTACAGACCAGGGCAAATTTTTAAAATATTTAGGAAAATAACGTAAATGTAAATAAAAATTAAACTTTGATTTATAAATTTATAATTATTTAATATAATCTTTCAAATATAGCTTAATGTGCAATATAAATTGTGAATTTTTAATTTATTCAATATGATCTCCAAATTTCCTTTTTTTACATATTTAACTTAGTCCATAAATTATATGAAAAATTTTATATGGACTAAGTTAGACATGTTCTAAAAATTCAATGGTTATATTGAATAAATTAAAAGTTTCAGAATTATATTGTATATTTGACTAAAGTTCATAAATTTTTTATTAAATAAAATAAAAGTTCATAAACCATATTGCACATTGAATAAAAGTTCAAAAATCATTCGTCATGGACAAAGAGTTAAGCTAAGCCCTCCATTCATGAATTTTCAATGCATACACACGGTTTTATACTCATGCAAATAAAGTTTGTTGATTACTTGTAGTTGTTGCCGAATTCCCTAGTCAATTGCTTTTCGGTTTGTTATGCTTGAAGGAAACATGCGTAAGCTCGATAAATTTAGGCTCGAGGAATCTCTACTGACCTCCGGTCAAAATCCAATTACGTGGCTCGAATTTTAATCCTTAGAAATACTAGAAATCAAATACGTATTGGGTGTCTAATCTATGTGCACTGTGTTGGCTTTTTAACCTGGAAGAAACAGTTTTTTGGCTAATCATCTCTCCTATAGATGAATTTTTGTAACCTGAATCCTCATGCTCTGCTCAAGTGGAGAAAATTAATATATTGCTTGCTTCCATGTGCATTGTTTTGATTTGATTAGCAAAGTCTTCATCAATCATTCTATACATATGTGTTCGCTCTTTACACTTACTCTGTGCAATATGCATCTTAATGGAGAATGTATCACTCCTATGTGGTGAAAAGGACCAAAAATTATTTAAAAATTATATATGTCGGTGCTGATTTTTGATTGTGTCATATAGGACGATCAGCATCCCATCAGTAATTTCCTGTCTAAATTAGTCGGATGGACTGAATTGGTACAAATGTGAAATTTTTAGAATTATATTGGTTTTATTAAAAGATTTAAGACTAAATCGATATAAATATAATAGGTTTAGAACTTGTTTTGGTACTTTTCCTCTCCGATGTGCTCATCAACTATAGTAATTATCCACCCAAATTAAATCCATCATGCAATATAACAAAGAATCTACAAATATTGGATGCAATTTTGGTCGCCTTTAAGACACTAGACACTATAACTAAACTATCGGTATCAGTCGACAGAGATGACGTGAATTCGGTGGGATTGGGTTCATCCCATGCCTCGCATCTTGGGCTCTTCCCTCGCATGAGTCGACAGAGATGACGTGAATTCGGTGGGATTGGGTTCATCCAATACAATCCGTTGCTTTTTCGACATGCTTAGAAATTTCTCCGCTAGCACCTAAAGGCCTAGACAAAGGAGGCCGACGTGACTTGTGGTACCACGATGTCTTCTTCTGTTGTCGTTCGAGGTTCTAGTGCGAACTAATGACTATATAGATAGAGAGCGTCTAGCATGACCATCCACTACCTAATGATAGTGTAATGGTCATAGGGCAACCCCAAATTCATTTTGAGGAAACCAGTTTTGATTTTGACTCTGTTTCCTTTTCTTTTTTTTCCTTCTCTATTTCCTTATTGCAAGCTTAAATTTAGAGACAGAAAAATCAGAAGAGGGACCACATAATCAATGTCCATAAATATTATTACTTTGATTTGTTTCTTTAAATAAGACAAGAAATTAATCTTGATTTATGCATAAACAAAATCACCGGTCTTAATTTTAGGTCTCTAGAGAGTTCTTCTAAAGTAATTAGATACGAGTGAAAGAAATGGTAAGTCATTTTATTACACCATGATTTCGTTATTAATTGTAGAGCTAATATTTCGAGTGCTTTTTCATCTTTTAAATTTAATAAATCTTTATGATGACAATAAACGATTTCTTTTTCGAGTATTTGTATTCATTTATATTTTGTATTTAATATATTTTCTTATTCTTCATATTCAAGCGCATTGATTCCGTGGGCTCTCCTCTGATTCTTGTCTCAAAATTTAAGCTTGAAACAAAGAAATATAGCCGTCAAAGAAAAAAAGAAGAAGAAGAAACGGAGTCAAATATTGAAAACCGGTTCAAAATGAATTTGTGGCGGGCCTACCCTGTCGCTTGGCAGCGGACCGTCTTGCAAGCATTTCCCCGAGAGATACTGCGAACTTCACGCATTTCAGGCAAGCGTAGATACGACAGCAAATTAAAAAGGGATCAAATCCGACTGTCCTCCCCACCCTTATCAAAGACCCTTGACCCAACCAACTCCACCAATAGACTTGGCGATCGAAGCCCGACATGAGGTTACTGCAGAAATTGACAAGTCCTAGGTCTCCCAGCCCATGCAAGCTGTTGTGCATGTTCTAATTCTAGTCTGTGGGCTCAAGCAATGCGTAGCTTCTCGAAAGGAAGACAATCATGGCGATATATGTGGTAAGAGACGTCGAAGAACCTAAAACAGACAACAAATAAATCAAGACCAATCATGGGTGGGAATGCAGTCATCGCAAATATCAAAGTGAATCAGGACCACTCCGGTCACTTTGACTTGGACCGACACAACCATAATAGCATTTCACACGTTGATTTAATAGTTTCCTTCCATCCGTTAACTTTCCAACAGAAATCATGCTACTGGCATAGGAGATTGCGTTGCGATGCTCCTTCAAGTCTAGAAACCTCACCCACAAAAGAAGACAATCAATAGATTGCTGCAGAAACACCGACAATGGGCGATTGGAAAGGCTTACATGGTTAATCGTTACATATTTCCAGCACCCAAATTTCAATTTACGAAATGACAGATACGGTGGATTTGTCTCCGGGAGATGCATGTATTCGAGGAGACTTGAAAGCCCAATCGTGGTTTTGATTCCCAGCTCCCAACCAAATCAGCAACTTGTTTTGACTTCTGGTTTGCACAACATTCAGACATATATAAACACATGTATGAGGAATAAGAAATGGTAAATTTGCAAACTAGTGAGTGCTGGAACATCAACTATGTCCTTCGGACTAGTTTGTGTACTCGGAACTATCAAAGAGGCATGCAAGAACTAACGTTTCAACAAACTATACGATGGAATGCAGCTTAATTTCATGAATGACACAACAACAGTTAGGACATTCTCCTTTCAGTCATGTGAAATGCAAGTTCTATGAAGTCGGTAAAGTAAGGCAGCGACCATCTTCTTTCTAAATGGATCAGCTTGCAAGTAGTTATGGTATTCAATGCAGCAACTATCTTCTTTTGATAATGTTGATCATATAAATCATGCCCCCATTTTCACAGTATCCGATCAATCTGACCATAATAGGTTGTGTCGTTGGCAATATACTTAAGCATGTATCATATTAACCATGGAAAATGAAACAGAACATACGTTAACATAGATGAAGCTAACCAAAATCTAGAACTACAAGGATTAGTACAAGGGAAATAAAATAGAAAAGTAGTCGTGCAGCATACCTTCATTTTGCATACGTTGTCACTCTTCCTGTATCCTTATCACCGCTTCAAATCCTTTGCATTTACTGCATTACACTGCTATTGGAACCTACCAATGCAATTCTAATTAGTGAGAAAATTAGTTAACTACTGATTTACTTGCGTTCATTCCAAAAACTAATTTCAGATAATTACAATATAATAGCACTTAAGTTCATTTGAAAAATCCTAGTACCTGAAGAAAGATTTATATTCAAGGCACACCATTTTAATATAAAATAAAGAGCCAGATAATATTCATGTACAAAAAGAAACTAAAATTATAGCTACATAACCACTTTTTCCACATGAGAAATGGGAGATGGGGAGTTCAATTCTCCATCTTCTCAAAGAGGTTAGGGGTGGGGACGTTTCATTTCAAATGTGGAGTTTGACTCTCATGCTCTACAAAGAGGCAAGACACAGGTATGAGAGTGCATTGAGAGTTAGAATAGGATAAAAAAAAATAGAAATTATGTGAACACCATGAACCTTGCTCCATTTGAAGAAAAATAGTTAGGAGGAAGATACGTAGAACCATGCTAGTTGTCAGGGGGTATGTGATAGACTTAGTTTATTTTATAATCAGTAAGCCATTTAATGATTTGTGTTAATTTGTAAAAATCATTTTTATTGTACAAAAACTCTCTAGTAACTATCCCACCTCAATTCTTTTCTTGTACAAAGAGTGATATTGTAGATTACAGACAAATAACTATAGGTGTAGTTGAATCTGTTTTAAATTTTTTCAGGAATGTAATGTTAGATAAGTCAAATAATTAAAAAAATTATCCAACTTATATAAAAGGATATGATTAATTACTAATAACCTCTATAGATACGGCATAAATCCTCTTTAAGGAACAATATCAATGTTTTTTTTTTTTTTGGGGGTCGAATGAACAATGTCAATTTCCAATGAATGAATCCATTTTTATGTTTTTTAGGAATATCAGTGTTAGATAAATAAGGTTCTTATATTATTACTTTACAATGGTTACTAAGTAGGCACATTTAACATGTTTGGTTATTTTAACAATATTTTAAATCTTTTTAGATCAATTTTGGTTTTTTTATTAGTCGACATATAAAATTAAGTAATTACACATCTATCAACATCTAGAACTCATTACGAATAACCTCTCTATAGATTACCCGTTTTACAAACATCAATGTTAGATAAGTAAAACACTAAGATTTTTTATCTAATTAATGTGAAAGTTAATGGTTTCTAAGTAGGCACTTTCAAATGTTTTATTAATTTTAAAAAAATTTACTTCTTTCAATTGGTTTGTAGTTTTTAGTAAAGTGAAGGGAAAGTGAAATGATGGAGTTTTTTCTGTTTTTTTTTACGACGTGACTCAACCACAAGACTCCGTGTTGACTCCGTGTTGTGCACTTTTTTTACTATATATAAATAAATACATAATATATATAACCTTTTTAAACATAAGACGAGTATACTTTTTCCAATTAGTTTGACAAATTGATGACTTAATTATATTATTTTGTGGGATCACTCAATTTCCAGAAAAATTACTAAATAGTTATGAACATATTGTATATATGTCAATTCAGTCATATACATTTCAATTTAATCAATTTATTTTAAATTTTTTGATGATTTGTCATTATAATTTTTCTGACCAATTTTGATTGCCAATCGTTAATGTGGACGCCAGTCATCTTATATGATACAATCAACATTTACATGAATAATTTTTGCACTTTAATAAATTGTTTCTTTCTTTCTCTTCCACTTTTTCTGACTAAATCTAAGGATGGCTTTGTGGCCCTTTCCTTTTTGTTTTTCTACTAAGTCCTGCAACGGCCATGAAGCCCTCACCCAACTTAGTAGGGGAAAATAAAAAAAGAATAGAATTTTTTAAGAAAAATTCAGCAAATTTTTAAAGATTGCAAACATTGTCTTTGTCATCGCCAACTGTCACATAGGAAGATGGGCATCCAACGATTGCTAGCCAAAATTGACTTGCATGACTAAATTGGCAACTTGTCAAAATATTCGAGACTAAATTAGATAAATGAAAAGTTTATAACTGAATTTGCATGTGTACAATAGATTTAAGATTTTTTCTGTAATTATCACTTAACTTTCACCTGAGATTAAACATGGAGTTGCCTCAATGGCTACCCTTCCCACTTGAAAAGGAGGAGATGGGGAGTTCGATTCCTCACCTTCTAGGGGGTGGGGCATAAATAAGTGAGTGATGGAGTAAGGTTTCACAATCTACACACAACGCATATAGAGGCTTACAAAATAGATATATGATAGGATATAATCAGACAAAAAACAAAAACATGGACGTACATAATAAAGGAGGCAAATAAGGGATATGAAAAGATTTGAATCTAGGAGCCAATTGCTAAAAAAAATTTAGTTCTTAGATAATGGTGTGGTTCAATATTAAATATTCTAATGCTCTCCTCACATGTATGTTGGACTTAAAATTTTGTAGGACCACTATTAACTGTTTTAAAAACTTAAACAGTTTGATAAAAACATAATTTAATACTTAAATATTCTAACTTCTTGTTTTGGATCGTAAGAACCAAAATATCCTTCTTGATTGAGTATATCATAGACATATATTGTAGTATTGTAATCATAATGCATACAATAATCACTGAGTTCAATTCACCCTATAGTAAACTTTTTTTTTTTTGGTCGAACCCTATAGTAAACTTTAATTCGACTCAACTTGACCCATTTTTTCAACATTCTGGGCAAATGTAAGCTATATGATTCTTGCATCCGATGAAATTAATGGGGAGTCTTAATCAGCAACAAGACTTAACCATACAGTCTAATTAATAGCACTTGACCTGAGGTAAGAAGAGGAGAATAAAGATAATCTTCTCCATTATATCTCCAAATATAGATTATTGCACTTCATTTCAAGTACTCGTTTACAGCACAACTAAACATTTGCTTTAAGATCAGAGATTCTAATAAATGTTTACAAAATTCACACGCTGAAGCATTTGAAAATTTGGCTCCGAGATCGCTTCATAGTTTAATTTGCATTTGTGGGTTTTAGAAATTCCATATGTTAGGACTAAGTCCACAGTCCCACAAGTTCGGAAGATATTCTTCATGACCTCCCCCGGCCGCGGATCCGTTCACGAATGTTTTCAGCCGTTCAGATATCGTCGCAGCACCTAAACCGGACTCACCGATCTGCAAAAACATCAAGAAACTCCCGATAAATATAAAGCTACTCCAAGAATAGGTTTTATTAGGAAAAAGAAATTTTATGGGCTAAATCCTACCATGAACGTGATAATTGTCTAGTTCTAGTCAAGAAAGAATTTCGTCACTTCTCTTGAAAATCATTGATGTGTGATATTAGAATGCGAGTTCCGATTTCGATAAATGGAGATTAAGTGTGTACCTTTGCATGCACCAAATGATAAACCAAGTTCCCGACTATGGAGAAGTTGGCATTCAATACCTCAACCTTTTCCTCATGAAGCATCCGGAATATCTCTGAGAAAATGAACTGATCATGTACCCCGCTGGTTAATATCACCTCCAAAGAAGAATCTCTCATTCTGATCTCAATTTGAGGTGATTTAATGGCGTCCAACGTGTTGCTACTTGTGCTTGGGCTCGGTCTCTTCTTGCCCATTAGGTTTTCTTTCTTATCCTTGGCTTCCTTCAGTGCTGTCTCCAGGCCTTTTATGTATCTTATGGCTTTATCTATTTGGTCAGGCAGTGATTTTGCTTCCTGCGTCTATTCATCATGTCAAAGATCCTCTCGAAGTGAAAACAACTCAAACTTGTACACGTGCATGTAAATGGACGTAGAGGACAAAGTATTTCAGGTATCGACATCATATGTATACCTTCGTGCCATGATAACACAATCTACATGATCAATCATGTACTTAAGCTTCAAAACTTCAAAAGTTCAATGATATGAGATGTAATAATGCCATAAAAAAGGATTGGTACGATCAGGAGATACAAAAGTGGAGGGTGACAATTTCCGACATAATTTGACACATCTTGAAAAGCAAGAAAAATGACACTGATGGACATAAGCTGATAATACATCGGACTTTTGCAGAGACACGAACTTGCAACCCCAATTTCGCAATTGAACAGAAACAATCGAGAGAGAGAGAGAGAGAGAGACCTGATCAGACGGCTGAGAGGGGAGGAGGGAGTTAAGCACGGAGAAAAGATGCTTCATCCGATTCCTCCGGTTCTTCTCAATGATCTTCCTCTCCGTTTTCCTTGGACTCGAAGGCTGAAGACCCCTCACCATTTCCTTCCCCATGACGTTCACGAGAGACAGAGCCATGAGAACAAATCCTATATTACCATCGATGACAAATATGGTTGTGTGAAATGGATTCCTCGGACTGGCCACTTTATTTATACAGGAGCTAATGCAGCGCACAGTACGCGATCAACCATTCATAGAAAAGTGATGTCGCCATTGCCATCGTCCACTGGCGTTTGACTTGATGGGACATATCAAGTCCTTGTACGGTTAATTATCAATCCAGATTCACACAATAATTCATGTTATGATGCACGAGTATGCACAGGGGACTCAGCGGATTAACGCAAGCGATTTATAAGTGGGTCATCTTTGAAAATCGATTGAGTTAAGTTAAATTTTAACACTATCTAGCGCACGGTTAAAAAAATTGAGTTTTCACTTAAATTCACTGTCAATTTTTTTTAAGAAATGGTTAATTTTTGCCAGGTATCGCATTAAAATATCACCCGTGAATAATAAGGTTTTCTTTAATCATAACTGGAACGGAAAATTTTGTATTTTCTCTCGTTATTTTGCGCGTGCTATGCCCATCACTTTTGACGCAATATATTATTTTATAGGTCTCTAGTCTGTTGTTAGTCAATTACGAGTTCCGTCCACGCTTTTTCTGATGCTTTTTCCCCCCTACTCCTTCTATGAAATCATGGATACATGCTTTATTCATTTAAAAAGAATATAATAGCACGTCGTCACTGGGAATGTATATATTTGTAATTCAGTCATAGGGCGGAAATTGCAATAAAGTATAGTAAATTAAGTTTAGTGGCAAAACTTGTCGGAAGCAAGAAATGATTGAAGAACGACACGAGCGAGGCAACGTTGGGAAAGCGAAGTCATCAATTGAAAGGGAAGTCGATGTCGGCCGCCAACTTGGAAAATTTTTCACCGTAGGAACACTAATGTACACGCGGCATTGTCAATTCATGTCTTTTTTTTTTTTTTTTTTCGCTCCGATTCAGGAAAATCAATCTTCAATGTCTGCCTGAGTATCGTGTAGACCGGGGCAACATTTCTATTCTTTTTCAGACAATGTGGGCCACGGACAACGACTTAAGCTTAAGCCCTTCGTTAATGAATTTTCAATGCATAGGCCCGCCTATATAGTCATCATGCAGACGAAGTTTTTTTTTTTTTGGTCGAAATGCAGATAAAGTTTGTTGATTAATTGTATTTGCTGTCAAATTCCTTGGTCAATCGGTTTTCGATTTGTTATGCTAGAAAGAAACGCGCGTTAACCCAATAAATCTTGGGCTAAGGGAATCCCTATTGACCTCCAGTCAAAATCCACTTGGTGGTTCAAGCTTTCATCCTTAGAGTTACAAGAAATTAAATTCACATCGAATGTCTAATCTATGCGTACTGTATTGGCTTTTTAACCTTGAAGATTAAGTTTCTTAGCTAATCATCTTTCCTATTGTTGAATTTCTATATCTCGAATCCTTGAGCTCTGCTCAAGTGGAGAAATTGCTTGCTTCCTTGTACATTGTTTTGGTTTGATAGGCAAAGTCTTCATTAGTCATTCTACACGTATTAGTTCGCATAATGGAGAATGTATCACTTTGATGTGGGGAGAAGTACCAAAAATTATTTAGAAATGTTCACGTTACTATCGACTATGTCATGTAGAATGGCCAACGCCCAATCAACAATTTTCAGTCTAAATAACCTAAATTAGTATCAATATGAAAATGTTTATAATTAAATTGATTTGATTGAAAGATTTAAAACTGAATTGATACAAATACAATGAGTTTATGACTCTTTTTTCTTCTTCTTTTTGTACTTTTCTCCTCTTATGTGCTTATCAAGTATAGTCATGATTGACCCAAATTAATACATCATGTGATATAACAGAGAATTTACATAAATTGGATGCAATTTTGGTCATCCTCAAGCCACTATACCTAAACACCATGACCGGTCAATCACATACTTGCCCCTGTCGATCCAATCGACGGGCCTTGCACCTCGGGCACTTCCCCCAAATTAGCTGAAAGAGACCACACGAATTCCGTGGGCTCAAGACCATTCAATACGATCCGTCGGCTTTTTGATATGCTTGGAAATATCTCGACTAGTACTTGCGGCGGAGACAAAGGAGGAGGATATGACTTGGCGGTATTATGATGTCTTCTTTCGTTGTTGTTCGAGGACAGCCACAAATTCAATGATTCCATGGCCCTCTTCGGATTTTTGTCTCTAAATTTAAGCTTGTAATAAGTCTATATAGAAGTCAAGAAAAAGAAAGGAAGAAATAGTCACAAATTAAAACGGGTTTAAGAAGTCTACCGGTTTCTTCGAAATGAATTGTGGCGGCCCGCTGACGGTTACCCTGTCATTTGGCAATAGGCGGTCATGCAACCATTTTCCCCTATAGATATTGCGGCCTTCGCGCACTTTACTTCAGACAGGCGCAGATACGACAGCAAATTAAAAATCGGCCAGATTCGACCCCCCCCCCCCCAATCAAAGATCCTTGACCCAACCAGGTCCACCAGTAGCGACTTGGCAATCGAAGTTCGACATGTTTTTACTGCAAAAATGGACAAATCCTAGTCCATACAAGCTGTTCTACATGGGTCTAATTCTAGTATGGGGCCTCAAGCTATGCGTAGCTTCTTGAAGGGAAGACAATCACGGCGATAAATGTGGCGAGGGACGTCAAAGACCTGAAACAAGAAACAAGCAAATCAAGACGGCTCTTAGGGGGAATTAGGGGTGTCAAATGAGTGAGTCGGGTCAAAAATGATCCGACCCACATCGATCAATTTAACCCATTTTGACCCATTTTCATATCCGACCTGACCCATACTTGACCTGATCCATCCCTAACCTATATTATCAATATTAATATTTAATTTAATTTAAGAAAATTTTCTTCCACTTATTTAGTCCACTTTAAATTTTTCACATATAAATTATTTGAATAAAAATTTCACATCAAATTTATAAAGTAAATTAAATAATAAAAAATTAGTAAATAAAAAAATGTGGATGCCTCTAAATTAAAATAGTTTGAGGAAAATAATTTTTTTAAAAAATCAATTTTTTAATTATTTTTAAAAAATTGAATTATTATTATTATTATTATTATTATTATTATTATTATTATTATTATTATTATTATATTTTTCTTTCTTTTTCTTTATTTTTCTTTCTTTTTCTTTTTTCTTTTTCTTTTCCCTTTCTTTTCTCTTTTCTTTCTTCTACTGATGCCACCCGACAACGACTGGCCAAGACACAAGCTAGTGAGCCCGAACTCGACCAAGGTTGACGAACTCAAGGCTCGACCAATCTAGGCTCCGTCGAGATCGCTGGCAGTGGTCAAGCTTAAGCTCGTCTGAATCTGGCAAGCCGCAAACTCTATTGCGGCCACCGAGTTCGAGACTTGCCTACCCAAATCCAGGCACTGCGACCAAGGTTGACGACCTCGCGACTCGCCTATCCAAATCTAGGCCGAGCTCCGGCCAATGAGCTTAAGGCTCGCTAGCCCAAGCTCTGTCACGGCTCGCCTGCCTACATCTAAGCTGAGCTCTAGCCAACGATAGCAAGCTCGAGATTGGTGATGGTGACGACGGCGTAATGGCGAGATCGGTAACGAAGGTCGATAACATATAAAGAAGGGGGATGGAAGGAGAAAGATAATGGATTTACCTAATAACTCACTCAACCCATATTTAACTCATATTTAACTTTCACTTGACCCATATTTAACCTATTTAACTAAAAGTGGGTCATAATATGGGTTTTGACACCTCTAGAATAAATGCAGTCATTGCATATATCAAACTGAATCAAGACTACTACGGTCACTCTTTCCTAAGATTGACATTAGCCATAACAGCCTTTCACACGCTCAATTTCCTTACTAATTCCAACCAAAATCATGCTATTATCATATGAGGTTGTGTTGCGATGCTCCAAGTCTTAGAAACCTCATCACCCAAAAGAAGACAATTGATAGATTATTACAGAAACACCAACAATAGATGTTTAGAAAGGCTTACATGATTAATCTTTACTAGAGATGTCAATATGGGTCATAAACCCATATTATGATTCACTTTTAATTAAATGGATCAAATATGGGTTAAGTGAAAATTAAATATAAGTTATATGAAAGTTAAATATAGGTCAAATATGGATCAAGTGAAAGTTAAATATGGGTCAAATATAAGTTGAGTGAGTTATTAGGTAGACCTATCATCTCTCTCATTCCATCCTCCTCCTCTATGCGTTCTCGACCTCTGTTGCCGATCCCGTCATCACGCCGACATCATCATCGCCGATCTCGAGCTTGTTGTCGTCAACTAGAGCTTAGCCTAGATCTAGGCTAGCGAGCCGCGACAGAGCTTGGGCTGGCGAGCCCTAAACTCGCTAGCCGAAGCTTGGTCTAGATCTGGATAGGTGAGCAGCGAGGTTACCGGCCTTAGCCGAGCTGTGGCTCACCCGGATCTAGAAGACAAGCCCCGAACTCATTGGCTGCAACAAAGTTCGCGGCTCACCAGATCTAGGCGAGCCCGAGCTTGACTACTACTGGCGAACTCGGTGGAGCCTAGATCAGCTGAGCCTTGAGTTCGTTGGCCTTGGTCGAGTTCGGGCTCGCTGGCCTGCGTCTTGGCCAGTTGCCGTCAGGCGACACTAGTAGAGGAAAAGGGGGAAGAAGAAGGAAGAAGAAAGAAAAGAGAAAAGAAATGGAAAATAAAAAGAAAATAATAATAAATTCAATTTTTTAAAATATTTAAAAAATCGATTTAAAAAAAATTATTTTCCAAAAATTATTTCAATTTAGAGTTATTCATATTTTTTTATTTACTAATTTTTATTATTTAATTTACTTTATAAATTTAATGTGAAATTTTTATTCAAATAATTTATATATGAAAAATTTAAAGTAGACTAAATAAGTTGAAGTAGATTTTCTTAAATTAAGTTAAATATAAATATGTGTTGGTAATATGGGTTGGGTATGGGTCAGGTATGGGTTATCAAATTTACATTGCATGAAAATAGGTCAAAATGGGTTAAATAGGCCGATGTGGGTCGGACCATTGTCAACCCGACCCAAACCCGACCCGCCCCACTCATTTGACACTCCTAATCTTTACATGTTCCCGCACTCAAAGTGCAGTTTATGGAATAGCGGATATAGCAAGTCAGTCTCTGGAAGATGCATAAGTTCGAAGGACATGCACATTGGCCTTATAAATCTCAGGCTAGAGGAATCTCTACTGACCTCTGATCAATATCCAACTAGGTGACTCGAACTTTAATTCTTAGAAGTACAAGAAATCGAATAGCTAATCTATGTGCACCATGTCATCTTTTTAACCCTAAAAATACAGTTTCTTGGCCAATTATCCTTCCTATCGATGAACTTTTGTAACCCGAATCCTCAAGCTCAACTCAAGTGGAGAAAATTAACTCATTGCTTGCTTCTTGATACATTGTTTTGATTTGATTAGCAAACTGTTCATCAGTCATTTTACATGTATATGTTTGCTCATGAAAATCACTGTGTGTAATATGCATCATAATGAAGAATGTATCAATCCTACGTGGGGGAAAAGTACCAAAAATTATTTAAAAAAATATCAACGTTAACACCAATTGTGTCATATGAGATGTCCGGTGTCTAGTTAGCAATTTCAAGCCTAAATTAGTTGGATTGATTGAATTGATACTAATATGAAAATATTTATTGATCCAATTGAAAAATTTAGAATTGAATTGGTACTAATATAATAGGTATAGGAGTTTTGAATCTTCCCCCTTGCGCTCATCAGCTATAGTCAATAGCCACCCAAATTAGTCCATCATGCCACATAACAGAGAATCTACATAAATTGGATGCATTTTTGGTCGCCCTCAAGTCGCTATAAATAAAGCTATAGGTATCAAACCATGACCAATCGATCACAAACTTGCCCCCATTAATGCAATCGGCAGGCCTCGCACCTTGGGCTCTTCCCTCAAATAAGCCGACAGAGACGACGTGAATTCGGTGGGCTTCAGTCCGTCCAATATGATCCGATATGCTGGAAATTTCTCGGCTAGCCCGAGGACAAGACAAGGAAGGCCGACGCGTCTTGCGGCATTATGATGTCTCCTTTCGTTGTCGTTCGGAGGCAGCCACAAATTCATTGATTCCGAGTGCCCTCTTCTAATTTTTTTTCTCTAAATTTAAGCTTTT
>MU089605.1:158654-173273 GCA_014858505.1 Corymbia citriodora subsp. variegata | reverse complement strand
TGTTGTCTTACCACTTAGTCAAATCCTTTATATGACACCTCACTGTAAGTATCGTATTCTCCAATACTAGACTAAATCCTCAAAATTCCACCAATCAACAATCACGTACATTCCCTAATTCTCGGGAATAACTCAATAAATCAAACACTTTCACTTCCACTCGATCTTCGATCATGCATTTCATCATTATTCACGCATATAATTAACAATCGGCACTTCAAGAAAGCATAACAACCAATAACATATCAATTTGAAACCAAAATTTATTTCTGTATGAACAGTGCCGTGAACAGTGATTGTGAACAGTAATTATGAACAGTAATCAATCCGAAATTAATAAAATAATATTAAACTTAACCATGGTTACTAAATTTAACCTAACTAGGGTTAATTAACTCAACCATGATTAATAATTAACCATAGTTACTTTAGAAACTAACCCTAGTTACTTTAATTAATTAACCTTAGTTACTTTTAAAACTAACTCTGGTCAATTAATCTAACCCTAGTCAGCTTAATTAACTCAGCCACCATTAACAAACTAACCCATAATTAACCAAGCACAAAAATTAAACTAATTAACCCCTAAGCAAGATTAACCCCTAAACAAGGATTAGGAAGTTAACTTACTTTGATTGGAAATCCGGCGACACCGGCGCGTAGAGGGGAACGAGGGCTACGAGGGGTAAGCTCGGGGATGGCAACGGATGACAAACGATGGCCGAAACGGGCCAAAACAGCCCGGAATCACTGTTCACGCGGAACCGGTGCAGCTGAGCAGAAAAGGCCGAAACGGGCAGCTAACGGCGACCAGGGGTGACCAGGGGTGCGCGGATGGCTTCCTAACTTCCAGGACTACACTTTGGGTGGTGGTGGCGGCTCCGGTGACGGCGGCAAGGCCATTTTCTTGCTGGAAAACAGCATGGACAGCAAAGAACACCAGAAATGGAAGAGAAAAGGAAGAGAAAAAGGGAGAGAGAGTGAGGGCTGGCTGGTGCACGAATTTTGGGGGAGAAAGAGGAGAGAGAAGAGGCTGCTAAAGGCTTGGATAAGGCCAAGGCAAGTGGGCAAGCCACTTGCTTGAAGAGCCAATCAAAAACAACCAAAAACAAAGCATAAACAAAGCCCACTTGGGCACAAAAGCAAAAGGCCAAAAGAGAGAAGCCCATGGGCTGGAAATGGAGAGGAACTTGGGCCAACTTGGGCCCCCTTTGGGCTGGGCTGGATGGGTGCGAGGCCCATTGGGCCGCCGGTCTTGGGCCGGCCCACCCGCGGGCCCGAAACCCGGTCCAATTTTTCCTTTTTCCGACGCTTCCGTGTCCAACGGAAAATCCCAAAATAAATGAGGCGACATCCAAATATATAGTCTTGATATCACTGAGAAGTCGGTTCCCAAAATCGGATTAAAAATCGGGGCCAAATTGAGTCGATTGCGACCGTAGTACAATTTGGATTATCGGGCGCCCTTTTTGGACTTTCCTCACATTTGACCCATGGCCAACCATTCTTTGAACCACGTTTACGCCAATTCTCGAGTCAGGGACGTCCCTCGATTGTCGTGTGATCCCGGGGGCTCAATTGATAATCCCGAGTACTAGATGAAAAGGATTCGGTTTACCGTCGTTCGTAGTTTGCATCGAAGTCGTATGGAAATCACCCGCAGTTCGACTTTGTACTTCTGCCGAATCAATTTATTTCCGTTTCCTTAATAGTCTAGTACTTAGAGGATATCGTTCCCTCCCAGGTCCTCATGGTCGAAGGGTTCGTTCCCGATCGAAATTGCGAGTCATACGCGAATCATTTCCTATCGACGCCTCTCTGTAATCCATTATCCCACGAACACACTGTTCGGAAAATTTGTACTGACCAGGCCTTCGACTAATATTGCCCTTTTATAAAATCCTAAAATGGGGTCGATTTTCAGGATGTTACACGTGGAGCCCGAAGGATGTCCGAAAACTTAATAGGTAAGCAACGTTACACTTATATGAAGAGCATATATCGAAGGATGTCCGAGAATTTCTCCACCATGGCGGATCGTACAGCGACACTGAAAAAGGTACGTAATTTATCAGTGTGAATTAAAGTATCCCCACGTCACGTACCTACGAGATTTATGTACTCTTCTTTATACACCTGTCGTCTCCCTCCTCCGCATGCGCAAATGGAGGGAGGAAATGAAAGTTTACGTACGTGGGTTCAACGTCGGGGTAGTCAATGCAAGAAGGAAATCGTCCCCAGCTAGAGGCATGTGCTCACTTGTCCTGTGAGCTTTCACGATGGATTTTGCCTCAGCAGCCCCCGGCAAGAAAAATGTTAGCAACGACCACCCCCCAAAAAATATACAGAAATAGAATAAAGCGTACTGCTAATGATAAAAATCGTAATTTATTAGTAACTCCGAGGACCAAAACGTTAAAAAAGGAGGAGGAGGAGAAGACTATTTGCAACCTTGTACAACCAGAGAAAAATTACATATTTTATTTTTTTGGGTGTTTATTCGTAATATTTCCCCTGGGATTTTTGCATTTTCCGGCGAGAAGTGAAGCAAAGCGTGAATGGAATGAAAACGGTTGAATTCGGTGACAAGGACAGCTCTCTCCCTCTGTCGCATACGCACGCGGGCGATAAATTACAGAGTGAAATTCACCTGTTGCTGTTGATGGACGACGACGTCGAGCTTCTACTTCGCACCGTCGACGGACTTCTCGTCGCTCCTCGCTGACAAACGAGGCAGTTCAGACGGACCGGAGCTTGAGCTCGAAGCGACGTTGCTGGACACGATCATCTCTCCGGACTTCTCCGACGAGTCTGAATATGGAAGCAGAAGAGGCAGTTCGCCCTGGCGCTCCTCCGACCGCAGCTCGAATGACTCTTCGAGGGCGAAGGTGAGCCTCCGTGCTCGCTTCAACGCAGTCGTCGGCCTCGAAGCTCTTCCCGTGAGCTCGGCTCGCTTGAGCTGTCGTGTCGGGTGGTGGTCCTCCATAGCAGCGCGCGCTCGCTCGCTCTCTCTCTCTCTCTGAGTCTCGACCGGCGGTGGCAATTCGAAGTAAGGAATGGGAGAGACTGTGAGCGACCGAGATGGACGGCACAGCCGCCGTCCGCTCCGATCGCTCTCCGCTCATATCGTTAAGCATGGCGTGCAAGACAGCTCATGAGCCGGCAGCAGTGGTGACGGCTGCAAGAGGCGGCGGCGATCGCTCTGAGGTTGGGATTGCCCTGCGACTGAGATTATCACCTTCTAAAGTCCAGAGTTAGAAACATTTGATGTCGAATCCTTCCAGGGACGAACGATGACTGATTTTAAAACGTACATGGATTATTGCAAATCGAGAAAATCGTAGATAGTGAATGTGCTTTTAATGGTTTGTAGACGGTGTGTGGATACTCCATGGTAAATTAAATTAGCTGACTTCAAATTTTACTGACTATTTCAAATGGGAATCATTCAAGTATATTCAATCTCTGCTTAAGTATCCATTGAAGTTACAATGTACGTGTGTGTTTTTAATAGAATTAGAAAAGATGTGGAAAAGATACTTAAACCACAAGTCGGTAGGAGGCCGAGGTCGTTGTACTTACCTAGACACATAGATAATTACTAATCAGTAGACGAGCAAAGTATAGTTATCTACTCACTCTTGCACGACCAGAAATTCTCAGTCTTGCTCGGTGCCTTCTTCGGCGTCTCACTGAATCACAGCCAGCGATGCTTTGAAAGTTATATTCAAAACTAGCTCTCTCATATTGGATAAGCGATTGGGATTATCGCAATGCTTATGCAAGCACATATGAGAATAGTGGACCCTCGTCCCTCTTGCACACCCGCACGTCTCCGAATTTTGGGCTTTTCCCGGTGAGTTGAGTCTAGGTAGAAATTAGGATAATGTAAAAATAATTTTTTTAAAATTTTGATTCAAATTGTTTCGGTTTAGTTTGGTAATTGAACGGAACTGAAAATCGTCCATCTTCTTAATATTGTAATTTACACAATCTCTCCTTTTTTAATATATCAACAAAAAAATTGAAAAATCGATCTGCTCCGAATTTGATTCAAAGCTAATGCACATCCAAACAATTTGGTTCGGATTTTGAGGAACCTGAACCAAATTGAACCGTAGACATCTCATGTGTCACGGACTGACAGTTTCTCGACCACAAAATAGCCCATGTGGCTCCTGATGAGCAGATAATATTAGGTTAGCCTTCCTTCTATGGTTGTTCCAAAAAAACAATACAATTGATAACTTTCTCGTATTGAATCATCCCACACCCAGTTTAGCTTACGTGTTTAGTCCATCAAACAAGACGGCCGATCACTTTAAGTTCAACAATTGGTTTTGGTCTACCATGACTAGGAAAGCAGGATTAACTTGTGACCAATTTGTACACAGGAGGCTGATTCCCTTCTAGAGCTCCATAGAGATATAAATACATTCTATCCTAGAACTATTAGTACCAACTGTATTGACGTCACTCTCATAGACTAGTTGTATTCAACTCCTCTACATCACTCACTCTTCATCCAATATCCCCAAGCTCCACTCACAAGGGTTCGTGAGTATAGAAGAATCGCCGACCATGACACATGCATGTCACCCAAGTTTATCATGCTCCGCTCCTCCTCCTCCTCCTCCTCGCGGTCGTCGTTGTCGTCAAGAAGTACATAGGACAATTTTGCTAATTCACATGGACCCACAGAGCAAAGACAGTGCAATCAATGGCGGTCCGTCCTCCTCCTAACACATTGGCAAGATCCTTCCAGATTGGAAGGTTTTGGAAGAAAGGAAGGGTTAGCAATGGGGCTCTCCTCGAGTCAGGCGACAAGGTCCTTCCTCGAAGCTGGAGTATCTTCTTCTTCGGCTATCGCTTTCTTTTGGTTTTTAGGGAGTGTGGTCCTGACGAACTTCGCTCTCGATTGCGTGCAAAGGTTTTATAGTACAACGCAACGAAAGACGGCTCAATGAATGAGGCAGCGTCGTCATCTGAGTTAAAAAGAATTCTTTTGACATGCAGTGATCTCATCGTTCGATAACTATGGAACGACGACGAGTTAAGCCATGGAAACATACCCCGTTTCAGTTTTCTTGGGGTCGAAAGGATCTTGATCAAGGAAGTTCGAATTACTGAGTCGTGGGAATGTTCGAGCCTTCGTAAGCTGTTCCCGATCTCTTGCGTGGGGAATGTGGAAACATTGAGCTGGCGCGCCGTCAACGTAAAAACTCACAATGTGTTAGGTGGCCGGCGGGCTCGAACTGAGGTTGGAGTAGAGAATCTCCGAGGAGGATAGATGTTTCAAATGTTTACCGATTGGTGTCTATCCTGCATGGTACCTCTTAGTATCCGGAGTACAATGTTTATCGATACAATCCTGAGTATAATGCAAGTCATAAGTACAAAACACTGCAAAAATGAAGTGACGGAAAAGATCATTTTCATCTTATCAAGCCGGTTCAGGCTAGCTTTCGTAGAAAAATACAAGTCCCACCACGGCTTTCTTCATTCGCCGCGATTAATTCTGTTCATAGACGGGGGCTTGCTGAGTTCGGCTGCACTTGGTTACAGAACGAGAGAGTTGGTCAAGATGTGCTGCTGTCTGTTTATGATGTTCTGCACATGTAATGAACCTGACAACTGCACCCGGCCGTGGTCCTGACTTGCATTATACTCAGGATATCTAGGCCCGCCTCGCTTATGCTCTTGAACTCAAAGATCACAATAGTAGTCATCAGAAAAAGCTGATAAAACCGGTAAAAGAGAATTCACAATCAGTTGTGTCGATGGTATAATGCGCGCCTCTCCTTTCCTCGAGATATGAATACAAAGTCATGTTACTTCAACTCTCCTTGTTGCATTGCCTATTATAACTTGTTTTGAAATGCAGTAGAAACACTGAAACAATCCCACATGTGCATCGCAAGTATAACAATGGGGGTAAAAGCATACCCCTTCCTTTCTGTCTTGTGCCGCGTGTATCCATTTAAAGCTCATTCTTCGCTCGAAAGAAGTTCGGACTTTCCTTATTTGCAGCTTCAACATCATCAGGAGATGCCGGGAGGCCACAACTCCCTCATCTTTGGCTCATTTAATTGCATCAGCAAAATCTCTGAAATATTTCAGGCTGCGAAACAAAAAGGGAAGGTTAGAAAGAAAGTATCGGAAGAAAGGCAAGAATTCCTCATAGATGATAGCGCGAAAATTAGCATAGTTTGGCCAGCTGTATTAATTAACCATGTGGTGGTTTTGTCCTAGTTTATCACTCATGGGAAAAGATTATGGATTTTCCTGTTAGCAATTAGATTCTTCAATTGCTTGAACTTTTGGCTATTGAGTTTTAAACATATGAACTAAATCCATTCTTATAACATAAACATGCAAAATTTGAGGTTTCTTACTTGTGCTTTGAAGATAACAAGGCTACCTTAGCATAAGTATCATCAAGTCTATGGACATACTGTAAATGTTAGAATCAAATGTCAAATGAAACAGACAACTTGTCAGATCTCCGGATTCAAATAAGAGCCGTAGATGGACGTATATACTTCTCTGTTCGTACATAACCCAAAAGGATTTCCCTTGCGTTTCTTGCATAGCCAGAAGCCTCTTCGAGATGCCTACTGAACTAAAGGCTCTCTCAATCCCCTCAGGCAACATGACCCCCTCGGGGTTACTTCTATGATCTTTGGAGCAATCCCAAAACATGACTCAGATAGCGTTGCCCCATGATATATTTTGGAGGATGAGAACCAATTTTAGACAATCTGCATCCAGCATTATAAGTGTTTATATGACGTTAGTCTGGTCTTTTTTGTAGAAAATGTCCTTTCTCTTTTTAGGCACTCCCTCCGATCTTCACTCTCGAGTAAGAGGAAGGAGGAGGTGCATCACAAATTCACGATGGACTGTTTTGTCCACTTGGTAGCATCAACCTCTACTGTCTTCTTTTTTTGTTTATCTTTATGGGTAAAGAGATATCCCTCTGGAGCATGAACAAGCTGCAAACCCATATGGAGAAGCTAAATGACAAGAGAAAGCGTCCACGTTGTCAACCAATGAATTTGCATCCACCAGTAATCTTCCACTATGCTGAAAGAGTAAGGCTTTGACTCTTGTTCCATAATAACAAACACAGAAGACTCCTTTCCCTCGTGGACACTTGTGTTTCACTAATTCTACCAAAAACCAGACACAGGAATCGAACGCATCCTACTTTTCGTGTTGCACAGCAAGTATAAAATCATTTAATTTTCTGACCTCTTCATCGGTTATCCTCCTCTTTGGCCTCACCCAAGAAGGGCTCTTATAAGTAACTAGAGAAAATGCATAGCTGTTGGATAGTCCAAACTGGCCAAAAGCCATTAAAATTTGAGAACTCTCCTCGTATGTATTTGTATGCTACATACTTTTTAACTTTAGGACAACTCATTTATTTTTGCTTAAATTTAGTCCTTCGTGTATTTGTTGCTCTTGCTATCATCGTGACCTTGTTAGTCAGGTAACCACAAATCTTTGACGCCTAGAATACCTTACTGTTCAAGAGCTTTATAAGCAGAGTAGACAAGCATTGGAAGCACCTATAAGCCATCCAGAAAGAGAACTTCAACCAGTAAAAAATATCCACCGCACGGAAGTGAAAAACATTGTCGCAAAGAGTGAAAGACGAACCATTATGCCGGATTGAAAAGGTCTTCCATGCATCCAGCCGTGGCTTTGCCGTGAACTGATGATGTCAATGGATAAACAGATATGCCTCCAGCTTTCCTTCCAATTAACCGATTAAGTTGCATAAGAAAGCACTTCAAAGAGAAATTGAATGTATATTAGATTGATCACTGCAGCCACCAAATCTGCAGCGTAGCAGAAGAATATTTTCTGTATATGCGCTCCCAAGGCATATTTTTATGAAGTGATGAGAATGATATGCTATCTCTTTAATAAAACTTACAAAAAAGAGGTACCGATTGAAGAAGTTCTTGCTTCAGAGAACTCTTATTGAACACAACCTCAGTGTGAAGAACATCATTTGTGAAGAGATCATGTTGCAGAATTTTCACATCATTAATATCTCCGACCTTCATTACCATGTGAATGTTAAGAAGCCTGACAATGTGACATAGCTCGGCATCACAAAGTTAACATGGTAAATAGCTTGACCTCTGTAGGTACACGCACAGGCTCTTTAGGAATGTCATGTAGAGCAAGGTTTGGGACAGTTCTCAAAGCTTCTGGTGGATCTGGAGTCTCCTGCTTCAAACGTAGCTCCTGCATGGCATGTGCTAACCCAACTAAATCTTCTTCTGTCATGCTTGCTCTGACTTTCTCTAGAATTTCTTTCTCAGCAGATTCATCATGGGAAGCTTTCTTTGGATCAGGCTGAAACAGATGATGCTTGTCACAATGTGACATGTCAAACACGGAAGCATTATGGACTCTTAAAGTTGCATACCTGCATTTCAACAGTAACACGATGCAGATTGTTCAAGATGAACTTCTCTATCAGTGGAGAGAAAACAGCCTTGGAGCCTTCCTTGGCTATTCTTGCTTTCAAGGCCATCACGGCCTCCTCCTGTTTTAGTGGCTCAAAAGGATCCATGTCGTATATCCATTTGACCTATAATACAGAAACAGGTCAAGCAATTGAACCAAGGAAAACAATGACTAAATACGATAGCAAATTCCAGCAGCAAGAAATGGAAATTTGGAAGAAAATCAAAAAGCCTTCTTGCTTACAATGGACTAAAGCATCAAAGACAAGCCATGGGGCAATGATCCGGTGTTGTCCTCTCTGAGAGAAAACTCAATGGTATTCATAGATGCCTCTACAGCATCTGTATCAAAAACTTCCTCTGCTAACTTTTTCAAAGTACTCATAATCAATTCTACTTTTGGAATGTCATCTTTGGAAACACCCTCTAAATCAATAATGAACTGAGGCTGAAGGAGCTCGTCCTCAATCCCACCTCCAACAGTAGCATTTCCCAGACCACTTTCTAACAAAATTTTCTTCAGCGGAGAAGCAGGAGATGCCATCATGAGATGATCCAAAAATCCAAGCGTAAGTTCAGTCTCCAAGTCCAAGGGTTTATCTGAGACCAACCAATTAAGGCATACCATGTGCTCCCTCTTCAACTCACCACCTTCACTAGCAGGGTATTTTTCAGGATCCCTACTGGCTCGGAAAACAATTTTCAGGTTTTCTCCTTTGATTTATTCGCAGCGGGACTTGCATCAAACATGTCGAGGTTCTCTGCAATAAAGGGTTGTTAGATTCTGCGCTCATCATCGTCACTTTAAATATACTAGCTAAGCATTACCATTTCTAGAAGTGACCTACATAGACGAAATTCAGCACGACTTACTGAACAAATAACTGAAAGCACATACAAACAGAAACCACGCAACAGATTTTTCTGTAAAACAATAGAGATGATTTTTGGTGCACATAACCTTTGCCCAACACCATTTAAAAACCAAATCTGGTTTCCATGACACATGCCAACGAGGTCAATTCTACTAAGTAACCTTCGCAACAACAAAGAACTATTCTACTTATGGTACAGGACAGGAGAAAGAAAAGTTGACATCGAGCAAATTTGTCAGATCACTGCTATTGATGTGTATATGCTCATTTGGATCATCATCCCCATAAAACCATATCCTAGCGTCGCTGGGATGGCAATACTCGCGACGGAACTCCTGTTCGGTGCAAGAAAGAAACGGAGAGTTTAGGGACCAACAGAAGAAATTCTTCAGAAGTATTATCGTCAGAGCAATCCCTCCCATGGTTATTTCCATTCTTTTCCACTCTTTTGGCATTCGAACTTTCGGATGCTGCATGTTTGTCACTATAGAAGCTTACGAGCAGCAGCATTACGATTCCATTAGTAAAAACACTGATCGGGTGTGGAACAAATTCAATAGGGAGCGAATGGAACTACAGGCGAACCCTGAATTCCTCAAATGTCAGTTTAGCATGCTAGCAGCGTCATCCCCATAGCCAAAACACGATGGTCTCAAAATCTATAATATCAATAACAGGATGAGGGAGTTTATAGCATGAGGATATCTATATACATGATAAACGGATCAAGCCAGATTCAAGAATTTATAAAACCGACTGGATTGAATAAAATTATCATCTGGTTTTCCATAAGCAGGTCAAACAGATTCTATTTTAGGGAAAAAGGGAATTCGTGCCAATGGAACTTAGTGGGTGTTGAGGTCAATATTTATTTAATTTTTTCTAAGCATGGTCTCTTATGCTAACTTAAATTAAATTAGCATCGGGAGACATTACCTGCTCTAATAAATTGATTTGTCAAATTTTTTTTTAGTAATTTCTTATCTGTTAATATTTTTATGTTTAGTTTTTTATCCTTATTTAATTTGTTTTTTGTTGGTTAATTTTTCTTTCATTTTCTATATTTAAGAGAAAAAATTGATAATAATTAGAATCGGGTTATGTTGGGCATGGGTGAAGCCTGGGCAGGATTGGGTTTAGTAAGCTAAAGTTGTAATTTGTGTAAAATGTAACATGTCACTTCTATAGTGGGGAAATTGTCCAATAAGTGTTAATTTTATTGTATTTTTACTAATTTAGTTCTAAACTTTTCAATTTTATCAATTGGGTATGGATTACTAAAGTTGTAATGTGAAAAGGTTTAGAAGTCGATTGACAAAATTGAAAAGTTTAGGATTATATTGGCAAAAGTGCAATAGATTTAGGACATTTTGGACAATTTTTTCCTTACATTTTACACAAATTACAACTTTAGCTATCCATACCTAATGCTACCTTAACTTCATTCATGCCAAATCTAACCCAGCTCTAATTCTTAGCAATTTTTTATCTTAAATATAGAAAATGAAAAAAAAAATTAAACATAAAAATATTAGCAAATAAGAAATTACTAAAAAAAAAAATGACGAATTGAGCTATTAAAACACATTTCCAGTAATGTCTCCTGATAATTTGAGTTGGTCTCTTAAGCTTAGCACAAGAGACCATGCTTGGAAATATAAATGTATAAACTTCGATTCTCAATTCTCATAAAAATTAAAAAATCCGAAAATACTGAAAGGTTGAAAAATGTTAAGACCGCTCAATTTGTAACATAAAGACAGCATCCAGCATCAAAACACTTGCCCTTCGATAATTGAAGGAACTTGAATGAGTTCCGGGCTTGGAAGTTATTGGATCTCATTAGAACTTTAGAAAATATTCAATGATTTTAAATCATGGAGTCAGCTGCGAATGTAACATATATCTTTCATTAATAGCCCATCATAATTTGAATTTTATCTAATGACATGGAATTGAATAATAAAATCAGAAATTTGTCCAAGATCTGTCCTACCAGGATAGTTCTTGCTTCATTGAAGTTTGCAGCACTTCCGTCGCCGTGGCCACTAGCAGAGTCGCCAGCGCCGCGTCCTGCACGTCTAATTCGAGCCGCCCCTTCCGGCGTTGCTCGACGCGGACGACGGCCACGGACAAGCAACACGACGCCTGAAGGCGTTCGGCCATGGATGGCCAGATCTATAGATTTGAAGAGTGACGCCGGCGGAGGCGACGACGGCCACGGACGAGGGACGCGCCGCCAGATCTGGACGTTGGAGAAAAACAGAAAAAGACGGAGCCGGAGGGGTGGCTGGGCCCGACCGCGAGTGACGCCGGAAGAGGTCTTCCATCGTTAATGGCCGCAAGTTTCGCTTGTTCATGGCTCGCGAGGCGCCTCATCCACAGATCTGACGATGGCAGATCGCCCATGGCCGCGAGCCATGACAGCAAGCTCTACATCTCGTCCATGGACGAAGATGTCGACAACGGAAGCTTCTTCCCTTCGTCGGAGTTGCGGACCTCCTCGCCGTCGGCATCAGCATAGTCGCTGGTGCTGCGTCCGGAGAGTCTACGCCGACCAACCTCGCGAGCCGTGGACAGCCACATCTTGCAGCCATGGATGATGGAGGAGAACGGAAAAAAAAAAAAAGAGTCGGATTTTTATTTGATACCAAGTCAGTGGCTGAGCTGGCAATCTGGACACGTGTGAATTCTTGAGCGGGTGTCGGTAAAATAAATATATACCACGTCACCCGTCAACGCGGTGATTTGAAACAATCGAATATTTTCTCCGTCAGGCCTTTACCTTTACCTAATTATATAGGCCAAGGAAAAGCTGAACGGGCTCGGCTCATTCCTTTCAATCACCGCAACCAAAGAAACAAAGTGGCCCACAATTCTTTCCATTTTCTTTTTATTTTTAATAGTTTTTTAGTAAAGACTGGTTTACGAAAATCTGAACGGGCTCATTCATGATCGACGACCCTGTGTTGCCAGAAATTTTTCCACAATTTTCTTGAGTTTCATTTTTATTCCATCTCCATACACGTACATACCAAAGTTCCATAATCATCTATATGTATTGTGACGATTGACTTCAAATAACATACAATAAAAGAGACTCCAAATACATTATGATTGCAAGAGCTTTAGAAATTTAACTAAACTTAGGAAAGTAGCATATCGATGAACGGTTGAACAATCTCTTGAAAACGACCCGGATTTTGCACGAGCAAACATGCCAAAGCAAACACCAACAAAGATATATTGATAACCAACCATATGGCCAGAGATAAACTTATCCAGAGAAGTAACTCGGAACCAAGAGTCCCGAAAATGATGTACAAACATCGGTATATTAGCTTTGGACTTGTGGGTTCCGTTACTTTGATCAATGCTATGAAATAGATGACTTCACAAACGATGTAAAGTTGTAGGATTGTGTGGTTTAACACTCCAGTATGTTGCGAATTGAAATGCGCGATAACGAGCAACTTAAAGGAGGTAAACATAATATGGAATCGTTTGGTTGAATCAAAACTTTCCTCCTGTCGTTGTGGTTGTTCGTTGTCCCTGTACTAGATTAGGAAGTAATTAGAAAAATAAATAAATTCAAAAGAAAAATAAAAATTAGCTACTGATCTACGCCCTAAGCGAGAACTTAGAAGCATATTCATGGGGATGAGTTACGTACCTTCCGAGCGCAGCCGCATGATCGGCCATGTTATGGAGATCTAGGAGCCCCGGGGAATTCTGCGATTGCTTCTGAGTTACTGGGAATTATGGGGGGACATGGGATTATATAGAGGTCCTGCCTTCAACCTTTTCTCTGTGTTTGTTTATTGACGGAGGCTTGACTTTTGCACAAACTCCCACGGGCGTCCGCGAAATCCCTTCATTGCCCAGCCTATTGAGCGTACTAAGCACACGTGTGGGAGGGTAGTGAAGGAATTTCACAATGCGAATGTCGTGTCGGAGGGCAGTGAAGGAATTTTATAATGCGAATGTCGTGTCGGAGGGCAGTGAGGGAATTTCACAATGCGAATATCCTGTCGGGGACTGTTCACTGGCGGAGGGCAGTGAGGGAATTTCACAATGAGAATGTGCAAACGTTGTCGTTTGCGCAATATTATTCGCATTGTGAAATCGCAATATCATTTGCATTGTGAAATTTGTGATATTCCTTCACTGCCCCAACACGTGTGCTTAATAGGGTGGGCAAAGAAGGGATTTCCCATGCGTATGGGCATTGTTTCCAACCGTTGATCTCGAAGGGATCTAACGGTCCAGACCCGAACGTGGAAACTAAAATCCGAACAGATTGCTTAGTTCTTTTTCCACGAGAACTTTCTGAGACACTTCGGCTGGGTCATATATTCCGAAGAAGCTAACGGTCCGGTAAATGCTACGAAAATTCTGTTTTTCAATCCCACATCATTTAGATTCATGGGATATAATAAAAGATGTAATGCAAAAGCTTGTGAAGCTTGGACTGCATTCTCTAGCAATTGTTCGGTTCAGAAGCAACGGCAGCGAAAGCCCCCAGCACGGCAACGCCCGCTGTGGAAGCCCTCCGTCGGCACAGTTGCTCTGCCTCATGCAGATCCCCTCGGACAAGTGGCGTCGGGACTCACGAGTTTGCTCCTTTGCTGCAATCGGATCCATCTCTTTGCATACCGAAACGGAGGATAAAAAATAAGAGTTGGTTAATAACTGGCTCCATTAATCAAAATTCTCTCCTAGAAAATGAGTTGATAAATCGTGTTCAGAATCATCCATGAGCAATTCCAATTCATTTCGTTGAGCCCTTCATATCATGATTTCACTAACATTTGACCTTTGAGAGATCTAATGGCTTCGAATTGGAGTGACGTTTCTTCATTATAACACCTTTTATAAAATTGGAGTGACACATTTTAAAGCCTGCCCAACAAGTATGAATGAAAAAAATGGATAAATTGACTCAATTGAATAATCTCCTATAAACGATCAGAACATCGCTTAAGCTAACCAAATGATGCCAAAGCAAACGATAGCAAGCATATATTGACAATCAACTATACGGCTATAGATAGGCTCATCCAAATAAGCAACTTGGCATCGAGAGTCCCAATAATGATGTACAAGTATTGGTATATCATATTCAGGCCCTTGGTTCCGATCACTTTTATTAGTACTATGAGATAAATGACTTCACAAATAATGTAAAGTTGCATAAGCATGTGACTGCATGCCCTTGTATATAGTGAATTAACACTTGTTATTACAAATAACTTGAA
>MU089605.1:77802-149046 GCA_014858505.1 Corymbia citriodora subsp. variegata | reverse complement strand
GACTCAATTGAATAATCTCTTGAAATCGGTCAGAACATTGCTTAAGCTAACCAAATGATGCCAAAGCAAACAATAGCAACCATATATTGACAACCAACTATACGGCTATAAACAGGCTCATTCAAAGAAGCAACTTGGTGCCGAGTCCAAAAATGATGTACAAGTATTGATATATCATATTCAGGCTCTCAGATTTGATCACTTTAATTAGTGTTATGTGGTAAATGATTTCACAAATGATGTAAAACTGCATAAGCATGTGATCGCATGCCCCGGTATGTAGTGAATTAACACTTGCTACGACAAGTAACTTGACTGAGGTGAATACAATGTAAAATCTCTTGGTCAACTCAAAACTTTCATGTTGTTGTTTCTATTGTGGTTGCTTGTCATTCCTGTACCGAAGAATGAAGAAATTGAAGAAAAAAGATCCAAAAGGGTGAAAAAAGAGTAGCTACTGAATCCGCACTCTAAGCAGAGTTCTCAAGAGCATATTCACATGAATGTATTACATACCTTTTGAACCTCGTTGATTGATCAGCCATGTTCAGGAGAAGGAGAAGTCAGAGCTCTAAACTCTAGGATTGTTTTTGAGATGAGGAGGTGGACCTATACATACCCATGTACGTTTAGGAAGGGATGTGGACTTGACTTTGTAGCTGTTCATTTGATTTTGTCTGATTTCAATGTTCAAGGTAAGATCTTAACCGTTAGATCCCCTTGAGAGTTTGATCAACGGTTGAAGACATTAGATGCCATCCTAAAGCCCTTTTGAAAGGGGAGGACAGGTGCCACTAGGGGCGAACGGGTGCCATGTGCCTGGCACACGAGAAAGTATTCAATGGTTAGCAACCATCAGGTCATTATCTTAAGTGGCGTGCATGGACTGAGATGGCCCACTAGAATGTTGACACGTGACCTATGACCTAGAAATTGAAAAATTTTAAAACAGGGGAGTTTCCTTTTCTCTTTTCTCTCCTCTAGCTGCCAATTGAAAAAGGCTAAAGAGACGTAACAATTAACGCTCAAATTTTAGTTGCCACTCAAACACCTCTCTCTCTCTCTCTCCCTCTCCCTCTCCCTCTCCCTCTCCCTCTCCCTCCCTCCCTCCTCTTTTCAATTTTTCAAGCATTTATTTTTGCCTTCTCCTTCGTGGACAAGAGAAACAAACACGACCTTCTCTCTCTTTTCTCCAGCACGCCCCACCGCCTCTAACACCCCAAAAGCCCCTATCGGTCGCTATTGCTACTGCCCATATTCACCTTTGGTATGTCGCCTCATCGTATCGGTCTCTTGGGAACCCTAGCAACATTCAGTAACTGCGAGTAGATGGCAGAAACAGAGACGGACCACACTGTCGCCTTCACCTCTTAGAGCCCCTACAACGGCCGTCCCTATCAGTAATTTCCAGCCAAAATTGGCCAAATTGATTCAATTGACAAAATGTGAAAATGTTCAGGACTAAATTAGTAAAAGTATAATAGATTTATGATTTGTTCAACAAAATCTCCTGTTATTTCTCCCGATGCTAGGAATTTCATCTAATGTAGCATAATAGATTATATGCCTAGGAACAAACTTCTACTCTCATAAGCATTGAAAATTTGAAAATATTCATACCCATCAAGATTTGTAACATTAAGACCATGTCCAATATCGCATGCTACGATAAATGAAGGAAGTTGAATGAGTTTCAAGTTTGGGGAGCTTTTTACCATTTTAAGTTGTATTAGGCCTAACCCATAGGTCTTTTAAGTTTTCCTAATTGTATAGGTCCAACAAGGGCCGTCCAAGTCCAACTTCCAGAATAGCAGCCAAAGCAAAGAAGTGGCCCATGAATTCTTTCCATTTCTTTTTACTTTTTTAATTTTTATTGTTATCTATTAAAAACTGGTTTAAGGGCAAGGCCTAGTGAGGGGAGCCCTCATCGGGGCTGGCCAAGCGAGGCCATCCTCGTTGGTCATGGTCAATGGCCAATTACCAACAAAAGGAAGAAGAAATGAGAGGAAAAAATTGAAAAATTATTAAAATATTATTAAAAATTATTTATGTCAATGTCAGCTGTGCTACATAAGCCACCCGATGCCACATTAGCGATATTCGATCAAAATTAGTTGGAATAGCTAAATTGACACCAAATCAAAATATTTATAACTAAATTAGCATTGTTAAGAGGCTTAAAGATTATATTGCCACCAATGAAATAAGGTAAAAAAAATTCTAATACTTTTCCTTATTATAGATGATCATGTGTTGTCAGGAAGTTTTGTGTGACATATTTCCATGAATTTCTTGAATTTGAGATTTATTCCGTCTTATAAGGGGAAATATGAAAGTTTCACCATTGTCCATATAATCTTTGACGATCAACCTAAAAATAATCATGGGCGTTGAGATAAATTATTAAAATAGCTCTCTGTTTGGTTTTTTAGATGTTTGTCGGAGGGGGAAAAAAGAAAAGAAAACGCGTGACAAACTAAATAATAACATGTCTAGATCTTGACTTGAAAGATGGGTCTTAGTCAAAACCATTTAGATCCATTTATTGTTGGATTTCATTTCTTCATCATAACACCATTTATAAAATTGAAGTCACACATTTTAAACCCCACCTAACAAACACGAATTGAAAAATGGATAAATTGACCCAATTTGCCACGTCTAGGAAAAAAAACATTTGGCCAAAAGAAAAGGACTTAGATGAAATCAAAATAATCGTGTACATAACATGACAATGAGATAAGGTTCACCAAACACAGAGCATGTACATGATAACTTTTTCTTTTTCCCAATCAAAAGTATTTATTAAAAATAACATGCCAAAAAAGTTGATACACAACTACAAGATAATCGCAGGAGTTTCAAAAATCAAGCTCAACTTCAGAAAGTGGCTCATTGCCAAACAATTGAATAATCTCCTGAAAATGGTCGGAACATTGCTCAAGCCGACCAGATGATGCCAAAACAATCAATAACAATCATATATTGATGACCAACCACATAGTTATGGACAAACTCATCCAAAGAAGCAACTCGGCGCCAAAAGTCCCAAAAACAATGTACAAATATTGGTTTATTGTATTCGCGCTCTTAGATCTAGTTACTCTGATCAGTGTTACGAGATAGATGACTTCACAAATGATGTAAAATTGCATAATCATGAAGTTGTGGGCCTCGGTGAGCAGTGAATTGACACTTGCTATGATAAGTAGCTTAAATGAGGCGAATGCAATATGAAATCTCTTAGTCGAGTCAGAACTTTCATTTTGTTGTTGCTATTGTAGTTGCTCATCGTTTCTGTACCGAATAATGAAGAAATTGGAAAAAAATAAATCTAAAGGGGGAAAAGAAAGAGACTAGCTACTAAATCCGCGCTCCAAGCAAAGTCCTTAAGAGCATATTACAAGAATGAACTACATACCTTTCAAGCGTCACCAATTGATCAGCCATGTTCAGGAGAAGGAGAAGTTGGAGTTGTAAACTCATGTGATTGTTTGTAAGACGAGGAAGCGGACACTATATAAACCCATGTAAATTTACAAAGGGAGGGGGGCATGACATTTATGTTCATTTCAACACCCGCGTTGGTCAATGAGATTCTAAAGCACTTTTGAGTGACGGCCACTGGCGAGATGGCACATGGATTAGGGTCTCATTGCCCGCCCCCGTCTCATGTCTTCAACTAGAGTATTTGTTATCTTGCACATGAGTAGAGATTCGAGCTGACTAGACGTGAAATTGTAGAGCTGCCTTCAATGGTATTATAGTTAAGTGATGTTAGGGATCATATAAGTTGCGCTCATAGATAAATCTTGCTCAGCATTAAACTAGCACGGGTGTGTTAAAATCTTGCAAGTATGGATCAGTTGTGGCTTAAGAGGAAATTATCGTACTAATAGTGAATTAAAAAGGCTACATAAAGTTTTCACAACAGACACCAAGTTATACTAGAAATTAGTTGAAGTTTAATTTATGTGCAATTTTTTTTTAAATGCTCTATCATTATATATATCTTCCATGCTAATTTCATTGTCATTACAGCTTAATGGGACCCATTCCCCCCTCCCCCCTAAATGGAACTCCCTTTATTTATGTAGAAAATGATTTTTCAAGTCATCCAACCATCGAGATTTGCCCCGGTGGCCACCTTTCACATAAGAAGGAGAAGGTGGGGGGTTCGAGTTCCCACATTCTCAGGGGGTTAGGATGGGGACGATTTAATTTCAGGAGTAAGTTTCGACTCTCATGCCCTACAATGAAGCATAACAAAAGTTTGCCAAGTATTATTATTACGTCAAAAGATATCTCTTATGAGTTAATATCCGATTTCATGCGTGTATCTCACGAATAGTCTCCCTTTTCTGATGCGTAATTTGATTCATTTCTGCCTATTTTTCCATTCTAAAAACTTGCTAAAAGTCACTCATTGATCTCAGCAAATATTCCTCGCCCTAATCTGATTGGGTCATTACAAGCCTATTAACTTTCATGTGGTTTGTCATTGAACCACAAAACTGCTAGAAGGGGTTCGTTTTGATAACTAGGATATCATGGGGCTAATTCATGCAATGTATTATCCATTTTAGCTTGTTCGACTCCCCTCCCAATTTTATCATTTGCCGTACAAGAAATTCGGCTCATCACAAGCATGGGGTTAGGTGGGAGTTGAGGGGATCAAAATGGGTCCAAGCAACTCCTAAAAGAAAAACCAGCATGGCCGCTTCTGTTAAGTGTCCTTCATATGTGTTACTGTCGAAAACATTTCATCCATTACATCTGAGATGGGAAGACGTATGATTCTGTGAAATTCTTTTCTTTCTCCCTCATTTCCCGTTTTGTCGATTAAAAGAAGAGGATAAGCACCATCCAACAACCCATTTTTATGAAATTCGATTCTTTACTAACCCCAGACCCAACCTAACTCGGCTCCGATTCGCAGCAAGTTTACCTGGAATGTGGAAAATAGCACACTTGAAGAAAAAATGGCCCAATAAAAAACAAAATTGCAAACGAAAGAAATTACTAAAAACCATAGGGAATGAAGTTATTAGAACCCATCTCCTATTAATTTCATCTAATTTAATAGAAGAGGTCATGCCCCAAAAGATACATATAATATAATTTCTACTCTGGTGAGCACTAAAAGATCAAAAAATATTCAGACTCATCAAGATTTGTGACGTTAAAACCGGGTCCAACATCATGCACTTTCGATAATTGAAGGAACTTGAATGAGTCCTGGGTTTGGGGGCGGTCATTGAATCCCGTTTAGTTGTAATTAGGTCTAATCCAAAGGCCTTAATTTTCCTAATCGTATAGGTCCGACTTGGACCGTCCAAGTCTAACTTCCAGGATACGCGCCCAAGGAAATGCTGAGCGGGCCATTTTGTATCGATTACAACAACCAAGGAAATGAAGTGGCCCATAAATTCTTTCCATTTTTTTTTCTCACTCTTTCAATTTTAGTAGTTATTTGTGAAAAGCTGGTTTTTATTCTTTAAAGATGTCCATTGACGCTAGACGACCATTTGTTGCGAGAATTTTTTTGTGTTTCACTATTTTCTTAAATTTATTCCACGTTTATACTAGGAACAGAAATAAATTATTACAATTAGAAGTATTTATTACAAATGACATGCAACAAGATTACTATACAAATATAATATGATTACAGGAGTTTCAAAAATCTAAATGAACTTCAGAAAGTGGCTGATCATCGAACAACTGAGCAATCTTACAAAAATGATCGGAAACTAGTGTGAGTAGACATGCCAAAGAAAACATTAGCAAACACATATTGATGACCAACCACATTACTATAGACAGGCTTGTCCAGAGAAGTATCTCGGAACCGAGAATCCCAAAAATGATGTACAAGTATCGATATATTGGGTTTCGGCTTGCAGGTCCAGTCACTTTAATCAGTGCTATGATATAGATGACTTCGCAGATGATGTGAAATTGCAGAATTGTGTTGCTTAGCGCCTCAGTACGCTGTGAATTGAAATGCGCAATAACGAGTAATTTGAACGAAGTGAATGCAATGTGAAATCTCTTGGTTGAGTCGAAACTTTCTTGTTGTGGTTGCCCATTATCTCTGTACCCAATCAGGAAGAAATTAATTAAAGGAAAAACATTTTCAAAGAGAAGAAAAAGCTGCTACTTAATCTGCCCTCTAAGCAGAGTTCTTAAAGCACATTCACACGAGTGAATTGCATACCTTTCGGGTGTTATTACTTGATCTCCCATGCTGGAGAAGCTGAAGCTCTTGGTTCAGGGTATATACAGGACTCTTTTCTTTTGGGTGAATGAGGCTGTGTAAGAAGCACTTTGGTTCGGTGTATAAATAGGACTTGTTTTTCTTTCCTTTCTATTTTCTTTCTTTTAATATTTCTGCTCCGCATATAGTTGGCTTGACTTTTGACCGTTAGATGCCCTCGAGACTTAAATCAACGGTGGAAGAAGAGTGGGGAAAAGCGTCTTGAAAGCGAATCGCACCTTGAGTTTCATGATGAGATGTATCTAGTTTAAAGATTGAGTTTCCAGATTTATCAACTCAAGATTGCGATACGCTTTCGAGACCCAGTGGAGTATTGCCCCTCAATTGGGTTGATAATGGGTCTGACAGTCAATGTTAATATTTTAATAATGTTGTTAAGTGCCAGTACTCCCATAAATTGGTTTGTCCATCCCAGATATGACCCTTGTGTTACTTCTTTTTTTTTCGGTCGGTACCCTTGTCTTACTTAATCTGTAAAAAAATTGATTATTTTATGCATTCGGAATGTACCAATGACTAGACAAAATGGCATTTTCTATATAGGGATATAAGGATAATTGATGTGGATGTACAAAATGATCTTCAAATATAAAACTCGATATATATTTAATATATATTTCTTGTTGTGGAAATAGACCATTTCTCTTTTAGATTCTATGAGCATGTGAATATTCATATACCTAGTGAGTATGTTTAGCCTGGTGATTGCAATGCACATGTTCTTCATCAATAGCAAGTACTGGATCCCATGAATTATCCTTCGAAGGGATTGGATTGGAACCATGGAGTAAGAATTTGATGTTGTGTGGAATGAGTGTGGCTATCCACTTGGGTTTGTTGTGAATGTGCAAAGGCATGCTTGGATATGCTTCTATTTTTTTTACTTTTTGCTTTAATCAAATCTTGTGACGACACATATTGACCTTTTCTTAATCCGTAGCATTTGAAACTTTTGAGAAAAATTACCGCCAATTATAAATCTTTTTAATAAATATTAATTCAGTTTTAAACTTTTCAATTTTATCAATTTATTTTCAAACCTTTGTGTAAAATTCTAATTTAGTCATTCTTATCAATTTCCGTTGAAAATCATTGATACGATAATCTAGTCATTGTTATCCCACGTGACACTTTTACATTAGTGATATTAGGCAAAAATTGGTCAGAAGGATTACAATGAAAAATTCGCATAAAAGTTTATGACTAAATTGGTAAAATTGAAAAGTATAGAACTAAACTGTCATCCACATAATAAGTTTAGAATTGATTGGATAATTTTTCTGAAATTTTCACAATATGCAAAATTTTGACATGTAAATTTATATGTAAATTTTTTCATATCATTCTTAAATTTGGATAATGCTCGCTTTTATTGAAGCACACATAAACATGCCCTTAATCTGACATAGACGATAGCTTCATTAATCTTGTCCTCTCACTGAGAAATGGCTATCATCACCACCGTAAAGATGTGGAATTTTTGCCGTCTTAATGATGAATTTGATTGGAAAGCTACGCAACGAGGATGTTTCAAGATCTGGTTTGATGTTGGTACTGTTGTCGATAGCAACCAAGAGGCTTACCCACAGATATTGTCGAGTTTTTGTTCATTTCCCTTTAGAATTTTGGTCCCTTTTTCTTGTGGGTGAATTGATAGTCGTATGATAGCTACTAGGATTTGAGCTCTAATAATGTTTCAATATTATTGGCCTTAGCAATATTACATAACTTCTAATTGAATTATTAATCCTAAAGTTGTTGAGTCTTGTGCTTAAAATGTTGATTTTTTTAATGTCATGTCGATGATACATATGGCCATGCAACCCAATATCTGTAGAAAGGAAGGTGCGACATTTTACATAAATAATATAGATTTATTAGTCAAAAAACAAATATAAGTGTAATTCATTATTATTATTATTATTGGTTGGTAAATAATTCATTATTATTAAGAAGTGATTTGATATACAATTTGTTCATTTGAATGTTGTTACTAAGTGATTTGTTATATAACTCATTGTTATACAATATATTTAGGTTTTGAATTATTTCGACTTATTCTCATAATATGCATTAATATATCCCATATCATTTGACAATAGAATTTGTATGCTTTTTATATACAAAAGGTCTCTCACCATTTATAAGTTTAAGCTTTTATGTTATTTTTTTAATAATATGTAGCTTAACTGTATGTCATTAATGGCATAATTCCTTAAAAATCCATAATTTTAGATCCAATCTCAATTTTACACCAAACTTACTCTAGTTCCAAAACTTACTACAAACTTCTTTTTCCCAAAAAACAAAATATACTACTCACACTCTAATCTCAAATCTATCCTCATTAATCCTTTATCCGAAATTCGAAAGGTCAATCTCAGCCATGT
The DNA here is from genome assembly GCA_014858505.1 of Corymbia citriodora subsp. variegata. Classification (NCBI taxonomy): domain Eukaryota; kingdom Viridiplantae; phylum Streptophyta; class Magnoliopsida; order Myrtales; family Myrtaceae; genus Corymbia; species Corymbia citriodora. The sequence continues at coordinate 140,376 of MU089605.1, read as the reverse complement.
GATGTAGATTTTAACTCATGACCCACTTTAATAGATCCCATGTCTCAATTAATAAGATTTTGCATGCATCTACATCATTTGCATGCATATTTTGGCAATTAACAGCTAGTTTTGGATGGAGGGTTAATTGGAGCAGATTTGAGACTATCTAAAATTGGAAAATTTTAAGTAATCAGGCCCATTATTAATATAATATTTCGTGTTCTTTTTATTGCATAAATTGACCCAAGAATGATATCGGTCGCGGAAAAATCCAGTTATATGACACCAACTCTTGCTTTACTGGTGGGTTTGGTCTAAGCATCTCCCAAACATCATTTAATTCCCAAGTGCTTCCAGGGAGGAATATATTCTTAGATTCTTAGAAATCTTGACGTAGAAATCTTGACGCTTTTGGAATCTGCTTGAGGTGCTTTTAATTGGCTTCAAGCTGTTCTCTGATTGGCGTTTTGGAGATGCGCTTTGATTTGGTCAGCCGTTACTTTCAGGAAAAGCAAAATTGCGATCACCTTGACAAGAGTTTAGAATCTGCTCTGTTTTTTATGTTTTCTGGTTTATGCAAGGTGCAACTGCGTCCTAGTGTTTAGTCATGCTAGTACTTGATTAGCTATTTCTAAAGCTTGACTAAAGTGATTTACAATGCCTTTTTTTTGGGTTAATGTAAGGCTACGTGTGTTGGGCCGAACATATTTTCGGGTAGGATAATTTATCATATTCGAAGTCTAGGACATTCCTATTTCTGAATTTTGTGTTTGAGAATTTATCTATAGACTTCACTAGCATTTTTTATCAATGTATTAGAGTGTTGATGCTTGTCGTGTGGCAATGCTGAAAAGATATACTTGGTTCGCACCAGGTCTACTTATGGTAACAATCAAATAAATGGCATTAGTGAATCTCCTAATCACTATCTCTCTATTTCAATTGTCTAAACCTCCATAATTGTGATAGAAATTCATAATAACTTTAATTTTCAAACTTTTTTCAAACTTTTTCCACTTATTACCACTTATTACCAAAAAATGTTGAGTTTGTGTTGTCATCAGTGTGGTTGTCACAAAATGATAAGCTATTATATAATGGTCGGAGCTTTTGATCATTGAATAAGCATGTGTTGATACATAGTGTATTAGTACTATATCTACCACTTCCTTCTGTATCTGAACATGTTTCGATCAACACTGATTTTGGACTTAGGAGAAGCATTCTAAACTTAAGAGGATTTATTCGACTTGTGGATCGCTCAAATGGTCCCTCTTCATCGAATTACGGCAACGGCAATAGTTTTTGGCTCGAATTTGATCTTGCAGATTGCAACTTGTTCTTCTGAGAAAACATAGTATGATGAATCTCATTTCTTGCTTTTAGCTCATTTCCGTGTCAATTCCCGACTTTGTATTAGGGCAGGATACTCTTTTTTCAGTATTTTGATGCTGACCAGTTCACCATTCTTTTAATATAAGACAGAAAAGGAATTCAGATTCAGATGGACATAAAGACAAATTTCACTCTGTCTTTGTTTTTCATAAAATGCTTATATAAAATGCATCTTGAAGTGCAAGAATCCTTGCTTTCCAGAGATTGAAGAGAATTCAGTGACAGGAGTCATGTTTGTTTTCCACACTAATTCACCGGAGTTTAGCAGACTTTGGCTTGCATAATGTTTACCTTCTCTTGCCAGAGGCCAGTCAATGAATTAATGTTCCCACACTTGTCTATTCTTCCTCCATGAAGGATGGAAATATATGGTTGGATAGTGCTGATGAATTTACTGTTGTCAAGTTTGCCTTTTCAATTGTTGGAGAGAGAGAAGAGACTATTTTACATGAGCTGTAGTTGCAAGTAGCAGTTTATAGAAAGGCAACTCGAGAAAATCCATTGTCCCTTGAGGAACTACTCCCGCAACAATCGAATCTCACCGTCCTTCGATGTTGCGTATAATAACAATGACTTTAGTTGTTATTGCAATTGTAGTCATAATAGCCAATAGATAATGAATGCACTCAATAAGTGCTAGACTGAATAGGTCGAAAATGATTCTGATTTGAATTGACAAATGTAACTCCATATTGACCATTTTCATATAATATAATTTAAGAATCAATACCCAACCCAACCCTGGTTCATTTATCATCCTTCTTTTTCTTTTATAACAATATTCTCCTAAAATATGTAAAGTAGCAAATTGAGAAAAAAAGCCAATTAAAGACAAATAAAACATGAAAAAAGTTACCAAATAAGAAATAATTAAAAATTTTGACAACTCAAGTTACTAAAGCACATCTTTTACATTGCCTATTATTCGAAATTGGGAAAATTATACAAAAACTCCTAAACTTATGGTACTTTTGTAATTTTCAAATATAAATTAAAAAAAATATAATAGGTTTAGGATTTTTTTTTTTTGGGATAGCTTTTCATTAAAAATTGAATCTAATTAGAGAGTTCTGGATTTTAGGAGGTCAATGAATCCCGTTTAGTGGTATGGGTCTCCAAAGGCCTTACTTTTTCCTTGTTCTATTGGTCCAACTTGGACCGCCCAAGTCCAACTCCCAGATTATAGGAACTTGGCCCATGTGTCTCGATTACAGCAACCAACGAAATGAAGTGGCCCATTAATTCTTTCCTCCTCCCCCTCTCTTTCCCTTTACTCTTTTAATTTAAATAGTTATTTATAAAAAAAAAAACTGGTTTAGGGATGACCTAAGCTGTAGTCAATTTTTCCAGGTGTCCATTCATGCTAGATGACCGTGCGTCACCCGAAATTCTTTGTGTGATATCATTCCACTCTTAAAGTTGATTTTTGTTCCATCTTTATATAAAGAAATATCAAAGTTTGAGTGTTTATATAATCTGAGATGATTGACAAAAATAATCATGGATCTACTCTGTGGCTTCTCAGATGTTTGTCAAAAGGGCAAAAAGGATAAGAGAAGTGTAGCAAATAGAATCGTAAAATTTCTATACCTTAGCTTAAAAGATGCGTCTGAGTTAATCCATTTAGATCCTTTTTAAACTGCGTTAATTGATCCATATATTGCTAGCTCTAAAAACTACCAATTTGGATGGAAAAAAGAATCAAATGAGGTAAGGTCCACCCAATACAAAACATGCTTATGACAATATTCTCTTTGCCCTACATTTTAAGTACTTATTACAAATAACATACAACAAAATAGATACACAAATAAAACACGATTGCAGGAGCTTCAAAAATTAAACTGAACTTTGGATAAGGGCAAATCATCAAATGGTTGAATAATCTCTTGAAACTAATAGGAAACTTGTGAAAGTTGACTAGATGATGCCAAAACAAACCTAGCAAGCACATATTGACAAATAGCCATATAGCTAAAAATAGGCTCATCCAGAGAAGCAATTTCGAACTGAGAGTATCAAAACAACGTACAAGTATTGATATATTAGATTTAGGCTTGCAAGTCTAATCAATTTGATCAGTGCTATGAGATAGATGACTTCATAAATGATGCAGAATTGTACAGTTGTAAATTGAAATGCTCGTTGATGAGTAGCTTGAAATGCCCGTTGATGAGTAGCTTGAACTAGGTAAATGCAATAAGAAATATCTTAGTTGATTCAAAATTTTCCTTCCGTTATTGTTGCTGTTGTGGTTGCTCATCATTCCTATACCAAATCAAGAAAGAAAGAAAAATTTCCAGAGAAAAAAACTAGCTAATTAATCCCTGCTCTAAAGAGAGTTCCTAAGAACATATTGATATGAATGAATCATGTACCTTTCTAGTGTGATGATATGATCAACCATGTTCTGAAGAAGTTAGAGCTCCATGAATTTTGTGATTGTCATTGAGTTTTGTATGAGGAGGTGGTCCGATATATATAGATAGAAGACCTGCCTAAAAGTGATGGAATATTTTATGGAAGCCCTTTGTCTTTTGTGGCGCCACCACAAAGGACAAGGTTTCCATGAGGTCATCGCTTTTAACAAAACAGAAATCATTCATCGATTTCATGAGATCCATGAGATCCATCACTTGCAAACTTCACGGATATGTATTCATCCACCACTTTTAAGGGGCAGACTTGATTTGTTTATTCCTTCGTCCAGAAGAACTTCCGAAGACGCTTCTGCTGTTTTATATACCCAACCATCAATTAAAACGCGCGGTGATTATTGGTGATTGGTTTTTAATTTCCGAAAGTGAAAGGATTTAACAAACCGTGTTTTAATGTGTAGGTGCAGTTTCCTTGCAAATTTGGATTAATGCTATACCATTACTAGCCCAAAAACACATGCTTTGCGTGTGAAACAAGATAAAAGTCGTCGGATATATAAAAGGAACGCTTTTGAAATATTTGCTCTATTTTTAAGAGAGAATTTTTATCTTTCATGAAACAAAAAATAAATTAATTTATCTAAAATAAAATAAAATAAGTTTTAGATTGAAGTTTGGAAAGTTTTAGTAATGTAAGGAATCATCGAGATTGGAAACATGAGATTCGGTTCACCTTTAGAATAACGATTCTGTCATTTGGTTATATTATCTTATTATGATTCATCATGGGCTCTTCAGGGACTGTATCAGAAAAAAAGTTTTTAAATTGAAGTAACCTATGTGAAGAAGTGAGGAAGGAAAATTTGAAAACTTCCATCCCTCCTCATTTCCGGCCTCCCAAACATAGCCTAAAAGTCAATAAACTTCTTTAACTTAATCATGCATGTTCCTCCTAATTCAAGAACATGTGTATGTAGACTACTAAACTCACATCCAGTTCAGATAGGAAGGCTAGATGGAAACATAAAACTTTACTTAGAATGGAAATAGGAAGGTAATCGGTTCCATGATGAATTAGTTGGTGATCAATCCAAAATTGAATGTAAATTCTATTTTAATTAGAAAAAGGAAACTTATTTTTATCATAATAGAATTCAGGTTATGCTAGATTGGAATGCAAATCCTAATTAGGAGAAGAATCTGAATCCTATTGGGACTCTTATACGACTTATAGATCAATGAATTGGTCCATTGGCAATGGCATTAACTTCTGTCCTCGAATTTGATCTTGTACATTGCATCTTGTTCTTTCTGAGGAAACATAATATGATGAATTTCGTTTCTTGCTTTTAGCTAATTTCTGTGTCAATTCCCAACTTTGTATAAGGGCATGATACTGTTTTTCTTGTATTTTGATGCTAACCAGTTGGCGACTTGTTTAACACAAGATATAAAAAGATATTCAAATGGATGTAAAGACAGATTTTGCTTTGTGTTTGTTGTTCATCAAATGCATGTCTGACTGCATCTAGAAGTGCAAGGTCCTTGCTTTCCAGAGACTGCGAGAGTTCAGTGACAGGATTTATGGTTGTTTACTGGATTTCCTGTTACTAGCCATGAGTGCATGCCATCTTGACTTGAGTCGTCTATTCTGCTAAAGTGAAGAGAATTCTGTGACAGGAATTATGTTTGTTTTTTCACACTAATCCCCTTTACTTTAGCAAAGTTGGTCTTGCAAAATGTTACTTTCTCTTGCCGGAGGCAAGTCAATGTGTTTGCCTACTGATCCTTCATGAACGAAGGAAATATAAGGCTGGATAGAACTGATAAATTTACTTCTAGTTTGACTTGTTGGTTGTTGTGATGTGAGGGTAGGTTTTGTTAAAGAGAGAGAGAAAGAGAGCTTAGTATGCAGGAAGCAATGCACTAAAGCGCCTGGTTGTCTTTTGGTTGGGGCTATATCGTGATAAAGTCTTTGTAGCTAGCCTCCAATGGAAACTGGTAACATATGTCACCATCTATTTTATGCGAGATCGTACGTTGAACTTTAAGCAAGGTGAGCTATATGTTCCACGGAGTCATGTTAGTTTTTAGCGGCTTCGCATAAGGCTACATACCAATTGGCAACTCTTATCTAAATTAGTATGGTAATGCGCGTTGCGTCGAGTGGGCAGAGGACCTTCCTCGGCATATTATGCTATCTCCATCTCCTGGAAGGACATATTTTTAGAGTCATTGCAGGCATCTAAGTTCTAAGGACACGCTTTTGAAAAAAACTCATTATTATTATTTTTTTGGCTTAAGTATCAAACTGTTGTCGTTCGAGACTGTCTAGATCCTTTTTAATTCCCTCGTGCTTGCTGGGTCCTAATTGTTATAGGGATGCACAAGAGGAAGTTTAACGACTAGTTATACTATTCATATGCAAATTCAATATAATCTTTTATTGCTTGGTGAAGTTTTTTATGATCGATTATCCTAAAGAGCTTTTCTCAAAGTGATCATTATGGTTTTTCCTTATAAATTTGTACGAAGGATTGAAAAGTGGTTGCAGTGGCCACTTTTCTTTTGGGTGTTAGATTTTGTGGAATAATTATCAACTGTTATAAAAGTTAAATTGTTAGATAAATAGGTACTGCTTAAATTTGGTCCTTTTGCCTAATATTAAGCATGAAACTTAGTTAGGAATGCTAATGGGGTTTCAAAATATTCGAATTCGAGACCTTTAATTCTAATACCATGTTAGATTTTGTGGGATTACTCCCAATTGTTCTAAAAAATTAAGTTATTAGATAAATGCATGGTTTATAATTTAAATATTCTACCACTGGGTATGATTTTATATTTTCAGTGAGCTCCTATTTCTAGATCAATCTCTGTAGGAGAACATGACATTTAATATTCACGGTAAGGACTTTTTCAGTAACCATTTGAATGAGTTAGATAACTGCTTATCGCAGACATAGGTGGTTGTGGATTTTGTCAACTAAACTGTGTTTCTAACATCCATGTCTCATGAATTGGCTAATTTTGTTATATTTTCCGTCCGTTAATATCACTCACCTTGTCTACTAACTATATTTGCTGACTGAGAGCCTCCAACACTTGGCAACTTTTACCTCTATTACATCTCCCTCGGTCTTTCTCAGCCTAAGTTGATAACCATAGACCTTGGAAATCGGTGTCAATAGTTATTACACAAGCTACTAGAGAAAATCCATTGTCCCTCGAGGAACTATTCTCACGGCGATAAATCTCACTAAACTTTTTGTTGAGAATTTTCCAATTGTTTGTTTGCGACACATTATGATTATAGAATGTTCCCAATGCAGTGGGATATGATACCTTTGAGTTAACTCACTTGAAATATTATTCACTTTAGCCCATCCAACATTGAGCCTTATGATGTACACATGGGCACTTTCTTAAAAGATCATCCATTCCGGTAATGCTCTCATATAAACATGCTTAATATCAGAGTTCTAAAGCTAAGTGTTGCCATTACGTTAAAATGCGTCTCTTATGAGTTAATTCTAGTTTTAATTTTCTATCAATTGTTATAATTATTTGTCTTAAATTGTTCATCTTTATGCTTTTGGTGGACTTAAGACCAGCATCCTCATCCTCTCTGTGCGTTACCGTGTTTACATTTATGCTTTAGTATGAGAGGGTGGGGTGACGATGTGAAAACTGGATTAGTAGAACCTTACTTCCACATATACCTTCCTTACACATGCGCCCTGAAGGAAAAGCTAAACGGACTCGTTTCATTTGTCCCGATTACAGCAATTAAAGAAATTGAAGTGGCCCATGAGTTCTTTCCATTTTCTATTTTACTTTTTTTTTCAATTTTAATAGTTATTTAATGAAAACTGGTTTAGGGATGATTGAAAAGCTGTAATCTAATAAAGATGTCCATTCATTCTAGGTGACCATGAGTTGTCGGAGTGTTTTTGCGGGACATTTTTCCACGATTTTCATAAATTTGAATTTGATTCCATCATTTAGTACAAGTGACATGCAACAAAATTGATACGCAAGTATAATTGTAGGAGCCTCAAAAATCAAATTGAATTTCAGAAAACGACATTTCTTTGAACAGCTGAAAAATTTCTTGAAAGCAGTTAGATTCTTGTGCAAGCAAATATGCTAAAGCAAACACTAACAAACAAATTTGGATAAAACAAACAAATATGGATAATCAGCTGCATGACCAGAGACATGCTTGTCTAGAGTAGCAACTTGGAAGTGAGGGTCCTAGAAACAATGTACAAGAACCGGTCCATTAGGTTCTCACTCGTTGGTCTAGTTATTATTATTAGTGTTATGAAATAGATAACTTCACAAATGATGTAAAATGGCAATACCATGTGGTTTAGGGTCCTGGAATGCAAAGACTGATTGTTAGATTATGATTTGACCTGCTATTGGATGGCTGTATTTAGAACTATTGAATAATGTAAGTTTATGTGACCATTGATTATTGTTGCATTGCACTATATGTGTGTTAATTGCAATAGTATGTTATATAAGCACGAACCATGATTGCATTGGTGACAGACAAAAGAAAAAAAATGGAAATGGTTGATGGTTGTGCTACATGGTCATATAAATGGGATACTTGGCATTGCTAGAAGACTGCCAACCCTTGGGGTTATGCCGTGACCTTTAGGTTGCTTGATTTTGGTCGGTTGCCTAGCAATGGTCAGATGCTGATCGTGATAGATGTCGGACCAATGCTCTTTCAGGAATGCCATTTGGAGGGAGGCCCATGACGTAGTCGTGCTTATAGGGGGAACGATACTTAGTTTTTGGACTAGTAGACCACCAACCATAAGATTGTGTTATGGCCCGAGCAGTCGTAATATTCAGAACACGTGTGGATGTTGATGCATGGGAAATGATGGTTGAAGTTGCTATGGCTCGAATTATATTATATTTGCAAGGTACGCGTGCCAAGACAAGATGAGGTCGATTGTGGTTGTATTTGATGGTTATTGAATTATATTATGGTTGTGTTTTCTAGCATGTTGATAGATTAGGCAAAGCGGATGTCACTTTGCAATTGATCTGCCATTGATAATAGATTGCATAATTAGGCTGCACTTGAAGCGAGTGGAGTTCCTAACTAAGGTTTAACATTTTAACTTACTGAGTTTATTCTATCTCGTCATGGTTAACATTTTCAGGACCTTAGTATGACGTTATACCCGATAAGGTTCGGCGTCCTAGTTGACATAAGCACCTTTGTCACCACACAACTTGTTCTCGTTTGCAAGTTTGTGTACAAGCAGCACGTGACAACCATATGGGTCGATGAAGGGGAGATGGACCATTACGTGTCACACATCTTCAAGGCTTAGTATGTTAGGTTGGGGGACATGATGTATGGTCTCCTTGGTACGTTAGGCTAGGGGACATGATGTACGGTCTCTAGAGAGGCTATGATCGGCTTGCACTGCATAAGGGGCCGGGCCACGAAGTATAGGATTCAATGGACCTCAATTCCCTTGATGGTGTGGTGATGGACCCCTTGTTAGGCGAGTCTCGTTGGGCGAGTCTAACCCTTTTGAGGTCAATGATTAAACATCTGTTGCCTAATATCTTTTTGACTGACCCTCTCCTCCTTTTTTATGATTGTAGGTTAGTCAAGCCTAGTACCTTTTTGTGTTGGCCTTGTAATGTTGCTTGAAGTAGGGCTTGTACATTACTATTACTATTCCTCGAGCTAAAAAAGTGTTACTGTTGCTTTATTGCTGTGTCTTTCTGCTATCTAGACTTGTTGGCTATGTGTATTTAGTTTCGTTTTTGCATGTATTTAATGACAAAATAAAATGAACTAGTCAGCGACAAAAGCTAGGACGTTGCATGTTTCAGATAACAAGTGAATTGGGGTTGTCGCGAGCTCAAAGGTCTGGGCATGATAGAAAACTAAAGTTGTGATGTGAAAAAGTTTAGGAGTCAATTGATAAAATTAAAAAGTTTAGAACCGAATCAGTAAAAGTGCAATAGATTTAGGACATTTTGGATAATTTTCCCCATATGTTTTGCACAAATTACCACTTTAGGTTCCCATACCTAGGGGTATAGATAATTCGGTTAAGTTCAATTTCTTTGGAAAATTGAACCGAACTGAACCGATAAGGAAATTCAATAAACCGAATCAAATTGCTTTTGTTTGCCGGAGTTGAAGCCCTCAACCCTACAGTTTGTTTGCCGGAGTCGCAGCTGCTCCCCTCGCCGGGGCCATCAGTGGAGTCTTCAACAACACCGCATCCTACGCTTCTGAGCCAAGCCGCCCTTTGTCATGTTGACAATAGTCCCACAAGGGGCACGACGCTGGTGAAGGCATTTACAGCCATGAAGGAGTCACGAGGGCCCAAGGCGTTTGGCTCAAGCTGCCATCCATGGCTGAGCCCTTCTTCTTTTTCCACCAAATCTATAGCCTGGCGAAGAAGATGGTCGTCCATCTCCAGATCTGCTTTGCATTCTTTCACCTAGCTAGAAAAGATGGATTTTCTCTTTTCCCGAGATCTGTGGGTGGTTGTTCATGTTAGAGCTTCAAAGGAGGGGGGCGAAATGGCATATTAGCAAATGCAAAGGAGCATGAAATGGGCGACCTTCAAGGAGGAGATTTACTATGCCTTATTGTCGTCTTCCTCCTCTTTGGCTGCCCAATAGATCAAGGCGTCTGCCACTCACCACGAATTATTGCTCTTGTTTGCGTATGCCGACTTCGCTTTTGCACACAAAGACAGAGAGAATGATCCTCCCAGAGCTTGCAAAGATCCATTGTGCATCGTACAGATATGGATGGCTTTCATCTTCAGATCCACTGTGCATATTCTTTCTTCGACGAAAAAGAGAAGAAAGCATTATTTTTTCTTTTTAAGGACTGTTCAATTTGGTTAACCGATTCAGTTCGGAATTATTTTGTTTGGTTAACTGAATCTGATAAATTCCGAATCGAGAGAAATTATTTGTTTTTTTTTTCCTTTAACTAAACCAAACCGAAAACGTACGAAATTTCGATTCCAAATGGTTCGATTTCCGGTTTTTGGTTTGGTTATTGACACCCCTATCCACACATAATGTTACCCTGACTTCATCCATGCCAAATCTAACCTGACTCCAATTCTTAGCAATTTTTTCTCTTAAATATAGAAAATGAAAAAAAAAACTAATTAAACAAAAAAAATTAGAAAATAAGAAATTACTAAACAAAATTGACGAATTAAGCTATTAAAACACATTTCTAGTAATGTCTCCTGATAATTTGAGTTGGTCTCTTAAGCTTAGCACAAGAGACCATGCTTGGAAATATAACTGTATAAACTTCAATTCTCCAATTCTTATAAACATTAAAAAATCTGAAAATTACTGAAAGATTGAAAGATGTTCAGACCGCTCAATTTGTAACATAAAGACAGCGTCCAGCACCAAAACACTTGCGGAACTTGAATGATTTGCGGGCTTGGAAGTTATTGGATCTCGTTAGGCCTTGAGAAAATATTTAGTGGATTCAGATCACCACGTCAGCTGCAAATGCGACATATATTTTTCATGAATAGCGCATCATAATTTGACTTTTATCTAATGACATGGAATTGAATAAAAAAATATAAATTTGTCCAAGATCTGTCCTACCAGGACGGTTCTTGAAGTTTGCATTACCTCCGTCGCCGTGCCCACTAGCAGAGTCGCCAGCGCCGCGTCCTGCACGTCTAAGTTGAGCCGCCCCTTCCGGCATTGCTCGCCGGAGACAGTCACGGACAAGCAACACGACGCCTGAACGCGTTCGTCCATGGATGGCCAGATCAATAGATTTGAAGAGTGAAGCCAGCGAAGGTGACGACGGCCATGGACGAGGGACGCGCCGCCAGATCTAGAGGTTGGAGAAAAACAGAAAAAGACACAGCTGGAGGGGTGGCTCGGCCTGACCACTAGTGATGCTGGAAGAGGTCTTCCGTCATTAACGGCCGCAAGTTTTTCTTGTTCATGGCTCGCGAGGCGCCTCATCCACAGATCTGACGATGGTGGATCGCCTATGGCTGCGAGCCTTGACAGCGAGCTCCAAATCTCGTCCATGGACGAAGATGTCGAGGACAATGGAATCTTCTTTCCTTCGTCGGAGTTGCAGACCTCCTCGTCATCGGCACCAGCAGAGCCGCTGGTGCTGTTTCCGGAGAGTCCGTGCTGACCCACCTCGCGAGCCGTGGACAGCCAAATCTTGCAGCCATGGATGATGGAGGGAGGAGCAGAGGAAAACGCAGGCTGGATGAAGGAGAACGAAAAAACAAAAGAGTCGGAAAACGCAGGCCTTTACCTTTTCCTAATTATATAGGCCTAGGAAAAGCTGAACGGGCTCATTCGTTTCAATTACCGAAACCAAAGAAATGAAGTGGCCCACAATTCTTTCCATTTTCTTTTCAATTTTAGTAGTTATTTACTAAAAACTGGTTTACGAAAACCTGAACGGGCTCCTTCATGATCGATGACCCCGTGTTGCCAGAAATTTTTCCACACATTTCCTAAGTTTCACTTTTATTCCATCTCCATACATGGACATACCAAAGTTCCATGACAATCTATATATACCATGACAATTGACCTCAAATAACATACAATAAAAGAGGCCCCGAATACATTATGATTGCAAGAGCTTTAGAAATCCAACTGTACTTAGGGAAGTGACATATCGCTAAACAGCTGAATAATCTCTTGAAAATGACCGGGATTTTGCACGAGCAGACATGCCAAAGCAAACACCAAAAAGGATATATTGATGACTAACCATATGACCAGAGATAAGCTTATCCAGAGAAGTAACTCGGACCCAAGATCCCGAAAATGATGTACGAGTATCGGTATATCAGCTTTGGACTTGTGGGTTCCGTTACTTTGATCAATGCTATGAAATAAATGACTTCACAAACAATATAAAATTGTAGGATTGTGTGGCTCAACACTCTGGTATGCTGCGAATTGAGGTGCGTGATGACGAACAATTTGAAGGAGATGAATATAATATGGAATCTTTTGGTTGAATCAAAACTTTCCTCCTGTGTTGTTGTGGTTGTTGGTTGTCTCTGTACCAGATTAGGAAGTAATTAGAAAAAAAATTAATTCAAAAGAAAAATAAAAATTAGCTACTGATCCACGCCATGTATAAAAAGATATATATGATGTAAACTCTTACTATTTTAAATATTGAAATATCTAAAATTACTTAAAATTAAAAGACATTCAGATTCGTCTAGATTTGAAGTGGCCCATGAATTCTTTCCATTTTAGTTGTTTACTAAAAACTGGTTTAGGGATGATTTAAGCTATAATCAATCTTAAGAGGTGTCCATAAATGCTAGATGAACATGTGCTGTCAGAAATTTTGTGCGTGATATCTTTCCATGATTTTCTTAAAAGTTGAGTTTTATTCCAACTTTATACATGAAAATATCAAAATTTCATAATTATCTATAGAACCCGAGAACATTGACCCAAAAATATTAATGGGTCTACGAAAACAAATTATTAAAATCAAAAGTATCCGTTACAAATTACATGCAATGAGATTGATACCTAAATACAATAAGATTGCAGAAGTTTTAGAAATCCAACCGAACTTCAGAAAATGACACATTGTCGAACAGCTGAACAATTTCTCAAAAACAGTCAGAACGTCGAGCAAGCACACATGCCAAAGCAAACACTAGCAAGCTCATATTGACGACCAGCCACATGGATGGAGACAAACTCATCCAAAAAAGCAACTCGGAACCGAGAGTCCCGAAAACAATGTACAAGCACCTGTATATGGGGTTTGAATTTGCGAGTCCAGTTATTTTGATTAGTGCTATGAGATAGATGACTTTACAAATGATATAAAACTATAGAACCGAGTAGCTCAACGTCTCTTGGTTGAGTCAAAACTTTCATGTTGTTTTTTTTTTTTTTTTTGGTAAAGGTAAGTATTATAGATAAAATTTTAGAGCCAACCATACAGTTATACAGAGGGGGTGAAATTTGGCATCAACTCACACTCAACGGGATAACATGTCACTGAAGTGGGAGGGCCAGGTTCACAACAAAGAAAAAACAAAACTTTCATGTTGTTGCTGCTGTTGTAATCACATGTTGTCTTTATACCAGATTAGAGACAAAATAATTGAAAGAAAATGGATTCAAAAGAAATGAAATGAAAAGAAAAGAAAAACGAGCTTCTTAATCTGTGCTCGAAGCAAAGTTTTCAAGAGTATAACCACAAATGAATTACGTACCTTTCAAGCGTTGCTATATGATCTGCCATGTTCTGGAGAAGCTGAAGCTCTTTGAACTCTGCGATTGCTTTTGAGTACATGTGAAGGAGTAAGCGGAACGAGCGGAACGGGCTCTTTGTTGCAGTACATATATAGGGTCATCTGCTCAGCATTTATTTGTCTGTTTAATCTAATTGACATGGACCTGACTTTGGCAAAAGTTCATCCCATTTGCCGTTAGATCCCCTCGAGAGTTAAGTCGACGATTGAAGAGATGAGGCCACCTGTATTTCCGCCGCATTTTGAACAGTGATTTTTGACTGCGATAGGTTAAGAAATATCTTCAACCTATCCCAATCACAAATTACTATATGAAGTACTCATTTTTCATGAGGACGTGTCTTCAACCCATCCCTACTACAAATCACTGTTTGAAGAACCGTTGATTTCTCTCTCGAGGGATCAATGCTGTTGATCAACGGTGTTGTTTATTTCTTTTTTCGTAAAAGCTTTCCAAGGCACTTCTGCCGTGTCATTTATTCAAGGAAGCTAATGTCGTAAACCGGCAAATGTCGGTAAGGAGCATCAAACTTCCGTTTCCATTTTGTATGCGCGGCTAACATTGGAAACCGTGTCCCGGAGGTACTGCAAAGCCAGAATTAAGGAACAGCGTGATTGTCCAACCAGTCTTGCCGCTACGCTTTGCAAGTGCCCTTTTAATTTAGTTTATTTTTTGTTGATCAGGGAGGGCCAAAGGCACGATTACTCCGCTTTCAAATATCCCTTCTTGCGGAGAGAAGCTATTTCTCATTGGGATTCTAACAGCACATAAATTGCAATTAGCACGCAACTATTCGTAAACCTAGCGGACATATGGAAGTTCAGTAAAAATAGAAAGTACTGTTGCTCAGAGCATCCCACAAGTTATCCTAGGGACTGGCTAAATTGTGTGGCATGCTTGTTGTTATTTATTTCGGTTCTCTCACTCGGAATTACTACGAACAATTTTTTTATAAGTGCAACAAAAAATCTAAAACTTGTTATGAAAGTATAATTGAATTCTAAAAATTTTAAAAAGTGTAATCAAGTATCCAAATTTCCCTTTGTGAAGATGTTGAACTTTGATGTTGTAATGCTAGATCTAATTAGTAACCTATGCAATAGAGTTGTTTCAAGATTTGACTCAATCTCGGTATTGTTGTTTATGGTAATTGTGAGACTTACTCGTGTAGACAAAAGTCAAACGAATAACATGATGTTTCAGTTAGAGTTTGTAGGATGACTATTAACTATCCCAAAAGTTTAAGCTATTAGATGGAAATATGATTTAATATTTAATTATTCTAACACTCCTCTTTATACTTAGTTTGGTCTTTTTGCCTAATATTAAGCATGGACATATTTAATTGAGAGGGCAATTGGGGTCTGAAAAAATTTAAACTCACAATCTCCAATTTTGATATCATATGAGAGTTTGTAAGACTACTACCAAGTGTTCTAAAAGCAAAGCGGTGAGATGAAGACATGGTTTGACATTTAATTACTCTAACAACTTCCATGATGAAGACAATTGGATCAAATAAGTGGTTCGTGGCCTAACTACCAGTGTTTTTTGTTGACTCTTGGTGAAAATATCTGTTTGCATAGATCCCCAATTCCAGTACAAGTTCTAATAGAATTGGGATTTTTCTTCTGGTTGAATTATTAGACGTACCTAATTTATTAGGATTCAAGTTCCATCAGACTCTTAAAAAGTTTCATCTTTTTTTTTTTTTGGAGTAGAAGGCTGAGAGTGATGCGTGTGGAAAGCTTAGGTGCGAAGCTTCGCGGCAAGCGCCTCCATGCTTGGCATCTCCAGTTTCCTTAACGTCCTTATCTAGAGCTTGTCAAGCCTCGCCTTTAAGAGAAATCATCATACAACCCGATTCCTAACGTAAAGACCAGGTAAGGCTTAGTTTGTAAAGGAGGGTATGAATGGGAAGTGGGCGTGGAAAATGAAGACGAATTCAAATATGCGAGGGAGTGAGGAAACTACCCTGCTCTTCCCACGTAGACTAAAAGTCAATGAATAATCTTTCAGGTTCCTCCTAATTCTTTTGACGCGTAAAATACGATTTTTTTTTTCAGTTAGTCTCAAGGGAGATCTTAAAGTTTCAATATACTTCATCATTTAATTTAAGTTTCCTTTTAAAACTTTTATAACTAAAACACACCACGTACATTCTCAATTAACAAATTCTCAATCACTAAGACCTCTAAATAAATAAATAAATAAAAAGTGTGAGAGAGGACTAAGACTTCGGTAGTGATTGTCATGTTAGAGTAATTAGGGGTGAAATTATCTAAAACTAAGAGTATGAATCCAATTTTAAAAATCATTAAATTCGCCAAATGATATGTAAAAAATTAAAGTTTATCAAAAGCTTGGTGTAAATTCAAGAACAAGGCTAGTAAAAATTAATGAATCGATCACTCTTCATCTTTACTTATTAATTTAATATTTACCTTTTGAAACCTTCATGTCGGCTTTTAATCGCTTTAGGTTACCTGGAATCACAATTCTATAAAAAGCATACCAAATCTAATCCAAATTGAATATAGCATTTATGAATATATAACAAATTGTATGGAATCGATTCTTTAGATGTCCAAACAAAATGATGTAAGGACTTTGGGGAAGGGAAAAATAAGAGCTTGCTTAAGAAGGGTAAAGAACCGGTTTTAAGGCCGGCTCTTCTTTTCGGGGATCGAGGAATCGTAATTGAACCGGTCCGTTGATGGCTTTCTGTTATTGCCTGTGCCTGCGCACTTGTCATTGAGTTCACCCCGTCGACGGTCGGTCGCCCCTGTACTTCATTCACCAATCTCCAACCGTTGAGTCGCTCAGCCGCCGAAGCTCCGTCGAGCTCAGCCTCTTCCCTGGCCTGAGTAAAGTGAAGCTCGTTGCTTCTGTAGCAAAGCTCCGTCTCTCGAGTCCGTTGCCATTGATCATCCTCCTCGCGTCTCAATTCAGGTAGCTTTCTCTCTCTCTCCCCCCGTTCAAACCGTGACCAGTCTCACAGAGTTTTTCTTTTCGGAACTTGATTTTTGCCTGTAACAGGCATTCATGGTGAAAGAAGAATCAATGGAAGTAGTATTAGAAATAAGGAACGGAGGAATTAAAGGAGACGGAGAAAAGGAGGAGGAGGAGAAATCGAGAAGGTGTTGTGATGGTTTGGACTTGAAAGACCGGGAAAAAATGGACATAAGTGTCAAAAGTTATGAAAAGTATAGTTAAGTGCCACTTTTTTAAAAAATTGGATCACTTAAGTGTCAACTTCGGTGAAAGTCGTCGGAAATCCGACGTGACTTATTTTAATAATTTCTAACATCTACATGACTCGTCGGAATTCCATGTCAGCTCACCTTCACAAAAAATCACATTGTTTTGGCCAAAGTTTGATTTTTAATATAAATATTAATTAAATAATATTAAAAACGAAAATTATTGTTAAAAAAAAAATAGTAGCAGCGTAGACGGGGGAGCCTCCCCTACCTGTCGCCGCCCCATTGCCACAACAGCAATGGACGATGAGGGTCGCCGACCTAGGTGCAACCTAGGTGTCAGCCCTTGCCTAAGTGCCAATGACCCTTGTGGCCACAGGCAAGGAGCCCCTTCCTCTGCCTTTTTTTTTTTAAATATCGTTTTAAAATGTTATTTAATTAATAATTATATAAAAATATAATTAAGGGCAAAATGACATCATCTTGGACTGATCTAGCCACATCAGCACTTAAAATTACATCGTTTTGGACTTATTTGGCCATATCAAAGCCCAAAACAATGCTGTTTCGACTTCAACTCGCCAAAAAAGTGTCATGTCAGCATTTTGGCTGGATTTTCTCGTCATTGGCACTTAACTCATTTTTTTTCTTCGATCTTAGCATTTAAGTATACATTTTCAAACTTTTGGCACTTAAGTATCCCCTCGTGTCAAGTTTTGGCACTCTAAGGGTCTGGACATATGAAAGACGGCATAGAAGCAGAGGATGTCTGAATGCTCATGGAGGGCCTCACACGTGTGCCCGGTCGTCCACACTTCAACCCGTCCATCCGGAGCCAGAAACTTTCCAGTCACATCCGCGCTCCCGCTTTGGAGGTCCTGAAATTCTGCTCTCTTGCTGCTTCGCTATCCTTTATATCTATTTCATTTGCCAGTTTGTGGTTCGAAGGCATGCTTGACTCTTATGACTCTTATATGTTGCTGAGTCCCTTGGACGAATCTATACCTTGCCCGAGAATGAAACTCGACGTCTCCTTTCTGCTGTTGGTGATTAGAGATTTTCTTTAGTGATTACAACATGTTTGGCTTGCCTGAAAAGCCTGAAGTCACGATCTCTTTCTGTTCCGGTTTGAATCGACTGAAATAGGAAGAGAGGTTAGAACATCACTTCATGCTTGAGTAGACTGTAGGAGAAAAATGTGGCAACATCGTAACAATAAGGTTAAACGTTGAAGTATATGGTTAGCATCCTAAACGAACTGTTTAAAATGGATAGATTCTTGATGCATCTTCTTTGGGAAAATACGGAAAGGACTGCTTGAAGAACTGATGGTTAAAAATGAACTAGGAGTTTTTAGATTATACAAGGATTGGTTTCTCTGTTTAGTGGCTGTTCCTTCAAAAAGGATGGATAATCTAATGAGTACTTTTGTACTGATATTGTGTGGCTAGAGCAATATGCTGCTCAAAATGGTTGTTTTCCTAGATTGTGCTGTTTTGATCGGTTTACCTAAGAAGCTAAGATTTCTTATTGAAGTTCTTATACCTTGCCTTTAGAGCGATGAGAGATGATCTTTAGGCTTCCCTAACATTTTTTCCAATTGGCTATATTGAGTGCTGATGCTTATCTAGTGGCAAGCTCGAAACATATACCTTATCTTCATCAGGTCTACTTGTAGTAATAGTAAGATAAACAACACTAGTGAATCTCATTTCTACTTTCTCCCCATTTCAACTATCTACACTTTTGAGTTTTGCCAACCTCCATAATTGTGATAGAACTTCATAAAAACTTTCAATTTTCTAAGTTGTTTCACTTTTCACCAAAAAAAAAAATCATTTTGGTCAGCACATAAGCATCAGCTATTTCAGATTTCAACACTGCTTTTTTTGGGGGGGGGGGGTGTTTCAGAAGTTTTGATACTTGAATAAACATGTGTTGATTATAGTGTACTAGTACTATATCTACCACTTCCTTCCACATTCAAACATGATTTGGTGGACACTGATAATTCTCTAGCTTCTTAATATGTTGCTGAGTATTTAACTTGTCTAAATAATGGATTATATGAATGAATACCACAGGAATGGGAGGGAACGGTAAATGTTCCATGTCGAGCACGGTGATAGTTTCGATTCAAGAAAGTGTACGAGATATGCCGTGCAACGTTGAGCAGGTAAAGTACTTCTTCATCAAAAGATTGATTGAATTTATACTAAGAGGGTTGTTCCATTAAAATTCTCCATGTAACAACAGCCATAATAAGGTCTCTTTATACTCAGTATAATTTGCTGCTTGGATTTTTCTCAAGACAATCTATCCCCTGTAATCCGTTTTGAAGCGTAAACTAATATATAGCTCTTTTATGATTTTCTGAAATTTGGATAACGTTTTCAATTCAAGCAGGAAAGTTTTTGCTTTGTGTTGAAGAACGCACAAACATGACTTTGTTGTTGTAATGCAAAATTCGATTGGTAAGCTATGCAAGAAAGTTGTTTCAAGATCTGGAATGATCTTGGCACAGTCGTCCATGGTAAATGTGAGGCTTACTTGTGTAGACAAAAACTAAATGACTAGCATGATGTTTTTATGATGCAGACGAATGGATTAGATCGGAGTTTCAATAAGTTTCATTTTTCCGTTCGTCATAGAATGTGATGTTCCGTATCCTCACTAGAGTTATTAGTCTTAGATCGTTCTTCTCCATGCATTTCAGTTGTGGACTTAGACCGACTTGGTGTGTGTTACCAACCATAATCCTTCAGTATGAGAGGGTGGGGTGGTTATTTCTCCCAATGCTAGAAGTTTGAACCAACCTAGCAGAGAGTCCCCGCCTAGAGAGATACGTATGATGTAAACTTCTGCTCTTATAATACTCTTAAAGATCCGAAATTGTTCAAATCCATCGAGATTTGTAGCAGTACGACCGTGTCCAACGCCATACACTTCGATAAATGAAGGACTTGAATGAGTTTTGGGTTTAAAGGAGGTTATTGAATTCTGTTCACAAGCAAATTTTGGTTGTATCCAAACGTCTTACCTTTTTCTTCCTTGTTTGGATCCAACCTGGACCGTCTAAGTCCAACTTCCACATATGCCCCCAGGTAACAGCAACCAAAGAAATGACGTGGCCTGTGAATTCTTTCACTTTTTTTTAGAGTTTAACAGTTATTAATTAAAAACTGCTTTAGGGATGATTTAAACTGTAATTAATCTTTCAAGTCGGTCCATTCATGCTAGATGACCATGTGTTGCCAGAAATCTTTTGTATGATATTTTTCCATGATTTTTTTTTTTAATTTGAGTTTTGTTCCACCTTTCCACAAATATGAATGGAAACATGGTCAGTGGACCCATTTTGTTACCTTTAAGAAAAAAACCAATCAGGCCAAGAAAAAGAATCAAATGATATTAAAGTAACCGCGTACATGACATGGCAATAAAACATGGTTCACCAATATGGTAACCTTCTCTTTTCCCAACATCATTAATACTTATTACAAATGGCACACAATAAAATTCATAACATATACAAAATAATCAAACTAAACTTAGGAAGATAACACATCCTCGAACAACTGAACAATCTCTCAAAAGTAGTCAAAACCTTTTGCAAGCAGGCCGGATGATGCCAAAACAATCACTAACAAGCACATATGTACAACCAACCACACGGCTAAAGACAAGCTCGTCCAGAAAAGCAATTTAGAGCCAAAAGTCCCAAAAATGATGTACAAGCACCTGTATATCAAATTTGGGTGGCCGGGTTCAGTCATTTTGATCAACGCTACGAGATAAATGACTTCACATATAATATAAAACTATAAAATTGTCAGGCTCAATGCCCTAGTATGCTGTGACTTAAAATGCCCAATAACGAGCAGCTTGAGCAAGGTAAATATAATGTGGAATCTCTTAGTCAAGTCAAAATTTTCTTGTTGTTGCTCATGTTGTGGTTGCTCATCATCCCTATGTTAAATGGGGAAGAAAAGATAGATTCAGAAGAGAAAAGAAACCAGCTTCCTTATCAGCGTTATCGCGTTCTAAGCAGAGATCTGAAGAGCATATGGACACGAATGAATTACGTACCTTTCTGGAGTTGCTGATTGATTCGGCATGGCTGTGGAGAAGGGGAGCGAGTGCAGGAGATCAAGGTGGATTCGAAGGACAGCAAGAGACTTTGCAGGTGGCCCAGGAGCTTCTGCACTCGCTTGAATGTTTTCTGCTCTCTCGAGGTTTTTGTTCTGTGTTTCGGGGTGTGAAGTAAAGCTATGGGCTTGCTCCTGCGTCTGTGTATATAGTCCACGACAGGGGTCGCTGCTCCTTGACTTTTGCATCTCCGTCAACGATCTACAAGACCGGGTTTCACCTACAGTTTCGAAAGGGCTTTGCGGCGATGTTGGCTTCTAATTATAAAACTTTCACCACTCATCAGCACTGTTGAATCTTGACCCCCCACCTTTTCTTCTCCCCTTTTGCTTGCTTGACTGATTCGTCATGAATTCAGCGACCCCATTAGTCCTTCCTCTCTTTCTCTCTCCATGGTTGACCCGGAGGAGAAAAGAGACGAAACTAAGCACAACGCAGAGCGATGCGGTACTAATGCGGAGAGCGTCAACCTCGTCTCCAATCGAGGAGCGGTGGCATTTATTGGGGATATGATTGTGTTTAGATGACGTGGAGATGATGGGATCAATGTGCGCCACCATCTCAACCGTTGATCTGATCAACGGTTAAGATGATGGACGACATTTTTGGGCTAATCCTCAACCGTTGATTAGATCAACGGTTGAGATGACGGGCGACATCATCTCAGCCGCTTCCGTGCCCTGAGTTCAGTTGAGCTCGTCACCTTCGCAGCAAAAGCTCCTTTCCTCGTGTCCATTGCTGTTGATCGTGCCCCTTCGCTTTCCTTTGGAGGTCCTTGCTTGACTATTCTTTGTATGCATTTCATTTAACTAATACACAATGCCTGTATGTAGTTTGTAATTCAGAGGCATGCTCGGTTCTTGTATGTTGCCAAGTCCCTTGCATCACTCATTTTGCTTGCCTGAGAATGAATTTTGATGTCTCCTTTCTCCTGTTGGGGATTATAAATTTGTCTTTGATGATTACATCATGTTTGGCTTGCCTGAAATGCCTAAAGTGACGTTCTCTCTCTTTTCCAATTTGAATTGAACGTGATAAGCAGGGAGGTTATAACATCACTTAATGCTTGAATTAATTGTGGGAGAAAAATTGTGGCAATACTGTTACCACAAGATTAAACTTAGAAGCATAGGGTTAGCATCCTAAATATGCTTATATATAAAAATGAACAAGGAGGAATCTTTAAAATATACAAGGATTGGTTTCTCTTTGTATTGGCTGTTCTTTGGAAAGGGCTGGATAATCTAGTGATTAATTTTGTATTGATATAGTGTGCTAGAGTGATATGCTGCTCAGAATGGTTGCTTTCCTAGATCACACAGTGTTGACGAATTGCCCAAGAAGCTGAGACTTTTGAAGTTCTTATATCCTGCCTTTAGTGTGAGAAAGATTAACTATAGGCTTCACTAGTATTTCAAGAATCAATGTATTGAGTGATGATGCTTATCATGTGGCAATGCTTGAAAGATATACCTTGGGTGCATTGGGTTCACTTGCAAAAATAGTCAGATAGATAACACTAGTGAATCTCCTTTTCACTATCTCCCTGTTTTAACTATCTACACTTTTGTGTTTCACCGACCTCCATAGTTGTGATCGGACTTCATTGTTGGCATACAGAGATAAGGTATTTTACATTTTAATAGTTTTTGTTTCTCGGGGGTTAGAACTTTTGACTTGAACAAGCATGTGTTGAATACTAGGACTGTGTTGAATACTAGGACTGTGTCTACCACTTCCTTCTTTATCTAAACATGATATGGCGGACACTAACATGTTATTTAGCTTCTTAATGTGTTCCTGAGTATCTAACTTGTTGAAATAATGGATTGTATGAATGAATACTACACTTCAGGAATGGGAGGGAAGGGTGAATGTTCCATCTCTAGCATAATTACAGCTTCAATTCGAGAAAGTTTATGCAACATGGCTATTGGCAAAATTGAAAGTAATGAGTTAGCTGACCGTGCAATTGTCAAGCAAGTAAAGTACATTTTCAACAAAAGAATGATAAACTTTATCCTAAATGTTTGGTAAAATATTTCCATAAATTCTTCATGTTGCCGTTGTGACAACAGCAACAATGAGGTCTCTTTACATTAAGTGCAATCTGCTGCTTGGATTTCTCTCAAGTCAACATATCCCCTGTTCTAAAGATGGAATTTTCGTCAACTTCTTCATTGGCCTCCTTCCTCTTGCTTTGCGCGTCTATCTCAGGGTACAATCTTCTGTACTCGGCATGAAGCATGAGTTGGAATTAATTTTCAGAATT
Organism: Corymbia citriodora subsp. variegata; assembly: GCA_014858505.1. NCBI lineage: Eukaryota > Viridiplantae > Streptophyta > Magnoliopsida > Myrtales > Myrtaceae > Corymbia > Corymbia citriodora. The sequence goes on along the minus strand of MU089605.1, from coordinate 116,680 downwards.
TATTTGATCATAAATTTTTTCGAAGTTGGAACGAAGCCTTTTGCAAGCTTAATCTGTCTTTGCTGAATCATTATGTGAGTTTGACTTAACTATAGCTGAGTAAACTGTTCGATGGGTGTATACATCGGTTCATGTTTCCTCTTGCAATGATTTTTTAGAATTAAGATACCCTCCTCCGCCGTCTTCCCTCCCTACTCCACCGACTTTGCTCAAGAGCTCCGCATCCCTGTAAACTCACTTGCTGAATCTCCGCTTTCTCCTTTGCTACCATGGATTTTAGTTTCTTGGAGAAAATTTTGAAGATCCCAATCGGTTGTGAAGTCGCTTATCACATCGTCTTTGCATTTACATAATGGAAGAAGCATGATTTCAGCACAAAACTGTTTCCTCGTTTAGCTCAGGAAAAGGAAAATCGAAATCGTGACCTTCTGCTTCGCATTTATAGTTTCAGTCAAGTTCGCCGGAATCTTGCCTAGATTAATCACATATGGCTGTGTTTAAATTATTTCGACTTTCAGCGTTTAGCTCAGAGCCGCTTCACTCTTGGAGATGGTTTTTCCGATTTCGACTGATTGCTTTTTGCTTGTTTAGTGCTGCGATTCAGAACAATCGCTCATGGTGCTTTTCCTCTGTGCAGAGCTACCACGCAGCGGAGTTGGAGTGGGTCTCACAGTTTGTTGACAACTCTTTCGCCAACATCTGGGCGGTCTCACTCGCTGGGACCTGTGTGAGGTCTGCAAAACAAACACACGGTTACGGGGTCCAAAGTGATCCGAGCTTGAAACTGAATGGGGAGGCTCCAATCAGTCTCTCGACAAAGGCCAGGATTGAATCTTCTAGGGAATTGACGAAGAACAGCCAAGGAACATGAACTAAGATCAAGAGAGGAGAGAGATGACAGACAAGAGAATCAGGAACACAGGTTTTAAAGCTACAAGGAAGTAAGATTGAAGATGTTGAACTTTGATGTTGTACTGCTGGATCTAATCGGTAAGTTATGCAACAGAGTTGTTTCAAGATCTGGCTCGGTCTTGGTTTTGTTGTCCATGGTAATTGCGAGCGTTTCTCATGTAGGCAAAAGTTAAATTAGCAACATGATGTTTCTATGATGCAGACGATTGGATCAAATGAGTCGTCCGTGGTCAAAGTACTTGTGTTTTTTTTGTTGAATTTTGGTGAAAATACCCGTTTGCATAGATCCCCAAGTCCAGTAAAAATTCTAATAGAAATGGGATTTTTCTTCTGGTTTAATTATTAGACTTACCTAATCTATTAGGATTCGAGTTCTATCAGACTTTTAATAATTTTCATCTTTTCATCTGGAGTAGAAGGTCAAGAGTGATGCGTGTGGAAAGCTTAGATGTGAAGCTTCTCAGCAAGCTTCCCTATGCTTGGCATCTCAAGCTTCCTTAGCTTCTTTATCTAAAGCTTTTTAAGCCTCATCTTTAAGGAAAAAAGTATCGTACAACACGATTCCAAACGTAAAGACCAGGTAAGACTTAGCCTGGAAAGGAAAGGGGTCGAGTGGGGCGTGGAAAATGAAGACAAATTCAAATATGTGAGGGAGTGAGGAAACTACCCTGCTCTTCCCACGTAGAATATAAGTCGATGAACTCTATTAAATTAATCTTCTAGAATCACTAATTCTTTTGACGTCTAAAATATGGTTTTTTTATTTAGTTTCAGGTGAAATCTCAAACACACTACATAAATTCTTAAATGATGAATTCTCAATCACTAAGGCCTCTCAATAAATAAATAAAAAGTGTGAGAGGGGTTTGAGACTTCAATAGAGAAATTATTTAAAACTAAAAGTATGAATCTACTTCTAAAAATCATTAAATTAACTAAATGATTGTTCTGATGCAAATAAGTTTATCAAAAGCTTGCTCTAAATACAGGAACAAGGTTAGTATAAATAAATAAATCGATCACTCTTCAACTTCGCTTATTAATTTAATATTTACTTTTTGGAGCATTTATGTTGGCTTTTAATAACTTTGGGCTACCTAGGATCACATGTCTATGATGCTAATCTCTCAAATTGAATATAGCATTTATGAATATATATGAAAAAAAAATGAATAGAATCGATTCAGCGATTCCTTAGAGGTCCAAACAAAACGATGCAAGGACTTGGTGAAAGGATAAAAAGAAGAGCTTGCTTAAGAAGAGCTTGCTTAAGAAGCGAAAGAACCGGTTTCAAAGCGGGCTCCTCTTTTCGGGGACTGAGGATCGAAATTGAACCGGTCCGTTGACGGCTTTTTGTTATTGCCTTTGCCTGTGCCTGCGCGCCTTTCATTCAGTTCACCCACTCAACGGTCGGTTGCCGCTCTCCTCCATTCACCAATCTCCGCTCGTTGAGTCGCTCAGCCACCAAAGCTCCGTCGAGCTCAGCCTCTTCCATGGCCTGAGTAAAGTTAAGCTCGTTGCTTCTGCAGCAAAGCTGTCTCTCGAGTCCATTGCCGTTGATCATCCTCCTCGTGTCCCTATTCAGGTAGTTCTCTCTCTCTCTCCCCGTTCACACCGTAACCAGTCTCACAGAGTTTTTCTTTTTGGAACTTGATGTTTGTCTGTAACACGCATCCATGGTGGAAGAAGAATCAATGGAAGTAGCACTAGAAATAAGGAATGAAGGAATTAAAGAAGGAGAAGAAGGAGAAGAGGAGGAGGAGGCACGGTCGTCGGATTTAGAAATTGAGAAGGCGCTGGAATTGTTGGACTTGAAAGATGCAGCAGTGGATGGAGCCATCACTCCCATTTCTCGACGTTGGAATGCTCATGGAGGGCTTCACACGCATGCCGATCATGCACGGTTCAGCCCCTGTCTAACCGGAGCTAGAAACTCTCCAGTCACATCCGCGCTTCCCCTTTGGAGGTCCTAAAATTATTTTCTTTGATTGCTTCACTATCCTATATATCTATTTCTTTGAACTAATTCGCAGTGCCAGTTTGTAGTTTGTAGTTCAGAGGCATGCTTGATTTTTATATGTTGCTGAGTCCCTTGGACGGATCTATACCTGGCCTGAGAATGAAATTCGATGTCTCCTTTCTGCTGTTGGTGATTCGAGATTTTCTTTGGTGACTATAATATGTTTGTTTTGCCTGAAAAGCCTAAAGTCATGATATCTTTCTGCTCGGTTTTGAATCGAATGTGATAGGAAGGGAGGTTAGAACATCGCTTTATGCTTGAATAGATTGTCGGAGAAAACTGTGGCAACATCGTTACAAACAAGGTCAAACGTTGAACCATATGGTTAGCATCCTAAATGAGCTGTTTAAAACAGATTGGATTCTTAATCCATCACATTTGGGAAAATACGAAAAGGACTGCTCGAAGAACTAATAGTTAAAAATGAACAGGGAGTTTTTAGAATATACAAGGATTGGTTTCTCTGTTAAGTGGCCATTCCTTCGAAAGGGATGGATAATCCAATGAGTAATTTTGTATTGATATAGTGTGACTAGAGCAATATGCTACTCAGAATGGTTGCTTTCCTAGATTAAACTGTTCTATTCAATTACCTGAGCTAAGACATCTTATTGAAGTTCTTAAATCCTACCTTTAGTGCCATGAGGGATTATCGATGGGCTTCACTAGCATTTTCTACAAATGCCTTACTGAGTACTCATGCTTATTTAGTCGCTATGCTTGAAACAAACACCTTGTTTGCAAAGGTGTACTTATGACCATAGTCAAATAAACAACGCTAGTGAATCTCTTTTTCACTGTCTCCTTGTTTCAATTGTCTATGTTGATATTGTCTTGAATTCCACAAATTCAATCGATTGGAAATTCGAATTAAAAGTCAATCGGGAAATCTAGGAAGGCTTGAAGATTGCAGACTATTTGTTTCCTAATATATTTCCTAGATTTGAACATATCTATAAGAGGTATTCATGAGAAATAGTCCCGATTCAATGTAACTGGGATATATCATGATATCTCTAATATATAGGGGATGATTACTGAAGATATTATTAGTAAGTTTCAAATTAGGTAATATCTTTAGGGTGGAATTCCTTTCCTATTTGGATTAGGAAAGTGGGGAATTAATTCTTTCCTATTTGGATTAGGAAGGTGGGGATCTGAAGATCTATATATATCAGCATTGTACCTTGTACTTGGAGTGTGCAACTCTCAATAAGAAATCGTCTCTCTCTCCCGTGGACGTAGGCGGATTTTCGCCGAACCACGTAAATCTCCGTGTTGTTGATTATTTTTGTTTCTTTTCTCATCTAGTTAGGGTGTTCTTCCGCACAACAATTGGTATCAGAGCAATCCAGGTTCTCTGTTCCTGTATTGTGACTTCTAACTAGATGGCTGGAAAAGGTTCAACCGTTCGATTTGATATTGAACAATTCACCGGGAAGAATAATTTCACACTATGGCGAAGAAGGATGAAGGATCTGTTGATTCAACAAGGTTTATCAAAGGTTCTTCTGGGAAGATCGAACAAGCCAAACACCATCACTGATGATGATTGGGCCGACATGGAGGAGAGAGCGTGCAGCGCAATCCGATTGAACCTATCGGATGAGGCCCTTCAATATGTAGCAGAAATCGAATCTGCTCCAGAGGTATGGCTCAAACTCGAAAGCATCTACATGATGAAATCTCTTACAAACAAGTTGTTTTTAAAGAAGAGATTGTATTTCACTTCAGATGAGTGAAGAGGGAGATCTATTGGAACATCTCAATTTGTTCAATCAGATGATTAGTGAACTTACAAGCTTGGAGGTAAGATTTGAGGATGAAGACATAGCGCTTCTACTGCTAGCATCGTTGCCCGATTCGTTTGACCACTTGGTGACTACACTCCTTTATGGCAAGGAAACCCTGGAGATCGGAGAGGTGACTGCTGCCCTAATTTCAAATGACACTCGAAAAAGGGCAAGTAGTTCAAAATCTTCGGGAGTGGGACTCTTTGCAAAGGAGAAAAGCAATCAAGGAAGAGGAAGATCAATGGATCGAGGATCGAGCAGTAGGGGTCGATCAAAATCCAAGGGAAAGTTCAAAGGAAGATGCTACGGGTGTAATCAGGAAGGGCATACCAAGAGATTCTATCCAAATAAGAACGAGAAAAAGAAGAAGAGCTCAAATGAGGCAAGTGTAGCCGACAGTATTGAGACCAATGATGGGGACGTCTTGTCCATATCATCGGGGAAGGACACCTTTGAAGATTCGTGGATCCTGGATTCCGGATGCACTTATCATATGTGTCCTCATCGAGAGGCCTTCGATGAGTACAAGGCATATGATGGTGGTTCAGTTTTCATGGGGAATGATACTTCATGCAAGACTGTGAGAGTCGGAACCGTGAAAATCAAGATGTTTGATGGCATAATTAGAACCTTGGCAGACGTGCGTCATGTTTCAGGTCTAAGGAAGAATTTGATCTCATTGGGAGCACTTGAATCCAATGGATGCAAGTACACGACTCAAGGTGGAGTCTTGAAGGTGATTAAGGGAGCTCTGGTTGTTCTTAAGGGATAGAGGCACGGGAACCTATATCGACTTATAGGAACCACAGTGCAAGGTGGAGCATCTGTGTCCACAGATGCTAGTACGGAGATAGATAACACCAATCTATGGCATATGCGTCTCGGGCATATGGGAGAAAGATGATTGATGGAGCTTCACAAGAGGAATGCACTCAAAGGTATGAAAACATGCAAATTAGATTTTTGCAAATTTTGTATGCTTGGAAAACAATGCAGAGTACAGTTCAATACTACAACTCATACAAGCAAGGGCGTACTCAAGTATGTACACATGGATGTATGGGGTCTTTCACCGGTAAAGTCAAAAGGAGGGAAGGAATACTTCGTGACATTCATTGACGATTTCTCTCGCAAAGTTTGGGTCTACTTCATGCGACACAAAAGTGAAGTCTTTGAAAAGTTCAAAGAATGGAAAGCTGAAGTTGAGACTTCAACGGGGAAGAAGGTAAAGTGCTTGAGATCGGACAATGGAGGAGAGTACAAATTGACACCATTCATGGAGCTTTGCAAGAATAAAGGGATTAAACGTCACTTCACAGTTCCGGATACGCCCCAACAGAATGGCGTAGCAGAGAGGATGAACCGGACCTTATTAGAGAGGGCTCGAAGCATGAGGCTACATGCGGGATTGAGCAAGGAGTTTTGGGTATAAGCTATCTACATGGCATGTTATCTTGTGAATCAGTCTCCATCAACTGCAATTAAATGCAAAATTCCTGAAGAGGTATGGACTGGTAAAATCGTTGATTATTCTAATTTAAGAATATTCGGTTGTCCTGCTTTTGTACATGTGCAGAGTTCGAAACGCTCGAAATTGGATCCAAAATCAAAACAATGCATATTTCTCGCTTACAAGAAAGGAGTGAAAGGCTACAAATTATGGGATCCAAGTGAGAAGAAAGTTCTAACGAGCATGGATGTTATGTTCGATGAATCTGCAATGTTGAAGTCAAGTTGTGTGCCACACATGGTTACTGAAGAGGAGAGTGATAAATCTATCGTTGAGGTGGAGCTTGAATGCAGAGAATCTGCAAAGAATGGCGAGTCATCCGATGAAACTCCGGAAGTCAAAGAAACGGTAGAAGTTCCTCATACCGCGACGGGTCGAGGAAGGGGCACTCTCAAAGCACCGGAGAGGTACGGTTTTGAGGATATGGTTGCTTATGCTCTTACCGTAGGCTTTGGCGATCCAAGCTCCTACCATGAAGCTTTGAAAAGTGATCACAAAGTGGATGACCGCAATGATAGAGGAGATGGAGTCGTTACAAAGACGGTTACTACAAAGAAGTTCAAGTCCTGTAGGGACTTGATTTCTCTCACTCATCATTGAAGTTGATGGAGGCCGCACTGATCCAGGTGCGGGCGTACCTTTGCGAAGGTACAGTGGAGGGAGAGATATATTTGTTTTCTTGGTTCAAGTGGAGGCTTGTGGTTTATTCAAGCCAAAGGTGAAGATTTGTTGATATTGTCTTGAATTCCACAAATTCGATCGATTGGAAATTCGAATTAAAAGTCAATCGGGAAATCTAGGAAGGCTTGAAGATTGCAGACTATTTGTTTCCTAATATATTTCCTAGATTTGAACCTATCTATAAGAGGTATTCATGGGAAATAGTCCCGATTCAATGTAACTGGAATATATCATGATATCTCTAATTTATAGGGGATGATTACTGAAGATATTATTAGTAAGTTTCAAATTAGGTAATATATTTAGGGTGGAATTTCTTTCCTATTTGGATTAGGAAAGTGGGGAATTAATTCTTTCCTATTTGGATTAGGAAGGTGGGGATCTGAAGATCTATATATATCAGCATTGTACCTTGTACTTGGAGTGTGCAACTCTCAATAAGAAATCGTCTCTCTTCCGTGGACGTAGGCGGATTTTCACCGAACCACGTAAATCTCCGTATTGTTGATTATTCTTGTTTCTTTTCTCATCTAGTTAGGGTGTTCTTCCGCACAATAGTCTACACTTCTGAGTTTCGCCAATCTCGATATTTGTGATGAAACTTCGTATGACCTTTCAATTTTCAAAAAATTTCCCCTTTTCACCAAAAAAGGAATGTTGAGTTCATGCCGTCATTAAGTTGGTTGCCACATTAACAAAATTATTTAGAACTTGATACCTTTTTAGCCGAGTAAGCAGTTTGATGGGTGTATGCATTGTTTATGTCCCCATTTGTAATAATGTTTCGGAAGTAAGACCACTTCTAAGAGTGATTTCAGTTACATTGCCCCACCCCAACTCCTAAAAGTTACCGAAGTTATGGTAGCATCTCCTAGAACTTCTCAAGGAATTGTTTATACGGTTGTGCAGGCCATTAACCAGAGGACTCGGATGGTTCTCTTCAAGTTGCTCAACCGTCAAGTATTTAATGATATAAATGGTTGCATTTCCACTGGCAAAGATGTTATTATCTACAATAAGTAGTACTCACTAATTTCTTTTTTTTCTACCAATTGATTGTAGGTGGAACTTCATCAAATCATTGTTTTAATTTCATAATTTTACTTGCGATTTGTTCCTACTGCATAGCCTCATTACCCCGTTGTCACTCTGACTGTTGTAGGCAAATGTTTATCACACAACAAAATCTGACGGGAAAGAATTGGCAATCAAGGTCTGCAAGACATCATTGCTGGTGTTCGAGTAAGTTTGGCTACTTTTAGTTGCTTGCAAGGACACTGGATTTCAATGTAATGTGGAAGAGGATGTAATTCGGGTAAAAGTGGGAAGGACACAGGAGACTTGTGCCGCAAGACTATTACAGGGTTACATTAGGCTCTCACGAAAGATGATGCTTATGCTATAAAAGAGCCGACCAATCCTAGCGATAGCACTAAAGCTTGCGGTAGCGAGTCCAAGTCTGATACGGACGTATTCAGAAGGAAATGAGTCGGCTACTTAAACTGAGGTGCAGGCTCCTGTTGACAAGAAGGCTGCTAGGAAGGATCAAAGAGGAGAAAAGGGAAGCAAGGAAAAACAAAAAGTCCCAAAGGCTGTGAAGAAAGAAGGGAGAAGTTGGCCGAAGCCCGTGAGACTGGGTAGTCATTGCTAGCCGTGGTATCAATAACTCGTTTTTTTGGCATTGTTAATTATAAGAATGAATCATCTGTTGGATACGTTTAGTTTACCAGATGTGGGGATGGCTTTGCACTATTCAGCAGTAGCCCAGTTTTAGCTGAGAGTAAAGGGGGAGGGATGAGATTATGCTCTCCTGTATTGGGTGGGGATTTCGTTATTACACGATGTCAGTATATGCTTCCAAGGTATATAGTATAGCGGCTTTTGGTTTTTTTTTGCCCTTTTCAGCTAGATATGAGGAAGGAGGTCTTGGTAGGAGTTGGTCAAACAAGATTAAATAATAATATTAAAATACTAATCATCTATCATCCAAAAGCATTAACCAAGCTCAATATTAAACTAATCATCCTTAATGGAGTTTAGCATCCTAAATAAGGATTAGGAAATCAACTCACGGTTTAGCGATTCCAACAAAATGAACGTGACGGCAGCGACGAGGAGAACGTCCGAGAACTCCTGACGCGTCAAGGCGAGGCAGCCCGGGGGCGGTTGTCCGTGCGGCGAAAGGCTAAGACACGGAGGAACTAGTGGCTGAGGTGGCACGGGGCTGGCTGGTGGGCGGTCCGGCAGCTCCGGACGGCGGCCAGCACCTCCGGCGACCAAGTGGGCGGCTCCAGCGAAGGGAAAACAGAACCAAGATGGGGCTAGGTGAGAGGCGGAGGCTTAGGTGGCTGGGCGGACGGCGAGTGACAACCGGGCGGAGGACAGAGGTGGCTGGGCTTGGGTGGCCGAGCGACGGCGAGGCGGGCAGCTCGCTGCTCCGGTGTCCAGGCGACCGGCGAAGATCCACACCGGAACCGAAAGAAAGAGGAAGGCGGTGCAGCAGCTCAGGCTAGGCAGTCGGCTCGGCTGGCTTCTGGCGGCGGTCGTGGCGGCAACTCCGGCGTCTGGGAAAGGCTGCCGGCGTTTCGACGGCGGCGGCGGCGGCGCGACCAGAATTGGAGCAGGGCAGCAACAACACTCGGACAGAGGAGAGAGGAGGCGCTGTCTGCAGGCGGGACCGTCGGACGACGAGACTGGCGGACCGGCGGCGAGCTGGCGAGACGGCGGAGCTGCGGCGGTGATGAGTGGTGGTTGCCATCAGTGGCGGCAGCGAAAGAAAGGGCAGCAGCAGCAAGCCAGGCGTCAGCCGGAAGAGAAGAAGAAGAGAGGAAGAAGAAGAAGCTGCTGGGGGGGGGGACGTGCATGGGGAGGAAAGGAGAAGAGAGAGAAAGGGAGACAAGACAAGAGAGGGGCACATGGGGTGTCAGGTGAGAGGAGAGAGGAAAGGAAGAGGACAAGTCAAAGAAAAGAGAGGAAAAAAAAAGGTAAAAGATGGGCAAGTTGGGGATAGGGCTGCAGAAGAGTGAGGGGGAAACGTGCGAGAAGGTGAGGAGGAAGAAAAGAAAAAGAAAAAGAAAAGAAAATAAGACAAATCCTAAACAAGCTTATAGAAAAGGGCATTTTGGTCTTTTTACTTATGAAGCACAAATTCCCAAATATTTGATTCTAAAACTTGGCTTGTTGAATCATTTTCTGATAATTTCCGACTTAACGATAAATTCGATAATCAATGAGACAACGTCCAATATTTTAGTCTTGACATATTTAAAATTCGATACCTGATACTGGATTGAAATTCGTGGTTAAAATCGATTAATTACGATTTTCACGATTGTGCATTTTTAAATTAAGGCGATTCTCGATTGTCATGTAATCATGAGAGGTTAATTGCTTACACTAAATACAGAGCCAAAAGAAAATCGATTTAACGTCGTTTTGCAGTCAATATTGAAGTTGTGCGAAATCACCTATCTTGTACTTTTAAGAAATCGATTTATTTCCTTTTGTTAATTGGCCTACAACAGTGTAGTATTATTTATTTTTTATCTTTATGGTTGAGCGGCCTATTCCTAATTAAATTCTCATACGAATATTAATCTTAATTATCTTTCTGAACAATTAGTTAACTCATGAAGGGTTAATTCAAAAGTAAACATAACTAACAGTGTATTAATAAAATAATCATTTTATATATTCCAGAATAGGTCAAAATTCTATAGTCGATTGGCATGGTTCTTAGTGGAGGACTCATCGGATCAAGGAGTGGCCAATCGCTACAACTTGACTTTGGCAGACGTTGGATTTGCTGAACGCACATGGTAACTACTGAAATCGAGAGATCCCGATAAATCGACTGTGACGATGTACTTTGAATATTTAACTTTGACTTTAAGAGCCCCACTGAAATTTTCAACTTGTCCATCCTTGACGGTCCGTGTGTTTATACATAAGACCTGCAACAAAACTAAAGCGAACCATCCAAAGAAAAACTAACGTTATTTGATCGTGCAGGGACGTTGGAGTTGAGCAGAGATCCATCGACGTCATGGGCTGGTCGGCGGTAGATCGTTGCAACCAGGAGCTCTGCAGACAACAACTCGCCAAGGGCGAGGAACTCAGGCGAAGCAGCAGCGCGTTGTCAGGAGGCAAGGGTGCGGCGTTTCGTCGACATGGCGGGTGGCTCTCCGTCGAAGGGGCTGAAGTGTGACGGAACTTGGGACAGCGACGGCGACGCCAGACGGAGCCGCAGCCGTGTCTTCGAGGCTGAGGTGCGACGAAGCTTGGGCAGTCGGGCGAAGCTCCATGTCGTACGAAGGAGTTCGGCGGATGCAATGAGCTCGAGCAGCAAGTCACGGCCGACAAGATGCAAAGCTGGAAGGAGGTGTGTTCAGAGGGCTTGTCCTCTCTCTGACACATTAGGACAAAGTCAAGGGCAAAAGACGAGAAGGAGGAGACAGAGACGCAATCTCCTTTCCAATCCCTTGTAAATATTTTACTCGATTGCGTGCGCTGATTTCCATCCTTGCCCACTTTCCTTTTATATCAGTAAGAGAAGTCCTTTTCAAGTGGTGGATTAGTTGCCGGGGAAAGAGATTCTACCGGTCAATAATGCCATAATGTTCTCTTGCCTTTTTTCATACCAGCTCAGCCGAATTCCTCCATTATCTTAATTTATTTTTTATTTCCAGCCAAAAAGACAATGGCTGCCACAAATGCTCGAAAGATTATCTTCATATTGACAGATTCTGCTGATTTCTGTACAAGATCCCCTTTTATTTCATTCGAAACTTTCCCTTTTGCCAAGAAAAATATCAGTGTGTATACTGCATGAATATATGACTGATTTATCAAATATTGAGAGAATAATGCGAATTTTCTCTGAAATATTCTCATCTTCCAACTTACTTGTTAAGGGTTTGGCCAAATTCTCTCTCGTTGTAGGCTTAGTTAACTTGTTAAAATTAAAGTTCAGATCCATCAATTTGAATCCATCCGTTGCCGATTCAATGCAATTATGTAAACAATTGAAATATGCTCCTTATAACTAATACGCTATGCAAATTAATAATATTATTATTTTTTTAGGAGTCGGGGTCGTTCGATAATTTTTATGCAATAAATGCATGATTAATTAGTCGTCAAAATTTAACTGTCAACATTGGATAATCGACATCTTCATCTTGAATCTATCAATAAAGCTTGATAATCTCCCATCACAGGGATTGCTCTTTGTCCCTATAATGAATCAAGAAAGAAAATGGTGGAAAGAGAAATAGATTCCAAAGAAGAAAGGAAAGAAAAACCTACTCAATCATTGCTCTAAGCAAGTTTTTAAGAGCATATTCACATGAATGAGTCATGAGCCTTTGGGGCGTGTCTATTTGATTGGCCATGGGAGCAAGATTCAAAGACAGCTTCTCCGGCAGGAGCACGTCCACCTCGCTTGAAAGATTTCTGATCCGGAGCTTTTGTTTTGTGTATGAGAGTTGTAAGCGAATTGAAAGGGCTTTGCTTCATGCATTGCATTTTTATAGAGAGAGAGGTGGCCCTGTCGTTCCCCCACTCATGAAACACGTGGGCTTGACTTTTGCGGATTTCATATTTCAGATTTTGCGGATTTCATAATTCAGATTCCGCAGATCAACAGTCTCGATTTGATTCAAGGGGAAGCACAGCAGCAAAAAGTTTTGCTGCAACTTTCGATGATCGAAAGTTGCAGCAAAACTTTTTGCTGCTGTGCTTCCCCTCGACTAAATCGCTGCTGATCTGATCAATGGTTTCGATTTGAGGACATTCGAAAGTTGCAGCAAAGGGGACATTCGATGTCCGTCTGGCTTTTCTTATTGGGGATTGGGATCAAATTGAACCGGTCCATCTGGTGATTAACCCTCCCTGCACGCCTTCGTTCAGTTCACCCATCCAACAGACAATCGCCGCTCTCCTTCCTTCGCAAATCTCTGTCTGTCGGGCCCCTTAGCTGCCAAAGCTCCATTGTGCTCAGCCGCTTCAGTTGAGCTCGTCACCTCCGCAGCGAAGCTCCGTCTCTCAAGTCCCTTTTCAGGTAGCTCTCTCTCTCTCTCTCTCTCTCTCTCTCTCTCTCTCTCTCTCTCTCTCTCTCTCTAAGTTAGCACTGAAACCAGCCTCACAGAGTTTCTTTTCGGAACTTGATGTTTGCTTAGAACAGGGATCATTGTGGAAGAAGGATCAATTGAAGTAGTATTGGAAGGAAATAAAGAAGGGGAAGGAGGAAGAGTAGTGGAAGTAGGACGAGAAGAAGAGGAGGAGGAGGAGGAGGAGGAGGAGGAGATTCGGAAACCGAGAAAGTGCTGGAACGGTGGACTTGAAAGATGGCGAAAAAGTGGTGGATGGAGCCTTGGTTCGCAATTCGCGACGTCCGAACGCTCATGAAGGACTTCACACGCGTGCCTGGTCATCCACGCTTCAATCCCTGTCCGATCGGAGCCAGAGACTCTCCACCCATATCCACGCTCCCCCTTTGGAGGTCCTTGCTTGACTATCCTTTGAATGCTTTTCATTTAACTAATTGACAATGCCTGTATATAGTTTGTAATTCAGAGGCATGCTTCATTCTTGTACGTTGCTAAGTCCCTTGCACCGCTCATATAGCTCGCCTGAGAATGAATTTTGATGTCTCCAAACTCCTGTTGGGGATTAGAGATTTTTCTTTGATGATTACATGTTTGGCTTACTTGATAACAATGAAAACCCTAAAGTCATGGCTCTTTCTTTTCCAGTTTGAATTGAAGGTAATAGGAAGGGAGGTCTGATCTTCACTTTAGGCTTTGAACTTTGAAGCATATAGTTAGCATCCTAAATGAGCTGTGAAAACGGATCAGATTTTTAATCTTTTCTGCTTTGGGAGAACACTAAAAGGACTGCTCGAAGAACTTATAGATAAAATTTGAACAAGAAGGAGGTTTTAGTATATACAAGAATTGGTTTCTATTTTTAGGGGCTGCTCTTTTGAGGGGGCTGAAGAATCTAGTGATTGATATAGTGTGACTACAGCAACATGCTGCTTAGAATGGTTGCTTTCCTAGATTGCACAGTTTTGATCAATTTACCTAAGAAGCTAAGACTTCTTGTTGAGGTTTATATCTTGCCTTTAGTGCGACAAGAGATTATTTATAGGCTTCACTAGCACTTTCTAGAATTGATGTATCGGAGTCTTAGCTTGCAATTTGTGACATCCAAACGCTCACGGAGGGCTTCACACACGTGCCCGGTTGTCCACTCTTCAACCCCTGTCCATTCGGTGCTAGAAACTCACAGCTTGGATGGTTCTCTTCAAGATGGTTATCCATCAAGTACTTAATGATACAAATGGTTGCATTTCCACCGACAAAGATGTATCTTATCATCTACGGTCAGCGCTACTGGCTACTTTCTTTTTTACTACCAACTCATTGTAGGTGGATTCTCCATATCATTGTTATAATTTCACAATTTCAGGACCATTTTGTCACTCTCACTTTTGTAAGCAAATGTCTATCATGCAACATAATCTGATGGGCAAACAATTGCAATCAAAGTCTACAAGACTTCGTTATTGGTGTTCGAGTAAGTGTGAGTCATGTATTTTATTAGTATAATTTACCGAATGTGAGATGGCTTTACACTTTTCAGCGGTAATCCAGCCTTAACTGAGAATAAAGTAGGAGGGATGAGTTTATGTTTGTCTGGTATTGTGTCAGGGGATAATCATTGAACGGTGTTGGTACATTGTTACCAGGTTTGCTAGTTATTAGAAGGAAGAAGGTCTTGGAAGGAGTTGGCTATGGCCTAATCGAATCCCGGTTCCTATCCACTATCGACAGTTGGACACCTTTTTCGATTTTAGTTTGATTTTGTTGCATACTTTCGGGGGTGAGAAGATGAATAGTTTTGAACCGTTGGATTGAGAATGCTTGGCTGGCTCATTTTGGAATTTTGCTATCATGAGATTAAATGGCCTATTGGTTTTCTGTGGTGGGGTTAAAAACCAGCTATGCAATTACTCGGCAGACGTGAAATTTGCCAGTGGAGCATCATTTTGGGACTCCGCTATCAATCCCGTTTGTCTTTTGTCTTGTCCAAACCTGATGATGGATTAGGAGGGGTCATTGGGTATCACTTTTGATGATAATCCTTTACCAGTTGGGAGTCTTCAAGGGACTGTGGGTGTGGCCTTTTGTTTAGGGGGTGTCAAATGGGTGGGTTGGGTCGGGTCGAAAATGATCCGATCCATATTGACCAATTTAACCCGTTTTGACCCATTTTCATGCAATATAATTTTGATGACCCATACCCAACCCATACCTGATCCATACTCGACCCATATTACTAACACATTAATATTTTAACTTAATTTAAGAAAATCTACTCCCACTTATTTAGTCCACTTTAAACTTTTCACATATAAAAATGCGGATACCTCTAAATTGAAATAGTTTTTGGAAAATAATTTTAAAAAAATGATTTTTTAATTATTTTTAAAAAATTGAATTTTTTATTATTTTATTTTATTTTTTCTTTCTTTTTCTTTTTCTTTTCCTTTTCTTTTCTTTTCTCTTTTCTTTCTTCTTCCTTCTTCTTCCCCCTTTTCCTCTACTGGTGGCGCCCAACAATGACTTGCCAAGACGCAGGCCAGCGAGCCCGAACTCAACCAAGGCCAACAAACTTGAGGTTCAGCCGATCTAGGCTCTGCCAAGGTCACTAGCAGTGGTCAAGCTCGAGTTCGCCCGAATCTGGCGAGCCACGAACTTTGATGTGGCCAGCGAGTTCGAGGCTCGTCTACCTAGATTCGGGCAAGCCGCGAACTTTGTTGCGGCTAGCGAGTTCGAGGCTCGCCTACCTAGACTTGGGCGAGCCGCGAACTTTGTTACGGCTAGCGAGTTCGGGGCTTGCCTACCTAGATTCAGGCGAGTTGCAGCTCAGCCAAGGCCGATGATCTCGCGGCTCGCTTGTCTAGATCTAGGTCGAGCTTCGATTAGCGAGCTTAGGGCTCACCAGTCGAAGCTCTGTTGCGACTTGCCTGTCCAAATCTAAGCAAAGCTCCAGTCGGCAATGGCAAGCTCGAGATTGATGATGGTGATGGCGGCATGATGGCGAGATCGGCAACGGAGGTCGAGAACGCATAGAGGAGGGGATGGAAGGAGAGAGATAATTGGTCTACCCTCAATTCATATTTGACTCATATTTAACTTTCACTTGACCCATATTTGACCCATATTTAATTTTCACTTGACCCATATTTGACCCATTTAACAAAAAGTGAGTCATAATATGGGTTTATGACCCATATTAACACCTCTACTTTTGTTGAAGAATGAGAGGTAAAAGGTGTCTTGAATTGTAAGCCAAACCCCAAAAAGATAAATGAAAAATTCAAGAAATGCTCCCAAAAGATATACATCATAACCAATATCGATATTAATAAGGCACTTGAAAACGTCATACCTAAATTATTAAATAAAGAAGACATACACCATATCAATATTAAATTATATAAAATCATTATCTTGAAAAAAACATTTATCTAAACATAATTGTATCAAAAGAGCAATTGAAGCTTCTACTAATCTCATGATCTACGAAAATAAAATTTCCAGTCATAAAAATAGAAGTTCAGATTAGTGGTTCTAAATTATATACTCATCATTAAACACCATGGAATACTTCAAGATCGTATGAAGTTATATAAACTAAGAAAAATGCTAAAACTTGATTTAAGTTCTAGATTGGTACAGCCTAGAATCTAGAACCTACCTGTTGAAATAAGTTTTTTAAATTTTGGAATCTA
This sequence comes from Corymbia citriodora subsp. variegata, assembly GCA_014858505.1. Taxonomy (NCBI): domain Eukaryota; kingdom Viridiplantae; phylum Streptophyta; class Magnoliopsida; order Myrtales; family Myrtaceae; genus Corymbia; species Corymbia citriodora. The sequence goes on along the minus strand of MU089605.1, from coordinate 99,962 downwards.
TACCTACTCTGCATATCTTGGAACTTAGAACCTATAAGTTTCCACCGGTGAGATTTTCAAATTTCAAGTTCTACTCTACAACCGTACTCACCCCTATTTGGGACTGTTTTTGAGCTTTGTGAATGACGAGGGGGTAGAGGCAACTTGGCGGTGAAGGTACATATAGGCCATGCTTCGAAACTTCCCCTGGTCTTTTCATTTTAACGTTTGGTTCTGCATCTAATGGGCATGGACTAGACTTTTGCAAATGTACATCACGGTTGGCAGACTCCGGTGTCGGGAGTCAGGCCTGGACCGTCAGATTTCCTCCCGAGGGTTGAAACGACGGTCGGGAACACTACTTATCTTCCTTCTCTACCCTCGGTGGGTTGTCCCTGAAACGAAATTTCGCTCCTGTTTCTCCAGCGGCACCCCTGCCGCGTGGCACTTGAACGAAGTTACGATTGGGACAAAGTTCCCTTGTTGCCCATGGCAGGGCAACAAAAGACAATCATTAACCACGACTTAATAAAGTGCCATCGTGCAAAAGGGCGTCGGGGGATGAGAAAGGACCCGGTTGCCACGAGCAGCGGCATCCAAAATAGAAGCAGCATCGCCATTGGTACTTTGATTCCAGCAAATGAACTGAGAAATGCAGCTCCATTTCCATTACGCATGCACGCACCACTACCGTGTGGAAGAATTACTGCAAATTCGGAATTAAAGGAATCCTGTGGTCGTCGAAATTTATTAACCACGATGAGTTAATTAAAGTGCATCATGCATAAGTCCGCTGTGGGATGAGAAAAGACCGTTGCTGGAAGTTTGATCTGATTTAGTAGAAGAGTCCCTGCATGAGAAGATACGCGTGAGGTATACTTCTGTTCTTGTAACATTGAAGTCCTAAAAGATCTGAAAATGCTCAAAGATTTGAAATTGTTCAAATCCATCGAGAGTTGGACATTAAGACCGTGTCCAACGCCGTACACTTCAACAAATGAAGGAACTCAAATGGATTTTGGGTTTAAAAGGAGGTTATTGAATTCTGTTCATGCGCGATTTTAAGTGGTATAGGTCTAATCCAAAGGCCTTACCTATTTTCCCTTCTCGTTAAGATCTAACTTGGACCGTCCAAGTCCAACTTCTAGATATTCTCCCAACGGTACAGCAACCAAAGAAATAACGTAGCCCGTGAATTCTTTCCTTTTTTATTTTAATATACTTTTTTTAAAAATTTAATACTTATTTATTAAAAACTAGTTTAGGGATAATTTAAGATGTAATCGATCTTTCAAGGTGGTCCATTCATGCTATGTAATGAAGTAGAAATTGTTGTATATTTCCATTAAGCTTAGGTGGATATTTATATACCCAAGAGTACATTCTGAAAGATTTACTTGCAATAAAAGAAATACATAAAATAGAAAACTTTCGAATTTCCAGAGATAAAAATTCTAAACCTTCCAAATCTGATAGCCCTATATTTACTTAATATTTTAAAGATAAGATTGTATATCTTATAAATCTGATAGCCCAATATTTGGTCGATGAACCCCTCAAGTGGAAAAGTCGAGACGGCAAATCTTCAACTTGTCACGTGAAAATACAAAACGTGCTTTCAGAAGAGCTTTGATGAGAGTATTAGCTAGTTGGTCAACTATGGAGATATACTGCACACTGAGCTATCGTTGGACAACATGATTGTGGACAAAGTGGAAGTTAATTTCAATATGTTTGGTATGATCATGGAAAACCAAATTTGTCGACAGATAAGTGGCATCGATATTGTCGCACTAAAGGATGGGAGGATCTTGAAGAGGGAACTCAAGCTCTTGAAAGAGTGACTAAAGCCAAATGAGTTTAGTTGCAACATCAGCAAGAGCTTTATACTTAGACTCTCTAGAAGAGGGCTCTACAATTTGTTGTTTTCTAGAACTTCAAGAGATCAAGTTAGGATCAAGAAAAATACCATACTCTCCAATTGACTTCTTGTCACCAAATCTACTAGCCCAATCCGCATCAGAAAAGGCTTGCAAGTAAATATCATTGGATCAAGAAAGAAGCAAATCAAAAGACCTTGTATATAACGCAAGATGGCATTTCAATATTTGCCAATGGTCTTTAGTCGGTGCATGCATGAATTGATAAGCTTAATTAATAGCAAATGAGAGACTATGTCTAGTCAATGTCACATTTTGCAAGGCACCAACTATAGATAGATAAAGAGTAGGATCAAATATTAGAGCACCCCCTTTCTCAGATGGTTTTGTAGTTGTTGTCACGCCCCGACTCTTGAGCTCGCGGCAACCCCATTACCTTGGTCGATTGAAAGTGACGTCCCAGGACCCGTCGACGACCATTTATTTTATCTTTCGTTAAGCGCAAGCGGAAGACAAACCATCCCCAGACAAACAAACAATCAAACAGGGATAGAGGGATAAACAGCCAGAACAACAGCAACTACTCATTTATTCAAATTATTGGATTAACCAATGGAGGATCATTTTCGAATTACAAGCCCAACAAAAAGGGGCCGATCCATCCTCTAAGCGAAACCAAAAGAACTAGGCTAATCCAATAGTACACAAAGAACCCTTGGGTTCAACACCACGGTCACTCGGACCCATCGGACTCAAGCTCCGTCGAGTCGATCACTGGAGAAGCGGGGGCAGGATTCTCCATTGCGGGTACGCCATTCTAAAGACCTGAAAATGTTTAACCACGACGGGTTGAGATAAAATCTCAGCGAGTTTTTCCCCCTAAGCCCCAGTTAGTACGCCAACTCAACCCGGGGTATCTCTCTAGAACTACCTCTCACTCAACCCAACAAACAACCAAAACCAAACAACAGCCAACAACAGACAGGTCAACCCACAATCAATATTCGGTTCGCATGCAACCTTACCCGGTATGCCATACCCTGCACGTTCAATCTCATACAATGCAAGCAAGGCACATGGTCGTTAGATGATACAATTCATCAATCACATGCTAGTCGCGTCACAAGCGATCTCACCTGGCCATTGTCACACCCTGCACGATATTAACTCAGGCATATCATAAACAGTGCAACAAGCACAAATATAATCAGAACACAATGTCATTTGTCTCTTATGCACTCTTGCATTCATGTTTGTTCCAATTATACACCTCCTTGCATACACACGCATCAGGGCACGATCACTCTACCTCCCCGTGTAAACACACCTCAGGGCTCTACCTTTTCCCCGCGTCAACACGCATCAGGGCACAATCTCCTCTGCCTCCCCGTGCAAACAAATACACCTCAAGGCTCTACCTTTTCCCCGTGTAAACACACATCAGGGCACAATCTCCCCTGCCTCCCCGTGCAAACAAATACACCTCAGGGCTCTACCTTTTCCCCATGTAAACACACCTCAGGGTACAAGCACTCTATCTCCCCGTGTAAACACACCTCAGGGCTCTACCTTTTCCCCATGTAAACACACATCAGGGCACGATCTCCTCTTTCTCCCCGTGTAAACTCACCTCAGGGCTCAAGTGGACTCACAAGCACATGTCACAATCCGCACACGATATACATACGAAGCAGTAAGTATTCCACATATTATTCATGAATCGCCACATTGCGATAATCCAATAATCAACCAATTTCATAAGGGAATACCACATAATTCCCGGAATACACGTGCTTCAATCAATAAGGCATAAATAAGCAATCAGCAAATCAATCAATTATTGCCTCAGACATTATTCGTCTCACAACGATGTGACGACCGGTAACTCTCATAAATCACTAATTACCACAATTACTTATCGTAAAGTAATTAATCTAAACAGCAATCCAACATGCTTTAATCATCAATTACAAGTATAATTAACAATCGGCACGTCAATTAATCATAACAATCAATAGCACATCAAATTCAGACAAAAATTAGCTTCTGGATGAACAGTGCCGTGAACAGTAACTGTGAACAGTAATCGTGAATAGTAATTATGAATAGTGATTTTTCCCGAAATTCAATTAATTAAAAAATTTAATCCAGAAATTAAACAAAACATTAATTAAAACAATTAATCAATCCAATTAAATCAAATCATGCTTAATTAAACACATAAGCACAATTAAGCTTGATAAGCAAAATTAAGCTAATCTAATCTTAACCATCTATCTAACCACCTATCTTAGGGCTAATATCACTTAATTAAACCCCTTAAATCAAGATTAACACTAACTAACTAACCCTAAGCAAGTTTAGGCACTAAATAGGGATTAGGAGCTAAACTCACCCGTTAAGCGGGCCGGCGACACGGACGCGGCGGCGGCGACGAGCCCGACACCCGGGGACCTCACTCACGACGATCCAAGGCAGTCTCGGGCTGAGAACAATAGCAACAAACTCGAAATCCCTCTGCAACTCTGAAAAACTGACTGCACAGGAGGCAAGTCGCTGACCAGAGGAAAACGGACTGGCCGGAGCTCCGGCGAGCGGCGGGCCAGCGATCGGCGACACCTGGGGGTCGAAGGGAACCACTTGTGGCTGGTATGGGCGGAGATTGGGTTGGAAAGGGAGGAAAATGGCCGAAACAGCAAAACAGAACAGCAGCAGGTGGTCAGAAAACAGTCCGGCCGGCGGTGGCTTTCGGCCGGAATACGAGTCAACCAGCAGCTCTTTCCGGCGATCGGCCGACGCTATCTGAACGGAAATTTCTCTTTTGAACGCGATGGCGGGTGGCACGAGATAAGATTCCAACGGGAAGGCAATGAACAACTCAATTTTCGGTGAAAGGTTAGAATTGAAAAACTGAAGAAAGGAAGGAATACTAGGGAGAGAATGGTGTGCGGTTTGGAGAAGATGAAGAGGAGAGAGAGAGAGTGAAGTGAAGGCTGAAGGATAAGGCTTATCAAGGCCATCAATGCTTGCCTCACTTGCCAAACAATGACCTCATATTCTCTCTCTTCCTTTTGACTTTTCTTCAAAATATCCAAGAGCATTTTGGTCATTTCCACCTTGCACATTTCCCAATCTGTCCTTGGGCTGAAAATGGAGGGCGGGCCTAGGAAAAAGGCTGGAAAATAAATAGGAACGGGCTCGGGAATTTATTGGGCTTGAATCGGCTCGGTTTTAGACAATGGGCTCGGAAGGGTAAAGGGTCGGTTTGGCCCAACGGGCTCACTTTCTTGCCTCAAGCCTTCCATAGTGGCTGTCCCACCTTGGGCGTGAGACCCGCACTATTCTTGCCCGGCCCACATCCTCGTAGGCTCATTTTCTTGGTCCGAAAATCCCTTTTCCAAATACTCGGCTCAACCGACAGTGTCGACTGTCTAAGAAGCATCGTCCAAAAGTCCTTCTCGAACATTCCCGAAAATTTGAAGTCCAATCTTGGATTCTCATGCCTTGTCAATTTCGCCCGAATGCCATTTTGGTACTGCTCAGATTGACAGGCGGCTTCGAGGATTCACGCGTAACCGACTCGTGCTAATTCACGTTCAAGACTTCTCGACACATAAACGTCCTTGACTACATGAAATTGCGAAGAATCGATTCTTATTTCAAAGTACATGATTACCAAGGATCGATATAGGGCCGTTCGTGGGTTCGATAACGGTAAACGGAATCACCTATCGTCCCATTATGTTCTGCCCACGAATTGACTTCTAGTCATCCCTAAAATCGGCCTGCATATCTATAGGATCGTCCTTACGCAAGTCTCACAGTCTAGTCGTTTTCCCAGGTCAAGTTCTTTAGTCGCACGAGTTCTGTCATCATTAGCCTTTCCCCTCAAGGTCAGTATCTCAGGAGTGATCAGTTCTGAGTGGATCAACCAACAATACATTGACGAAATTAACGCTCGTTCCTCCCTAAAAGGACTCGAATTTCAGGATGTTACAGTTGTGGCCATAGGAGTTTGGACAGGCTTGCACTCAAACATCCCAGCTTGGCAAAGGAAATCATCAATATAATGTCCTTGAGGGAGAAGTAGCCCGTTAAAGTGAGAAACAACCTCTATCCCAAGGAGGAAGTGGAGCGAGCCAAGATCCTTAATTGAGAACTCTACATATAATTTATGTAAGATTGCATTGATAGTGCAAGATGTATTATTTATAACCAAAATTTCATCAACATAAACAAATAAATAAATGACATTAGTGCCTCTTTGATAAATAAATAATGAGAGATCTGTTTGTGACATCGAGAATAAATGAAGCAAAAACTTGAAAGTCATTGAAACCAAGCTTGTGGAGCTTGCTTGAGATCATATAGTGAACGATGCAACTTGCAAACATAGTCACAATGAATTGGGTCCTCAAACCTAGGGGGTTGTTCCATGTACACCTCTTCAGAGAGAAAACCCCATGTAAGAAAGCATTGTGCACATCTAATTGTCGCACTTGCCTCACTTGAGAGACAGCAAGAGATAATATGGAGCAAACAGTGGTAATTTTCATAACTTGACTTAAGATTTATGTATAATCCAAGCTTTGTTGTTAATGAAAATCTTTAATGACCAAGTGAGCTTTATAGTGCTCAAGACTAACATCTGCTTTGCGCTTAAATTTGTAAACCCACTTACACCCAGTGAGGTTCATGGAAAAAATGAGAGGGACCAAAGACCATGTGCCTTTTTCTAACAAGACATTAAATTCATCAGTCATAGCTGCATGTCACTCGAGGATTTTATTAGCTTGGGTGAATGAGGTTGGTATGGTGAGGCCGATGGGGGCTGTATTAATTTGAGGAGGATGACCAAAGTTGCATGGTTTGGGTGCGTGTTGGCCTAGGTGGGGGTGACAACGGCGGTGGTGGAGATAATGATGAGGATGGGGAATGATAAAGGTCATGGAGAGACTTGATTCTTAGGGCAAGGGAGATGGATGAATCGGTATTAGACAACACTAGAGGAGCCAATGGAGGAGTCTATGATCTCACTGTATTGGTAGGAGGAGGAATGCCAATAGGAGCTAAAACCCACGGTATTGAGATAGGTGTAGGAAGTGATGAAGAAGGTGATGGACCGAGAATAGAAAGGGGTTGCAAAGGGAAAACATGTTTCATTGAAACAAACATGTTGAGCAATGTGTAAATGATTGGTGACAAAGTCAAGACAGCGGTACCTATGTAAGAGGGACTATATCCCAACAAAATACAAGGAACGAAGGGAGAATTCATCTTATGGGCATCGTAAGAACTTAGATATGCGAAATAGCGAAACTCAAAGATTTTTAAAAAGGAAAAATGTGGAGGTTGATTATACACCATTTGAAAAGGAGAGACGCGGTTATTGACCTTGGACGGCATTCGATTGATGAGGTAGACCATCGTTTTGAATGCATAGTGCCAGTATTGGTGAGGGACAAAGCCATGAGCTAATAATATTAAATCGATTTCAGCTATATGCTTATGACGACACTCAACTGCCCCTTGCTATTCATGGGTATGGGGGGCGGAAATACGGTGAGCAATATCAATTTTTGAGAAAAAGGAGGCGAGGGCACAAAATTCCCCACCCTAGTCCATTTGAACAATTTTTATATTTCATGAAAAGTGATGTTTGATAAGAGCTTGAAAACTGAAAAAAAAAAAAAAAAATAGAGTAAACATCTGACTTTGCTTTAGTAGGCTAAAACCAAATAAATTGAGTGCAATCATCAACAAAAATAATGAAATAACGATGACTATCAGTTGAAACAAAATGAGAAGGACCCCAAACATCACTATAAGTTAAATCCAATGGAAACAAACTACAAGTTGGAGACAATCCTAAGGACTGACGACTAACCTTGCCCAATTAACAGGTTGTACATAATTGACTTAGTCGTGTTAACTAACATATCAAATTATTCTTTTTGATCATAAACCATAAAAGAAGCTCATGAGAATGGCCAAGACGTTGATGCCAGCCATCCATGGAAGTCCATTCCGCAATATTGGCAGTAGGCATTGAAGGTTGTTGTGGTATGGTGTAAAGACCACCATTACTCAAGCTGGCAAGAAGAACCGCCTCGGTCACTAGATCCTTAACAAGAAAGTAGATAGGATAAAATTCTAAAAAGACATTATTGTCAGATGTAAATTTTTGAACCAAAAGTAAACACTTAGAAATATTAGGGACATGAAGAACATTATTTAAGCGTAAAGAAAATTTTGAGATAGAGGAGGGAATAGAAGAAGTACCAATATTAGTGATTTTGAGACCCTTACTGTTTCCAATGTGTAATTGATATGATCCATTATAAGCTTTATAGGGAGAGAGGGATTGTATATCAAGCATGACATAACAGAGGCGCCCATGTTAGGATACCAAAGTAGGGTGTTGGTAGGCGTAGGTAAAAGAGGGGAAGGGCATGGCTTAGGCTAGCATTGGGAGAGAAAGGGCATTGATAAGACGAAGTAGAATAAGGGGTATGTGCAAGTTGTAGGTGATAAAGCATACTAGGAGGTCGACAATAGCATGTGGCAGTAGTATGATTTGTACATTAACAGATGGAACACCATAATTAACATTGTTGAAGACCATGAACACCCCGACTACAAGCAAAGCGACCACCGCGACCTCTAGATGACCACGGCTAGAGAAGGAGGAACGAAGAGAGGTGGAGACATTTCCGTTGAGCAAAGTTGGCCATAGCAGAATTAGCCTAAGAGGAAGGCTCGAAGATCTACAACTTATGGAAGGCCTTAATATTCTCATGACTAAGGAGAAGACCTTGAAGATTTGTAAACGAGATTGGTTCAAAACGACCAAGTGATGTAGGAACAATGTCTTGGAGATTAGATTGGAGACCACGAAAAATGTAGACATTGAAATCCTCCAATTCAAGATGCTTGCCTGCAACACCTATCTCATTGGCAATGGAATTAGCATGCTAGAGGAAATCAATAACTAATTTGGCTTGTTTCTGTTGCAAACATTAAAGACTAAGATGAAGAGAGGATATACGAGTAGCGGAAGCTAAGCCAAAAAAATTCCTTGAAAGCATCCCATATGGCTTTACTAGTTGGCTTACTAATAATCAGTGGTAAAATTGATTCTAAGGGGGATGCAATTAGAAGACTCATGATGGAAGCATCTTGCTGTTGCCAAAGAGATGCCTAGGCTACATCAGAGGGACAAGTTGTGGTTCCATTAACATAGCCATAAAGATTTTGTTCTTTGAGAAATGGAATAATATGTGATTTCCATAACAAGTAATCGGATGTTGTGAGATGTAAGGAAAGGAAGTGGTGAGCAAATCCGAATGGAGGAAGTGTAGAAGAGGGATTTGTAATGGGAGTTATGGCGGTAATTGGATTCTCCTAGGCCATATCAACTAGGGGTGATCAGTTCCCGGTTTGGTCCGGTTCCAAGGTGGAACCGGGAACTGGACCGGGAGGACCGGTTCCCATTTTTTGGGACCGTGGACCGGACCGGTCTGGTTCAATAGGACCGACCACTTAGCCAAAACAAATAAAAAAAAATACTATAAATATTATTATTTTAGGGTTTATTGTATTTTTTAAGAAATTTAAGAAATTTATTTTAAATAGAAAATTGTTGGTCTAGTCCGGTTCCATTTTTATGGAACCGGGAACGGGACCGATGCTCCCGAGAACCGGACCAAACTTGCCGGTCCAGTCCGATTTGGGCGATTCTCGGTTCGAGCGGTCCAATGTACTCACCCCTAACTTGTAGGAATAGGAAGTTGGGAATTTGAGATGAGAATTGAAGGGGCGGTCGGTCCGGTCGGTCCGGTTCGGTTCCCACCTTGGAACCGGGAACTGGACCGCCAGCTATGGGAACCACCCAAAACCGACCGGTCCGGTCCGGGTTGGGCGGTTCTCGGGTTGGGCGGTTCCCGTTGCACAGCCATAATATCAACCACCCTTGTAGGGGGAAAAAAAGGAGAAGAAGAAAGCTAGGGTTGAAAAGGGGTTTAGCCTTAGATGGCTCTAATACCATATTGAAGTAGTATATTTCCATTAAGCTTAGGTGGGTTTTTATATACCCAAGAATACATTCTAAAAGATTTACTTGCATAAAAAGAAATACATAAATAAAAAACTTGCGAACTTCTAGAGATAAAAAATTATAAATCTTTTCTTACCAAAAAAAATTATAAATCTTTCAAATTTATAGCCCAATATTTGATTGATATTCTCAAAATAAGATTGTAAATATTCCAAATATGACAATATGATATTTGACTGATACTAGATGACCATGTGTTGCCAAAAAGCTTTTGCGTGATATTTTTTTCCTGATTTTCTTGAATTTAATATTCCATCTTTACACACAAAAATTTAAAGTTTCATAATCGCCTATATGATATGTGACAGTTGACCAAAAAAAGATCATGGATGTACCAAAATAAATTATTAAAAACCCTGTTTAGTTTGTTAGATGTTCGTCAAAAGGAAAACAAATGAAGAAATTAAAAGTGGGACAAATAAAATAGTTACATGCATAGACCTTACCTTAAAATGGATTAGTGGACCATATTGTTACTTCTAGAAGAAAACGAATTTGGCCAAGAAAAAAATTAAATGAAATTAAAACAACTGTGTACATATAACATGGCAAAAAGGTAGCGTTCACCAAATTTAGAACACGTATATGGAAACCTTCCCTTTTCCATGATCAGTAGTACTTATTACAGATGACATCCAACAAAATTCATAACAAATACAGAATGATTATAGAAGCATCAGTAAACTTGGGAAAACAGCACATTGTCAAATAACTGAATAATCTTTTGTAAATGGTCAAAACCTTGTGTGAGCATACCAGACAATGCCCGAGCAAACACTAGCAAGCAAATATTGACGATGAGCCACATGGCCAAAGACATGCTCATCCAAGAAAGCAACTCAGGGCCAAGTGCTGCAAAAATGATGTACAAGTATTGGTATATCGGGTCAGGTTCAGATTTGGGGGTTTAGTCACTTTGATTAATGCCCTGAGATAAATGCCTTCACAAATTATGTAAAATAGCATAATCGTGGGGCTAAGCACCTTGGTATGTTGCTAAGTGAAATGCATGATGGTGAGTAGCTTGAACATTCTCTCTAAAACGATTAGAATTTGGTACAAGCCAATATGTCAAAGCAAACACTAGCAAGTAAACATTGACAACCAGCCACATGGCCAAAGATGGTCTTGTCCGAAAGAGCAACTTGTTGCCGAGATCCTCGAAAATGATGTACAAGAACCGGTATAGAAGGATCCCACTTGGACTTTGATCGGTTCTATGAGATTGACAATCTTGCAAACAATGTAAAACTATAGAACCATGTTGATTAGTGCTTCAGTACGCTATGACTTGAAATGTGTAATGACAAGCAGCTTAAATGTGGAATCTTGGTTGAGTCATGACTTTCTTATTGTTATTACTATTATGGCTGCTTGTCATCCCTATACCAAATCATAGAGAAACTAATTGAAAGAAAAATAAGTTCCAAAAAAAAAAAAAGCTACTAAATCCGCGCCCTGATAGAGCTCTTAGAGCATAATCATACGAATGAATTACGCATCTTTTGATCGTCTCTATATGATCTACCATGTACGGAGACTTTGTAGCAAAAGGAGCTCTGTGATTGTTTTTATGTTTTGGGGATTAGAAAGTGGAACGATCACCATATACATGGAGGTCCTGTTTTTCTTTCCTTTCTTGTTTTTTAATAATCGTTGGCATATAGAAGCCACTTACGCTTAGCACAGGGAAATCATTTATTTATTAATGACGGAGCAAGGCTCGACCGTGCTAAGAAATGTATTTAATTATTTTATTTTTCTTGATTACAGAGTCTGAATTTTGACTGTTAGTGGTGTGTTTTGTTTATAGATGAAGTCTGAAGTGGCTTTTGTCATGGACAAGAAAATAAGATTTACAGCTCCATTTGTTTTGCAAAAACTATGATATTTTTAGAAAATATTTTTCAAAAAATCATTTTCTGAAAAAAATATTTATATTTTCCGGTGTTCAGCTAGAACTTAAAAATGAAAAGAAAAATATGCCCCGTTGTTTGAAAAGGAAATTATATTTTTCCTAAATAGACATGCATTATGTAGAGGCTAGTGACCTAGGCATGGGCACTGGGGTCTTAAACCTGGCCTATGAGGATCTAGGCCTATAGACCAGGCCCGGGGGTCCATTGAGGCCAAGCGCCATATTCCATGCCTATGCCTCCCTATGCCCAATCTCAAGCTTCATTTAGGCAAAGCATGAAACATTATCAAATTCCAAGTCCGACAATGTTATACAACTTTTCTGGAGAAAGATGTCAAATTTCATCTATTTGAAACCCCTTCAATCTCTAAACCCGTTCTTAATTCTAGCCTTCCAATCGGAAAAAGGACTCAAAACCCACATCTCGAAGCAGAAATCTAGACCAATTGCTGCCAAAACAAATATAAGCAGCAACTCGGCTACGTACATCGTGCCGGAAAAGGCATGCCACAGGAAGCTTTCCAAATTCAGTTCGTGAGATCAGAGCATGCACCTCTAATGAATCCGAAAGCTGCAGATGTTCCTGTCTTGAGCTAAACGTTGTCCAAGTCTTTTCCAACTGTGTCACGCCCCCAACCATGCCCCCAACCTTTGAGAACGCGATGATTCTGTTACTCGCTAGTGGTCGAAAGAGTACGACGTCTCAGGACGGGTTGCCAACCATTCTTTTTATCAGATAAATATGAGCATGCGGAAGTAATTAATAAACCCCGATCAAACATCATCAATAGGGATAGTCAGTAAACATTGACAATTCAAAATGACCTCACTCAATCCTTAAGAAAGGGGTACTCGTACAACCCTATCCTTGGGTATTATTCCCATAATCAACAAAATACATAAGGCAAAAATGGTTGATCTACTTTCTCCCTTATTCTTAGGATTCGAGGTCTAGTCAGTCCAAAAGTCCACAGCCAGACACATCTCTCAAGGACTTGAAAATGGTTAAATAATAACTTGTGAGATAAAATCTCAGTAAGTTCAGGCGCTAATCCTCGGCTAGGGCATCAATCCAACTCAGGGGTACCAGACAGGCACGGCTCTCATAATAACAACCAATAATTAAATCCAATCACAAGTAACCTTATCTCGTGACTGCACATGCCCTGCACGATATTAGTTACACAGCCACACAAAGGCAAGCAAATGATCACATAATTAGAACACCACACATATAACATTCCATGTACATAGCAGTCAGATGTATTCTAAATATGCATCTCCTCGCGTCAACACGCATCAGGCTCTACCTATTCTCCACATAAATACGCATCAAGGCACAACCATCTCTACCTCCCCATGTCACATGCATCAGGGCACAAATCTCCACCTCCCCACGTAAACATGCCTTAGGGCTTTACCTTTTCCCTGTGTAAACATGCATCGGAACACAATATTTTCCCTATGTAAATACGCACTATGGCACAATCTCCCCTCCCCGTGTAAACACGCCTCAAGGCTCAAGTGGACTCATAAGCACACATTATAATCCCCACCAGACATGCATGAGGTTCACATACAAAGCAGTAAGTATTCCATATATTATCCATGAATAGCCACATTGCGATAATCCGATAATCAACCAATTTCATGAGGAAATACCACATAATTCCCGGAATATACAAGCTTCAATCAACAAAACATAAACAAGCAATCGGCAAATCAGTTAATTGTTGCCTTAAACAATATTCGCCTTGCAATAATGCAATAATTAATAATTCCCGTAAATCACTATTTATCACAATTACTTATCAAAAAGTAATTAATCCAGACACAGGGAATTATGCTAATTAACAATCATTAAGCACAATAATTACCAACAACATAATTTATTATTATTAAAATAATAATAAATAATAATGTATTAATTTCAGAATAAATAAATATAAATAAATAAAAAACACGTAATTAACTAAAATTACCATTAGTCCCTAATTAACCCACACTAAGCCCAATTAGCCAAAATAACCATAACTAACCACCTAATTCCGATTAGTCCTAGCTAAACTAACCCTAAACGAGATTAACATGCTAAACAAGGGTTTAGAGCTGAAACTTACTATTTAAAGACAGCAAAAGTGCGGCTGCAACGGGGACAGCAAGGCGGACTCATGAGCACCTCCAGGGGTGTCGGGGCGGGCAACACGACGGCCAGATCTTTGCCAGAAACTAGTTGTCCGCGCAACCATAGGAGAAGCCGAGGGCGGAAGGGGACGTCCAACAGCTCAGCTGGCTAAGGACGGCTTTCTGGTCAGCTGGGGGGATGGCGAACAACGGTCTGAGAGGTGGCCGACGGCGACCGAAGACTGGAGCAGCAACGCCGGTTGCTGGTTCAACCAAACCAAACCAGAAGAGAGGGAGACGAGCACGGCGAAGAGGGCAACAATTAGCTCGGGCTGGGACGGGCGATCAAGCAGCGGCTCTCGGTGCCGATTGACGCAACTGGACGGCAAGGAGGGGAGGGGTGGAGCGGCGAGCGACAATGGTGCAGCTCGACGTGGAAGCCAAGGAAATGGAGGAAGAACTAGAGAGGAGGGTCGACATTGGGTGGTCTGGCCGCGGCTCATGGCGGCTCAGTGGCAAGTAGACAGCCTGAGTGAGCTGCTGCGGTGACGGGCGACGACCGACCGGAGGAATGCAGCAACAGTTGCAACAGCGAACTATGGAGGAGGAGAGGAAGACAAGACTGGCAGTGGTTGGTTCGAGCTCGAGATCAGTGGACAGCGGCCGACTGGCGATTCGCCGACGAGTAGGGGTGGCGACAGAGTTGCGGTGGCAACGGTGGTGGCAATGCAGCGACTCTACAGCAGCAGCTTAGCCAGCCAAGGGGAAGAGATGAGGAAGAAGAACCGAAGAAGAAGAAGTAGAAAAGAAGAAGGAAGCAGCGCACATTCATAGGGGTGAGCATGGTTCCCGGGTAGAACCAAGAATCGGAGAATCAAACTAGAGGGTTCGGTTCGGTTATTGGTTCTAGGGAGTTCGGTTCCAGTTCTTGGTTCCTCATTTTCCGGAACCAGAATCAGAATCGGCATTACTCCTTCCCAAAAAAAACCCCAATTTGTAATTCTAACCTAATTTTTCCCCCTCAACCTCAGCCTTTCAGGTTTCTCTCTTCCCCTATCTCCCGACACCTCACTTCTCGCCCTCAGCCTCAGGTTTCTCTCTTCGCCATCGCCGACCCCTACGCTAGGAGTTGCAAGGTGCAGGCCGTTGCATCGGGGGATTTCAGGGTTGGATTGAGAGCGTAGATAGCGGGAGGCAAAGAGGAGAAGACGATGGCATAATTTGCCTCACCATAGGTAGCATTAGCAGGGGAGCAAGTAGATGGAAGTAATTGACTATGGTCATTTCTGAGCTGCAAGCAAGCAGGTTCTGTTCTCTTTCATTTCCCTACTCTATGGCTTCAGTGCAATAGTTAGTCATATCTTCGGTATCAAGTTGGCGTCTACCATATACAGATTTCCTTTTTTTGCATGGCAGGGGTTGATAGTTGAAGATAAAAGGGATCGAGCCCTGGTTCTGCACAATAGAACTGATTTGCACTAGGCATCCATATGAGGTTAATGGCAGAAATAAAGAAAGTACATCATAAATGATAGTGGACACTCTAGCACTATATGCTCTGGGCGCGTATTTCTCTCGTAGCCAAAAAAAAGTTATGGGATCTACAAGAGACTTTAAAATGAGAGATTCTATCGACCTTGATATAATCATCGACCATCTTTCTTGGGATGATTAGAATGTTCGTTGCAAGAGGTTTGGAAACCAAGATTTCTGCTATCTAAACATTTGCAAAACTTAGTAATGTGTGACTTTGTGTGCTTTGACCATGGAACATTAAGGCCTATGATGTTCTTTCTGGATTTTGCTTAGATTTTAGTTGTGCGTCACTCTTGTTTGTGACATTTAGATTGACCGAATTTTATTTTGTTTCTACTGTAATCGACTTCAACCTCTTTTGCATGAAGCATTTAAGGACAGGAATGAGTACTAAGCGTTTCAATGTGCTGGGGTGACCTTCAATTTAACAACTGCTTAAAACTTTATTTTTCTTTCTCGTTTCCAACGGGAAATCTGTGCTTGAACCAATGCAGTGTTGGTGTGCATATGAAACACGTGAATGCTAATCTTACAATGTGAAAAGTCATCACTATGAGGAGCAGCATATTTTGATCAATTTTAATATCCAGTTGAAGACTCAAATATGTTAACATTGTATTTGAACAACATAAGTTTGTGCTTTGAAATCCTGGTGGTGGAATCGAGTTGGTTTTGAAATTGGAAGTTGCTGAGTTGTGACTTGTCGTGGGGGTGTCCAAAAAACCCATCCAACCCAACCCGAACATGACCCGAACACGACCCGAACACGAAATAAGTATGGTACATGTTTTAGGTCTTAATACTGTTCGGATAACAATTATAAACACAAATGGAATACATGTTTTGGGTCAAATTAGGGTCGGAACATTGTTCGACCCAAACACATTAAGGATTCAACTCAAACACACCCACCTAAGCTATCTCCTTTACAACTCCTTTTACTTGCAACTCATCCAGCACGTCTCATCTCACGGGTTCATCATCGTCGCCCCTTAGGTAGGCTTGCATCAATCTCTCTCCCTCCCCCCCCCCCCCCCCTCTCTCTCTCTCTCCCCATCTTCCATATGATTTGCTTCTTTTTCGTAGCCAATGCAGAACTTTAGAGAATGGAGTATTATTTGTCTGTGGAGATGTTCACGAACGGGTTGGACAAGGCCTCGCGGTGTCACATAAGAGCATTTCGAATTCCCTTTATCATATTTTTTATTAAAAAATTATCTGTCTGCGGAGATATTCACGGACGGGTTAGACGAAGCCTCGCGGCGTCACGTAAAAACATTTCGAATTCCCTTTGTCATATTTTTTATTAAAAAATTATTTATCTGCGGAGATGTTCATGGATGGGTTGGATGAGGCCTCGTAGCGTCATGTAAGAGCATTTCGAATTCCCTTTGTCATAATTTTATTAAAAATGCGTCATGTAAAAGCATTTCGAATTCTCTTTGTCATATTTTTTATTAAAAAAATATCTGTTTGCGGAGATGTTCACGAATGGGTTGGACGAGACCTCGCGACGTCACGTAAGAGCATTTCGAATTCCCTTTGTAATTTTTTTTATTAAAAAAAATTATTAAAAATTGTAATATTTTTTAATAAAAAACCCGAAACCCGACTCAAACCGACCTGTTTTTTTGCTTCATGTTTTATGCATTTCGAGTTGGGTCGGGTCGGGTCGGGTAACATCAAGACCCGACCCGACCCAACCCGTTGACACCCCTAACTTGTCAAATGGATTCATTTTGGGTTGATGTGTTATGTCAGATTTTGTGGCATAGAAAATTCATCGCCACTTTGTTTTTGGTATACTCTAATCAGGATTCTGGATCCTAATTGGTGCTACGCTTCTGTTCCTCCTTATTCTTCTGAGTTGCAAGCAAGCGAGTTCTATTCTCTTTCATTTCCCTACTCTATGGCTTCAGTGCAATAGTCAGTCCTATCTTCGGTATCAAGTTGGCGTCTACCATATTGGGGGGATATGGAGCAGGTGCTTTCTTGTTCTCTTTCAAGTGAACTACAACTGATGACTGCTTCAGATCGCTGTGTTCTTGGTGAGAATTCTAATTTAATCAGCCTCTTTCTCCCTTTTATCTTTATTTAGAAAAGGCAGCTCGAGAAGATTGGTGCCATAAAGCACAACGAAAGTCCTGAGCTGCTTATTTCATTTCATGGATGTAGCAGCACATGTTTAGTTTTCCAGACACATTATTTCACGTTTCAAGGAATTCTTAGAAAGGATTTGGGCGAAAGTCCACCTCTCCAGCAATGCTCAAAGAGAGCTTTTGGAAGAACTGTTGCTGAATAAGTGCACCCACTTTACCTTTCGTATTTACTCGAGCCTTCACTATTGTAGAAGTGAATATTGCTTGCTGCGTTCCCAAGGTGATGGTTGTGTCGCTGATCGAAAAGCCGTGTTTCACTTTGGCAGCGACCACAATTTGAGTAAGGGGATTCATTGTGTGGTAACATGAAGCTCTCAGATTGTCTAGCTTGTCATTTTTGCATATTTGGCAACTTCGCTATCATTATAAAGACTATAGACTATGTTGAAAGGGAAGATCATGGTTCCCGATTCTAGGGAGGAAGGTTCCAGTTCCTAGTTCTCGGTTTCTCTTTTTTCGGAATCGGAACCAGAACCAAAACTGGAACTGGTTCTACTTAAATGCAAAAAAAAAAGAACCTATTGGACTCAGAACCGACCTTGGAACCTGCGAGAGGGTAGATTCTAGGTTCTAGATTTTGACGGATAGATTTTAGGTTTTAAAAAATGAGAAATCTGTACCCAATGATAGGTTCCAATTCTAAGCGGAATCTAGAACCGCTCACCCTTACAGCCATTTCAGCCCTGAGAGAGAAAGAGGGGGGATGGTTTGAAAAGTCAAACCAGCAGAAATGAGGGGAAATGACAGCAAGTGGGGGACGGGCAGAAGAGAGGAAGTGCAGAGGGAAGGGACGAGAGGCGAAGAAGTCAGACGGCAGCAGAACGGGAAGGAGAAACGTGCGGGAAAGAGGAGAGAGAAAAAAGAAGAGAGAGAGGGAAAGCGCACGTGAGAGAGAGAAAGGGAAAAAAATGACGGGATCTTGTATCCGAATTTCAGCTCGGCGGTCCTACGTCCAATGTTTCTAGGTAGCTGAAAATTTTGGAAAATAACGAGGCCAAAGTCCAATAATAGTTCGAAAAATTCCATGACGTCACAAACTGTGCAGCGGAAGGTGATTTCGAATAGCATCCAGCTGATGAAGTTAATCCCCGAAGGGAGTACCAGCCGGGACACCGCAGCGACCTAAGTGAGCGATACTGGTAGACCCGCAAGGGTACCTGCCAGTGCAGACACAGAAGCTGCTTTTAACAGACTTCCAATCTCCCTTCTTCTCGATTTATTTGCTTAACATCTTGTCCTTCCGATAGCTCCCTCTGGGATTTCTGCAATCTTCGGCATGGACGACAAATGATTTCTTGAGAGATGCGACGATAATAGAAGACCGGTGTAATGTCGTGACCGGAGAGTAATCGAGCCATGTTCTGCCAACCGAAAAATATGACCAAGGCATGACTCAACTCTGTGCTGATCTGATTCGAAAATGAAGACTCAATCAACTCAAGTTCCATCGAGCTCGATTAGTCAAGCTTGAGTCTTAGGGTACCCTACTTCGATACTTTCGAGTTCATTTCGACTAAGTCAGTAGAATATTACGGAGCACGGCTCAAGGAAAAACCCCTACTCGAGCTTGATCGAATTTCCAACTGCAGCATAAAAGACACGATAAACCAAAAATTGCAGTGATTCTAGTGTCGCCACAAAAGCATATCATGCGACGATCGGATCCATCAGAATACGATACTTGACCGACTCAAAATCAAGTCAAAAGTGTGCTCAAATTGACCAGGAGGAGCTTGCAAGCAGTTCAATTCATCAACCTCTTAAAAGATATCTCTCTCTCTCAAACCTCCCTATGTTCATGCAGAATTTCTTTAAAAGGAAAAATTCAGCGTCAACAGACAATAAAAGCACCTCAGAACCTCTGATCTTGAGCTGTCCGATGTAATTCCTCATCTGCCCGAGCTTCGGCTTCTCGCCTCTAGATCTCGACAGGCTCTCTCCAGGTTTCATCCACCCTCTGTGAAGCTCTCACTACCCCGTCCCATAAGCAAGCCCCCGTTCTCCTCTCTGCCCAAGAGCTCCTCCATCGTGCGTTCACCATGCCCGATCACTTTCGGAGATTTCGGAGACAATGCAATTCGCAACTGAGCTTCGAGGTACACGTTGGAGGTGCACGTGGCATTCGAGGAAGGTAGTCTTGAGTGAAGCTATGCGGCATGTGGACCAGGGAGAAGAAACCGAACTGGATCTGGAATTCGAACCCAAGAGATCGGTGGACGTGAAACTTCAGCAAACCGTTCGATGATCGATGATCGACTTGGGACTATGAACAATTACCTAAAGCCACAGCGATGACCACCACCAGCGCCCTGCTCTGGTATCAAGAAGAGAAGCGCTAGGCAGTAGCGGAGAGGAGCTCTCTGGAGACTAGGGATGAGACGAAGAAGTCGAAAGATGGGAGAAGCTCTGGAGGAGAGGAAGGAGACGAGACGATGACGAGAGAGGTGGGGAAAATGATTTCATTTTTCTTCGGAAGCCAAAATTGTTTTCCCTAATTTTAGAATAAAATTTTTTATTGACCAAAAAATATTTTCTTTAATCATTCACTATTCAAGCGTCAAATAAATAATTTCACTAAATTAACCATATTATATTGCCAATACAAGTTCCACACAACACAACGTGACAATGTATATGTCCCGAAAGTAAACATGGTCGTCCCACCTAATGGGCTTCGAAAGATGTAAACTCTATAAACAATTTACTATCTTCAGTAAATATATTAAGGCAAATATTGACTTTTTCATAAATAAAAAATTGCCAGAATAAGTGTTACTTTTGAGAATGTTATATAGTACCTACGCAGAGATGCTTTTAAGAAAACGAGTTCAACCTTTCAAATGGGCTCAAAAAGCCTAGAAATTTACAAACGAGGTAGTAGAGACACTATACTAACTAGGATAAAAATATTGGGTCAAATATCAATTGTTAATAGTAGATAAAAGCTCAAACTAAATCATTATCATTATCAGGGACTTAAAACAATCATGTAAGTTTCCTAGCTACAGGACAAGGTTGACCAAAAACAGAACATATATATGACAACATTCTCTCTTCCCTAAATCAAAAGGATTTATTACACAAATAATATGCCACAAATGGTACACAAACATAGTATGATTGCAGGAGCTTCAAAAGTCAAACTAAATCTCGACAGACAGCACATCATCAACCGGTTGCACAATCTCCTGAAGTTGGCCGAAAACTTGTGTGAACACACCAAGTGATGCCAAAGCAATTACTAGCAAGCATATATTGATGACAAGCCACATGGCTAGAGATAGACTCGTCCCGAGAAGCAACTGAGCACCGAGAGTCCCAAAAATGATGTACAAGTATTGGTATATTAAGTTCGGGCTTGTGGGTCCAGTCACTTGTATCAATGTAATGAGATAGGTGACTTCGCAAATAATATACAACTGCAGAACCATGTGGCTCATTATCTCAATAGATTGCGAATTGAAACATGCAATGGCAAACAACTTGAATGAGGTATATGCGATATGAAATCTCTTGGTTGAGACAAAACTTTCCTGTTGTTGCTGACGTGGAGGTTGCTCTTCGGCCCTATAACGAACCAAGAAAGGAAATGATGGCAAGAGAAATAGATTCCAAAGACGAAAGGAAAGAAAGACCAGCTACTCAATCAGAGCTCTGAGTAGAGTTTTTAAGAGCATATTCACGTAAACGAGTCACATACCTTTGGGGTGTGTCTGTCTGATCAGCCATGTTATGGAGCAGGATTTGAAGACAGCTTCTCCAGCAGGAGCTCGTCCACCTCATTTGAAAGATTTCTGATCCGGAGCTTTCGTTTTGTGTATGGGAGTTGTAAGCGAATTGAAAGGGCATTGCTCCATGCATTGCATTTTTACAGAGAGAGAGATGGCCCCATCATTCCCCTACTCATGATTAAGGTGAACTTGACTTCTGTGGATTTCATATTTCAGATTCCGCGTATCAGCAGTCTCGATTTGATTTAGGATAAGAACAGTGACAAAAAGTTTTACTGCAGCTCCGGAGTCTAATGTTGCAGCGTTTTGCTGAAACTTTAACTTTAGAAATTTGCAGCAAAACAATTAACACAAACTTGACTTCTGTGGATTTCATATTTCAGATTCCGCAGATCAGCAGTCTCGATTTGATTTGAAGGTAAGAACAGTAACAAAAAGTTGTACTGCAGCTTATGGAGTCTAATGTTGCAGCAAAAAGTTTTGCTGCAACTTTTAACTTTAGAAATTTGCAGCAAAACGATTCTGCAAATTTCTAAAGTTAAAGTTGCAGCAAAACGCTGCAACATTAGACTTTGAAAGTTGCGGCAAAACTTTTTACTGTTGCTGCCACATTACCCTTGCTGACCTGTGGCGAGACCAGCTCGCGCAATGTCGGGGAGGTCAGGCCCCACCCAAGGTCACTAGACATCAGCGAGGCTCTTGTGACCTCGGGCAAGA
>MU089605.1:45865-67802 GCA_014858505.1 Corymbia citriodora subsp. variegata | reverse complement strand
TAATCAGCATGCAACTACTCACAAACCTAATGAGCATACGAAAGCTCAGCTTGCATATGAGAGCTATGCATATGTTCTTCAACAAAAGCAAGTACCACTACTCCGAGTATCCCATGAGTTATACTTGGAAGGAATTGGATTGGAATCACGGATAGGAACATGAAGTTGCGTGACATGCTTCTAGTTATCTATTTCACCTCGTCACTAGGATTGTTGCACATTTGTGATGGATAAATAATTACTTAATCTTACCCCGCAAAACTCGAAATTTTCATAATATACAAATTTTGACACATAAATTTTTAAATAATTTTTCCATGATATTTTATAATTTGGATAATGTTGTAATTCCGGGGGGAAGTGGAAAGAAGTTTATTTTTTCTTTTGTTGAAGTTACACAAACATGCCCTTAATCTAAGATAGAGGAGAGATTCATTATACTTGTCCATTCATGGAGAAATGGCTGTCATCCCATTGTGAAGATGTCGAATTTTGCTGTCATAATGCTGCATTCGATTGATCTTTCTTTGTCTCGAACCCCACACCCCTATAATAATGGTAGAGTAAGGGTAAACTATGCGACAAAGTTGTTTCATCATCAGATTGATCTTGGTTCTATCATCCATGATAACTACGGGGCTTACTTGTGTGGACAAAAGTTAGATGATCGAGCATGATGTTTTTTTTTTTGGTAAAGAAAAAAAAAAATCAGCATGATGTTTATATGCTGCAGATGAAAGAGTCAAATCAGTTGTTTGCGGCCATAAATTCAAATGATCGAAATTTGGATTTGAGTTTTATCAGAGTTTCAATAAGTTTTGTCTTTCTATTTAGGGTATGATGCATTGTATTCTCATTTGAATTATTAGTCTTCAGTTGTTCTTTCTGGTTATGGACGTAGACCAACTCGGTGTATTTCAATAAGTTTAATCTTTTCATTACGCATCAGTACGAGAGGTTGTGGTGAAGATGTGAAAAAAAAAAAGCAAATGGGGATGGGGGAAAGATTGTAAGAAAAAAGAAAAGAGAATGGAGTTAATAGAAATATCGGGATAATTGTCCCAAATATTCTAAATCAATTTGACAACAATTAATTCAATCCTAAATATTTTAACAATTTACTCATGTAGTTCTAAACATTTTTATAATTTGCTAAATTTAGTCTTTCAAGCCAATTTTGGCTGGAAAGTGCTAATATTAATATTTTTTACATTTTTTTAAAATTTTTACAAATATTTTATTTTTTCTATTCGCCCTCCTCTTTGGCCGGTGAAGATGCGAAGGCCCTTGCTCGTGGTCAGCAAGAGCCACGACGGCCTCACTTGTGGGAGGATTGGAAAGAAAAGAAATGAAAAAATCAAAATAAAAAAAGCAAAAGAAAAGTATAGAGAAAAAAGAAAAGAAAATATTAAAAAAAAAAGTAAAATGGTGAAAACTGTTTAGGTCAAAGCTAATCATACCATATAGGATAATTAACGTTGACTAGACTACCACGTCAACAATTTTCAATCAAAATTAACTAAAATAAATAAATTGGAAAATCATCAAAAGATTTATGATTTAATTAGTAAATCGTCAAAAATTTTAAGAATAAATTGGTATGATTAAAATATTTAGAACCGAATTGACTACCATGCAATAAGTTTAGGATTCTTCGGTCAATCTAAAAATCTTTTAGGCATGGTTTTGATGCATTCAAACCAAAAAAGTGAAAATCACTATGATATGATCTTGTGAAAGGTAAACATTAAGGGGACATGTGGAAAAAAGGAAATGTGTTGGCAATTGAAACAATAAATGATTATGTTGCTTTATATATACAATATTTTGATTAATTCACCTCCGGTAATATCTTTATTATGTACTAGGTGAAGAAGTGTGCATTGCACGGATTTAAAATTTTGATATATTCTATTTTTGGGTTTGGTGATATTATAAGGTCATACGATACAACGTCTATACAATTTTAAATGAGTTTTGGGTTTAAAGGAGATTATTGAATTCTGTTCATACTTGATTTTAGTAGTACAGGTCTAATCCAAAGGCCTTAACTTTTTCCTGCTTGGTTAGGTCCAACTTGGACCGTCCAAGCCCAACTTCCGGATACGCGCCCAACGTACAGCAACCAAAAAAATTATTTGGCCCATGAGTTCTTTCCATTTCTTTTGTCTTTTTGAACTTTAATAGTTATTTATAGAAAAAAAAATTGGTTTACGAATGATTTAAGCTGTAATTAATCTCTCAAAGTGGTCCATTCATACTGGATGACCATTTGTTGCCAGAAATCTTTCAAGTGATATTTTTCCACGATTTTGGTAAATTTGAGTTTCATTCCATTTTGACACAAAAAAATATCGAAGTTTCATAACAGTCCATATAATTTGTGACGAGTGACCCAAAAATAAATCATGTGTGTACAATTTTAAATTGTTAAAATTACTTCCTATCTAGCTTTTCAGATGTTCATCAGAAGGAGAAACATGAAGATAGGAAAAGGGCGACAAATGAAATAGTAACATATTTAGACCTCAACTTAAATTTAGTCCAGGTCAAATTCATTTAGACTAATATTTAGTTGTTCTCTATTTTTTACAACTCATTTTAATCTATTCATAAAATTCAGTCATAGAAAAATGACTTGATAAATCATGCTGAGAATCATCTATCAGCAGTTCCAATGCATTCCCGTTGAGCCCCTTCACACTATAATTATAAGTTCATCACCATATGACCCTTTAAGAGATCCATTGGCTCTAAAAATAGGCTGAGGATCCACGATACACACGTTATTGTTGAGTTTTGGTGAAAATACCTATTGGCATATATCGTAAGATAAGAATCAAGGATTGAAAGATTTTTATAGTTATGCATAAATGTTTATTGGAAGCATGGATAGATAGCAACAATCTCATCCTTGGTGAGTTACCATTATATGAGTAGAAACAAGAAAAGAGAATAGAGTGAATAGAAATATCTTTTATGCCTCGTCGTACACATTTAAAATGTTGACTTATTTTATTTCTTCTGTTGATTATATAATATGGTCATGCAACACAATTCCCAAAATTTCCCTAAATAAACAATTCCCCCAAAGTTCACCACATAACAATTCGCAAAAATTTTGCCGATCACCATAACAATTCAGCAAACTCTGGTGACCATTCGCCCAGGTTCACCAAATAAACAATTCCTTCAAGTTCACCAACCTAACAATTCGCCCAAATTTGCCAAATAAACAATTGGCCCAGATTTGTCGAATAAACAATCCCAAGTTCGCCAAGTCACTTTATAAGGATAGAAAGTGACCCGACAGGCTCGATTGTTTTTTTATTTTTTTTATTTTTTTTACAGAACTTTCCAAGACACTTGTGCTGTGTCCTAAATCCAAAGGAACCGAACCTCGTCAACCGCTAAAGAAATGACTCAAATAATAATTAGTGATTGGTTATTGAGTTTAGAAATGAAGAGATTTCAGAGACCACGTTTCAAAGTTATAGAGGTTTAGTTTCCTTCCAAATCGCAGTGTTGTCGTCATCTAACATCATACCATTGCTCCCCCAAAACACACATGCTTTGCGTGCGAAACAAAATAATAAGATAATTAAATACATAAAAGTCTTTTATAAATAAATATAATTAATCCAGGATTAAATTTAATGGTGCCCACCATTGATTGTATTCGGATTAAATTAACGGCCATGAAGACATGGATTAAATAAATGGATAAAAGTCTTAGGGTATCTTAGAGAGAGACCACCAAAGGTTAGACAAACCTTCCTCAATTGAATTTTTCCATCAAAAGAGTCTTAGATTTTTCTAAATATTTGTTGCACATCAATTGTATAGCAAAAAATAAAAATTATCGTTGATTAAAAAAATTAAAAATTCGATAAGACTCCTAAACATATCAATTCTTCAAACACCTAAAAATTATACAGTTTATTTTGTCGTTAAATCATGTTTGTGCATACCTAAATTTATAGATAAATTGCTAGGTGAAAAAATAGATGTGACCCTATCTGATTCTTGTTTATTAATTGGTGATTTAGATATATGACTATATACCAAGGTACACTTAATTAGTGAAGCTATGCAAGTTGATGTTGAATATTGTTCTAGCAATATTAACGTTTCATTATGTTGGATAATAAACCTTTTTTACTTTTTACTCCAAATAATGTAAATGTTACAGTGCGAATTAATGTTAGGGAAAGTGAGAGAGATGAGAGAATAGAGAATAGAGTTTTTTTTTTTTAATGATGTGATATTATACTCGCTTTTCTTAAAAGCTGACGTCACCAACAAATGTAAATAAATAATAAAAAGGGGAGTTGCCACTAATCTTTTACCTGGTATGATTGGCCACCAAAACTTTGTTTAGAGTGCGTGGGTTTGGGAATCGATCTCGTCCAGAGAGGGTGTTAGAATCTCTATTGCGCTTGTTCTAAGGATGTTACCTTGCTTGTTTCTTTTGTAAGATATTATTATTCCTACCTAAAATAAATGTGTATATAATAGAAAGCTATCAGACCAAAAGGTCAAAAAATTTAAGCACATGATACCAATGAAACTATAATACAAGGAAAAAGAAAGGATCAAAAGCAAAAAACAAAATAATAATAATAATAATAATAATAATTTCAATGAACGAACCACATTTTATTCCCAAGTTCACGCAACATAACATATTGAGCTTCAAAAGACATAAAATCTACAAACAATATACTGTGTTCAATATAGAACATGTGTATGATAACATTCCCTCTTCCCTAAATCAGAAGAATTTATTACACAAATGACATGCAATGAGATTGGTACATAGACACAATATGATCGCAGCAACTTTAAAAGTCAAATTGAGCTTCGGAAAACGGCACATCATCAAATGGTTGAACAATCTCTTTAAGTGATCGAAACCTTGTATGAGTCAACTAGATGACACCAAATCAAACACTAGCAAACACATATGAATGACAAGTCACATGGCTAGAGATAAGGTTGTCCAGAGACGCAACTTGATGCTGAGCGCTCTGAAAATGATGTATAAGTATTTGTAGATCAAGTTCGGGCTTGTGGACCTAGTCACTTAGATTAGTGCTATGAGATAGATAAATTCGCTAATGATATAAAATTGCAAAATCGTGGACTCATCGTCTCGGTAGGCTACAAATTGAAATGCATGATAATGAATAGTTTGAACAAGATAAATACAATATAAAATCTCTTGGTTGAGCCAAAACTTTCCAATGATTGCTGGCATGGTGGTTGTTCATCATCATTACGTTAAATTAGGAAGATATTAATCAAAAGAAAAGATAGATTCAATAGAGAATAGAAACTGGATGCTCTTTATCGCGATCTTAGCAGAGAGATCTAAAGAGCATATTCAGGTGGATGAATTACGTACCTTTCTAAAGTCTTTGTTTGAGTCGGCATGGCTATGAAGAATGGGTGCAAGTGCAGAGAACAAAGAGGATTTGAAGAGAAGGAAGAGACTTTGCAGGTGCCCAGGAGCACCTCCACTCGCTTGAACATTTTCTGATCTCTCGAGCTTTTTGTTCAGTGAATATGAAGCAGAACGAAGGGCGGGCTCGGCATTTTATAGGTAGTCTCCAGCATGAGCTGAGAGAGAGAGAGAGGTGTGAACGTGCTAAGCCATTCCTTTTATTTTCCAGATAATCTAATTCAGAATTCCCGTATATTAAAGAGTTCATCTACAGAGGGCATGATTGGCTTCAGAGACCGGATATAATAGTAATAGGAGATTGCAAGTTCTAGATGAGCTTGCACGTTCTAGATATTGGCTTCGGCGACTGGATATAATATTAATAGGAATTGCATCTGGTCTCCGTGTTCAATATTTAGGAATTGCACTTGCAAGCTCCTATTAATATTATATCCGGTCTCTAAAGCTAAAATCTAGGACTTGCAAGCTCCTGTTATCGTTACATCTGGTGTCTGAAGCCAATCATGTCCTCTCAACCATTTATTTGAGGGCATGCATGGCTGCTCGGGAACGCATACCTGAACGCGTTGATGTTTTCTGATTTGTGCTTGGGCCAGCTGCTTCCTAATTTTCTTTTTTAACTCTCGACTAATTTTTGCTCTCTTTTTGTGTTTGATCATGCTTAGTACTTACTACTTAGCTATTTTAGAGCTCGATTAGAGTGATTTTCAAAGCCAGTTTTTTTTTTCTTTTGATACAACTGGTGTATAATGAGTATTTAGAAAAATCTAAGGCTCTTCGAATGGAAATAAATCGATTGATGAAGGCTTGTCTAACCTTCCGTGATGCCTTTAAAATATCCCAACTTTTTAAAAACGCTTGCGTTTATAACTTTTTTATGCCTAATTTTTTTTTTTTTTTTATAGTCTCATGGAATTTCTCAAAGCATAAATGGGTATCGACTAAAGACCAAAGTGCATATATTGCATACCTCACAATTTTCTTCTCAAGTCCTATTCAAGTAAAACACACCACATATATTCTCAAATGATGAACTATCGTAACGAAAACCACCTAGACCACTAGGTTTGAAAAGAGAGAAGGGGTTTAAGATTTCGTTTGTTTCATGAAAAATACGGTTTTTTCTGAAAAATATTTCTAGGAAAATGACTATATTTTTCATTATGCGACTAAAATCTAAAAATGAAGTACAAAATATTTGCCATTGTTTGATAAGGAAAATCTCTTCCTCCGTACACTTTTTATTATATTATTTTTAACTATTTTTAATTCTTTTCTTTTCTTTTTCTTTTTTCTTTTCTTCTTCTTCCTTGACCAATTCGACCACATGCAAGCTAGAGCCTCGACATAGGCCAGCGAGGCTCCAGCTTGCCAGATATCAGTGAGGCCAAGCCTTGCCAACCCGTGGCAAGGTTGAGCTCACTCGACAACCTTGAGTAAGGTCGGGTGGGGTGAGGCGAGGCTCAACTTTGCCAAAACTTGGCAAGCACAAGATTAACCGGTCTGTGGCAAGGCTCAAGCTTGCCTGTAACTATCACCAATCGTTGCCATGGTTGGTGATTGGCCGCAGAAGAAGGGAAAAAGAAGAAGAAATTTAACATAAATTATTCGAGCTTTTTTTAAATAAAAAATAAAAAGAAAAGAAAAAGGTGTTTGGTGAAAAAAGTGCTTGGTTTAGAAGTGGAAGAAAGAAAATGGAAGACGGTTTCCACCTTCTAAAAAGTGAAAAACATTTTCCCCTTAAAAGTTTTTTTTTTTCTGTTGATGGAAAATATTTTCCATGACCAATCATTTTCCCATGACCAATAATTTTCGTGAAATGAATGCTAGAAAATCCAAAAAACGTTATTCTGAAAATTATTTTTCATGAAATGGACGGAGCTCAAGTTGTCTCGTTAGAGTATGAATTTTGATAAAAGCCCTAATAAAGTGGCATATTCAGTTATGTAAGGGATTGAGGGAAGGTTTTGGAAAAATAATAATTTACTAAGAATAAGTTTGTTTTGCAGAAAACTCAATGATATAAGAAAATGTTTTTCAAAAAAACATTTTTCAAGAATATGGTTAGTTTTCCTTTATTTGTTAATATATGATCAAATTTTTTTTTTGATATTTGGATATTATTGAAAAATTATTCCAATCTCACAACTTTATTTCAAACAAAAAAAAGTTTAAATTTTTTTTTAAAAATTAAATTAAAAAAAAATCGTATTCCTACACCCTTAGGTTTGTGTGTTTGAAAAAATATTTTCATAAAAATGATGACTTATATCAATTTTTAAAAATGTCTAAATGAAAATATCTTTATCGTCCACGAATTCCTATAGATATAAATGGTTGTCAATAATGAAAACATTTTTTTGTTGGTTAACTATTCCAAGTGATATAATCAATTATTTTTTTAAAAAATTTATCACAGTATTCATTTTCCATGAAGATTGTTTTGCAATTTTTCATTATTTGGATGATAGAGAATTAAACGATTTACGGAAAACGTCTTCTATGAACTGAAAACAACAAGTTAAGACCAAGAGAAAATGACTTCCCTTTCTATCAATAAGGAAATCGTTTTTTCTAAACTACCAAACTAATGAAAACTAATAGTTTTCCAACCGTGTTCAGATTCTGGTAATTTTAACTTCTACGATGTGCACTTGAGTTTCTTATAGTCCACTTTCATTTCCAATTAATTCAAGCATTGCAATTAAATTTCTTTTAATTTTCTAGTCTCATGTTTTTTTATTTTCTTCTTTTATTGGTTTATATATATATATATATATATATATTGTTTAATCACCAGTCCTACACTATAATTTCCTTTAATAAATATCCAATCAACCGCACCTTGCTTGAATGGAGCCCCCTATTTTCCTTTCTCTTTGAAATTGGCACCTTGCAAGCGCACAATCACATCCTCCTCAGACGAGCCATCCTCTTTTTTCTTTTTTTCCTTTTTTTTTTTTTTGGAATCGAAAAGGAAAGGTATTACTTAGCTCAAAAGTCTAGGTACAAAAAGACTTGGATCCAAACAAAGTAAAGCCCACAAAAGGTTCCGGAGGGCTGGACAACCAATCTAAAAGGAGAGATCCATTACGATGAGATCCCGATCGGAATCCCTACTGCAATGGGCCAGCTTTAAGTCCTTGAAGCCCAAAAGCAAATTCCTGGCCTTACGAGCTGCGCTCGACCTCACCGATCTGGCGAAGCCACCCAATCAACTCCCCATCTTTACTCCGGCGAAGACAGCCGGCATAGCTCCGACCGGCGAAGAATCCGAAGAGCAAGACCCGTCGGTGTCGATTTTGACGGCATTACCAGTCGGGCCCTTTCAGGTCTGAGGCAAGGAGGCCTTCATCGACATGCGCCTCCCTTTCTGGAAATTTGCCTGATGTGTCGAAGGCAAAAAGATTTTTCCCGCCGTGGATGAGCTGACGAGCGTCTTCGGGTTTGGCTTCCGTTTGCGAAACGTGCAATTGTTTCACGGTTAGCTAGTAGGAGATCGAAACTCGTTTGAGTTCCGGACCATCTTTCTTTCTTTCTTTCTTTCTTTAAAAAAAAAAAAACTTATTTTCTGTTGAGTTTCGGATCGAAACCATCGATTTGGCCTGCCGCATCGCAACTGTCCAATCTCCTCACGAAACCGTCCCCCCCTCCGGTGGCGCACCTTCGGAACCGTAGCAGTCGGCGCGGCTCGTCCGAGGATGCCGGCTCATCTTTGCATGGATCGAGATATACCTAATCGAACCGGTCCGTCCGATCTACGGCCTCCTCATTATTGCCCCTCCGCCCGCCGCGCCTTCATTCGTTTCGCCCAGCCGACTGACAGTTGCCGCCGCTCTCCTTCATTCGCCCATCTCCGCCGGTCGGGTCACTCAGCCACCGAAGCTCTGTCGTGGTCAGCCGCATCAGTTGAGCTCGCCGCCTCCGCCTTCGCCGTAAAATTCCTCCTCTCTCGAGTCTCCTTCGCGTCCCCATTCAGGTAGCGCTCTCTCTCTCTCTCTGTACACTTTCCCCTGTTTTGTTGAATTTTAAACACCGTTTTTTCTTTTTTCTGGGTCCCACTGAGCAAAAAAAAAATTTTGGTAAAGGAACTCACTGAGCAAATATCACGGACCCGCTTTTAAAGAAAACGAGTACAGTCTATCAAGTGGGCTCGAAAAGTCGGGAAATTTATAAACAAGATTTTAAAGAACATTATACTCATAAGCATAACAATATTGGGTTAAATATCAATTATTAGCCATACTCAAACTGTATCATTACAATTGAGGCCGTTTTCTGGCCATGGGACAAGGTTGACCAAACACGGAATATACACGTATACGACAACATTCCCTATTTTTAGAAGGATTTATTACACAAATGACATGCAATAAATGGTACATAAATATAGTATCACTGCAGGAGCTTCAAAAGCCAATCTAAACTTTGATAGACGGCATATCGTCGGATAGTTGAACAATCTCTTGAAGCCGGTCAGAAACCCGTGCAAGCATACTAGTCGATGTCAAAGTGAACACAAACAAGCATATATTGACGATCAGCTACATAGCCAAAGATAGGCTCATCAAGAGAAGTAACTCGACATCAAGCGTCCCGAAAATGATGTACAAGTATTTATATATTGGGTTTGGACTTGTGAGCCCGTTAATTTAGGTCAATGCTATGAGATAAATGACTTCACAAATGATGTATAATTGCATAATCAGGTAGCTCAATGCCTCTATAGGCTATGAATTGAAATGTGTGATGATTAGCAGATTAAACGAGGTAAATACAATGTGAAATCTCTTGATCGAGTCAAAACTTTCTCATTATTGTTGACGAGGTGGTTGCTCATTGTCCCTATAGCAAATCAAGAAAGAAAAATAGATTCCAAAGAAGGAAAAAAAAAAAAAAACCGGCTACACAATTGGCGCTCCGAATAGAGTATAGAAGAACATATTCAAAAGAATGAATCAATCACTGACCTTTGAGGTGTTACAGTTTGATCAGCCATGTTCCGGAGAAGGGGAGCACTTGTAGAGAGAGACACTAGGATATGGGGCTATTGTCTTGTGTATGGTCGTGCATCTATACGCTTTTATTTTTCTTCGATCGCGGACGCCCAGATCCACAAAAAAGGGATGACGGGGACTTCCAATTTCGAAAAAAGACAGCGATAGTTCTCTTTTGGGGGGAATTGTTCGGCCAAAGCGCATATTGATGCGCTACTTCCCCTCGAATCACATGGACCGTGGAGATTTTGTCTGATTTATAAATAGAGGGAGCTGCTTCCTACTGTTTGAATCTTGATTAATGTATGCTTCCTTTCGTGTTTTGGTCCTGCTAATCACTCAGTTAGTTATTCTAAAGCTTGATTAAACTGATTTTCAAAGCCTTTCCTTTTCTTTTTTTTATTATTATACAACTGATGTATAAAAATTATTAAGAAAAATCTAATGCTCTTTTTGTGGGAAGAATTAGTTGAAGAAGGCTTGTCTAATTCTTTTTATTTAGTCTCGTGAGAGATCTCCAAACATAAATAAGCATGATTAAAGACTTAAAGCGCATATATATTTTCATTCCGTTTACTTTTCTCTTCACATCCTATTGGGATAAGTGCATTACTAGTTATGAAATCAGTCACAAAAATGCAATCAAATCCAAAAACTTTCAAAAGGTACAATCGAGTCCCAAAAACACAAAAGTATGATTGAGTTTTAAAACTTAAAAAAAAATGACTTAATTAAATCAATTTAATAAGTCTTAAGAGTTTATTGTACTTTTTGAATGTTTTAGAACTTCATTGAGTTTATTGTACTTTTTGAATGTTTTAGAACTTCATTGCAACCTTGGACAAGTCTTAGATTTAATTGCACTCTTGAAAGTCTTAGGACTCCATTATATTTTCATGATAAGTTTTAGCACTTCCAACACACTTATCCTAATCCTAATCAACTAAAACACACCGCATATTTAAATTATTGTGTGAAAGGAAGAAAGGAAAGAAGAAGAAAACCACGAAGACCTTTGGGTAAAAGATCAAAGGCAAGAGAGGTTTAATGCTTAAGTGGGGTCCGTCGTGTTAGAGGAGTTAGGGATCGATATTTCATTTAGAATTTTGATGTAACAGCCGAATGGAGTCGCGTCTTTTGCGTGTTGTAAGGAGCAGGGGATGCTTCGCTGGCACCCCCCCCAATATACCTTGACCGCTGCCTCGTGCTCTCTTTATTTTAATTATATTTGGTCAATACTTTATTTAAGTCGAAGACTGAAATCGAAATGGTGTGTGGAGATTAGGGATTTTCTTTGATGATTACTACACGTTTGGCTTGCTTGAAAAGCCTAAAGTCACTCTCTTTCTTTTCCGGTTTGAATTGGATGTAATAAGCAGGGAGGTTAGAACATCATAGGCGTTCCTCAAAAGGGGAAAAATGAAGAAAAGAAAAGCATGAAATATAGAATAGTAATATATCTAGACCTTAACTCAAATATAATCCGAGTCAAATCCATTTAGACCGATTTTTAGTTGGTCTTTGTTTCTTACAACTTATTTTATTTTTATTTTTTTGGTGACCCAAGATCCGCCGAGCCCGCCTCCGACTTACGGCTCCGGTAGCTCTTGGCCCATAGAGTGCGCGTGACATGCCCTGGACCAAGCGTCAATACTTGGGGGGAACTAGCACAGCATCCCACCGCCATGGCCCCCCACGTGAATCACGGTAGCAGCCTCGGGGTTTCGAACTTGGAACTCCTCAGTGGAGTCCTTGAAGCTAAACCACCTCAGCTACCCACGGGTGGGTCTTACAACTTATTTTAATTCCTTCATAAAACTAAAGTTGCTCATTTATCATTTCTAACCCGCGAATATGAACTGAGAAATAGGTTGGTGGACCCATTTTGTTAACTTTAGAAAAAAGTAATAATTTGGCCAAGAAAAAGTTGAATAAACTTAATATATTCGTGTACATTTAACATGATAATAAGGCAAGGCTCAATAAATTCAGGACATATAAATCGGTAACCTCTCTTTTCCCTAAATCAAAAGTATTTATTCCAAATGAAATGCAATAATATTCACAACATGTACACTATGATTACAGGACCTTTAAAAATCAAATTAAACTCAGGTAAATAGCGCATCACCAAACAACTAAACAATCTTTTGAAAGTGGTTGATGCGAGCAGATTAGACGATCCTAAAGCAAACACCAACCAGCATATATTGACGATCAGCCGTATGACCAAAGATAAGTTTGTTTAGAAAAGCAACGCAAAACTAAGACTCTCAAAAACAATGTACAAGCACTTGTATATCAACTTTGGGCATGCGGGTCTAGTCACTTTAATTAGCGCTATAAAATAGATGGCTTCGCAAATTATTTAAGATTGCAAAACATGCTGCAAATCGAAATATGCGATGATGATGAGCCTAAACAAGGTGATTGTAATATAGCTGTTCGTCGTTCTTGTGTTAAATCGAAAAGTAATTAATTGCAAAAAAAAAGACAGATTTGAAGGAGAAAAGGAAACCCGGTTGCTCTTTATCGTGCTCTTAATAGAGAGATCTGAAGAGCATATTGGCTCGAATGAATCAGGTACCTTTCTAAAGCCGCTGTTTGATCCGGCATGGCCGAAGGAGGATTCAGAGAGCAGGAAGAGACTTTGGGAGGCCCAGGAGCTCCTCCGCTCGTTGATAGGAATGGCGACATCCAATTGCCCTCATCCTCACAACCGTTGATCAAATCAACGGTTGTGAGGAATGGTACCCCAAAGGCGGTCGTCCTCTCAACCGTTGATCTGAGAGACATTTCTTTTCCTACTATTCTGCTGTGCATTTGTTTTATTATCGGGTCAGACGCAGGGGCGACTGGCCTTCTGCGAAGGTTCGTAAAATTAGGCCTGGACGATCAGATCCCCTCCGAGTTTAATCAACGGTTGGAAACAATGCAGGACGCACGCGAATTTCCTGGTTGCCCTCCGAGGGGCGGAACACAAGTCAAAAGTTCGCGCTGGGGCCCACCGCGGGTCATAAGTTCGTCCCGTAAGTCTTTCGCGCCCCTTTTTCGTAGTCTCCATTATCAAAATTCCCTCTTTGCCCATGGCGGGGCAACAATACAGGGGAAATGGGCAAATTCCCCAAATTCCTTTTTTGCCCATGTCAGGGCAACAAATTTTCGCTCCCCAACCCCCCCCCCCCCTCCCTCCTTTTTACTTGCTGTGTCCCACCGACCAAATGTTACGAGATAAGCTACGCGGACATGCTTCTAAAGAAAACTAGTTGGATCTATGAAATGGGCCGCAAAGCCGTGAAATCTATTAACAAGATTCCAGAGAACATTAGACTCACAAGCGAAAAAATGTTGGGTCAAATATCAATTATTATTGTGTCTGTCGGGAACTTAAAACAACTGTGGATGTCCTCCTGGCTAGAGGACAAGGTGGACCAAATACAAAACATATAAATGGCAACATTCTCTATACCCAACATCAGAAGGATCTATTACACAGATGACACGCAATACATGGTAGACAAACATAGTATGACTGCAAGAACTTCAAAGGTCCAACTGATCTTCGAGAGACGGCATATTGTTAGAAAGTTGAAGAATCTCTTGAGGCCAGTCGAAAACTCGCGCGAACACACCAGACGATATCAAAATAATTATTAGCAAACAAATATTGATGACAAACCATATGACTAGAGACAAACTCGTCCAGAGAAGCAACTCAGCACCGAATGTCCCGAAAATGATGTACGAATATTGATATATTAGGTTTGGGCTCGTGGGTCCGGTCACTTGGATCAGCGCAATGAAATAAATGACTTCGCAAATGATGTACAACTGCAGAATCATGTGGCTCATCACCTCAATAGGTTGCGAATGGAAATATGCGATGGTGAATAACTTGAACGAGGTATATGCAATGTGAAACCTCTTAGTTGAGCCAAAACTTTCCTGTTGTTGTTGACATAGAGGCTGCTCGTCGTTCCTATAACGAATCAAGAAAGAAAATGATGAAAAGAGAAATAGATTCCAAAGAAGGAAGGAAAGAAAAACCGGCTACTCAATCAGAATTCTAAGCAAAGATTTTAAAAGCATATTTACACGGATGATTCACGTACCTCTCGGGTGTCACCATTTGATCGGCCATGTTATGAAGAAGCACGTGTGGAGACCAAGGATTCGAAGACTACTTCACCGGCAGGAGCTCCGTCGCCTCCCTCCTTGAAAGAATGCCGACCCGGAGCTTTTGTTTTGTGGGTGGGAGGTGTAAAGTGAAGGGAAAGGGCTTTCTTCCTTGCATTTTTATAGAGAGAGAGAGAGAGAGAGGGTGGCCCTGCTGTTCCCTCGCTGATATTTCGCAGATCAACCCAAACCGAAACCGTTGATATTTCACAGATCAACGGTCTCAATTTGACGCAAGGAGGGTGAGAACTGGGAGGGATGACGTGGACTTACTAAGAAAGAAGCAAAGAATGGGAACACACGGTGTGTGTTCCAGTTCTCTGTTTTTTTCGGAGATTGAGGGATGACGTGGACTTACCCCGAAAAAAACAAAGAACGGGAACACAGATGACGTGGACTTACCCCGAAAAAAACAAAGAACGACTTACCCCGAAAAAAACAAAGAACGGGAACACAGATGACGTGGACTTACCCCGAAAAAAACAAAGAACGGGAACACATCATCCCTCAAAAAAAATTTTGTGGACTTTTTTCCGGAAGGTAAGTCCACATCATCCCTCCCAGTTCTCGCAAGGATCTGCGAAATATCAACGGTTTCGGTTTGAAGACATCCATCAACGGTTGCGATTTGAGGACATCCGATGTCCATCCGGCTTTTCTTTTCGAGATTGAGATTGAATTGAACAGGCCAAACCGGTGATTGACCCTACCCGAGCGCCTTCATGCATTTAACCCAGCCCATGACGAACAGTCGGCGCACTCCTTCATTCACCCGCCAAAGTTCCGTCGTGCTCAGCCGCTTCAGCTGACGGAGAATTCGCTCCCGACTCGCAACATCCAAATGCTCATGGAAGGGCTTCACCCGCGTGCCCGGTCATTTACTCTTCAAACCCCTGTCCGATCGGAGTCAGAAAAACTCTCTCCACCCATATCCGCGCTTCTCCTTTGGAGGTCCTTGCTTGACTATCCTAAAGCTTGAATAAACTGATTTTCAAAGCCTTTTTCTTTTCTTGGACAACTGATGTACAACAAGTATTAAGAAAAATCTAATACTCTTTTTGTGGGAAGAATTAGCTGACCAAGGCTTGTCTAACTTTTTTTCTTAGTCTCATCAAGGATCTCCAAGCATAAGCAAACATGATTAAGGACAGAAGTGCATATTTTCATTTTGTATACTTTTCTCTTCAAATTCTACTGAAATAAGTGTATTATAAGTTTTAAAACTTATTACGAAAGTACAATTAAATCGTAAAACTTTCAAAAGGCACAATCGAGTCTTAAAAACTTATAAAAAAAACTACAATTAGGTTTTAAAACTTTCAAAAATGACTTGATTAAATTAATTTAATAAAATTTAGGACTTGATTGCACTTTTTAAATATTTAAAAACTCTATTACACTTTCGTGACAATGACGAGCCTTTACGCTTCACTTTTGCTGCTCTCTATTGTGCAGGAAAAAGAGATGGGGGGAAAGGAGAGAATGAAAGGGACCCTCATCTTTCCCAAATCCACAGCCACTGTTGCGAGAGAACCTCGTCTTTGACCTCCGGCAAAGCAATTTTTAACTGAATCAATGAAAGAATCTGATCCAGTAATCATCAACAACCCAAAACTTCACTCGCACAAAAGAAAAGGTAAAAAGAAAAGAAAAGAAAGAAAACCCGATCGAGAAAAAGTGAAAAAGGGTTTTCATCCACATTTTTATTGAGGAAGAACCATCAGCAGCAACATCGTTTTACCACCATCCCCAGCAAGGCAAAGAATCTCGATCCCTCACCAGAACGTATCGCTACTTTGCGAAATATCGCTTCTTGAAGGCCAGCACATATCGCTACTTAGGGAACGATTACTTTGGGGAACTATTGAGATTTTTTCCGATTTATAAATGAGAAAGCTGCTTCCTACTGTTCGAATCTTGACTAATGTATGCTTCCTTTTGTGTTTTAGTCTTGCTAAGCACTCAGTTAGCTATTCTAAAGCTTGATTAAACTGATTTTCAAAGCCTTTTTTTTCTTATACAACTGATGTACAGCAAGTGCTTAGAAAAATCAAAGACTCTTTTGTGGGAAAAATTAGTTGACGAGGGCTTGTCTAACTTTTTTATCTATTCCCCTTAAAGATCTCCAAGCATAAATAAGTATAATTAAAGATTGAAGTGCATGCATTTTCAATTCATTTACTTTTCTCTTCAGATCTTATTCAACTAAAACACACCGTGTATTTAAATTCTCAAGTCCAAAAGAAAAAAATAAAAAAGAAGAAGAAAACCACAAAGACTTAGGATAAAATTAGAGATGTCAAAATGAGTAGAAAATCCATTTTGAACCTATACGCTACGTTTTATTGTCTGTGTTTCTAACTAGTATAGAACTGGATAAAATAATATATGAAATCTAGGGATTTTGCTATATCATGTTCATTGTTTGGTGATTGTATTGATAAAGTCGGATATATTCACATCATATCATTACATTGTTTGATGTGAATGGCATATTAGTATAAATGAATAAAAAAATTTACAAATAGATATGGCAATAATCTCTTGCAATATTCTTGCCTACTTTATTTTATTTTATTTTTCACTCTTCTTTTAGTTAATTTTTTTTATTTCTTTCTTCCCCTTCCATCATTTTCTAATAAAATTTGAGGTGTTACGGGGAGCACTTGTAGAGAGACACAAGGATTTGATGAACAAGAAGAGACTCTGCACGCCCTGTGCTCCTCTAGCCAGAGCACCTTCTTCTCACTCGAAAGTATTAGATCTGGGGCTATTGTTTTGTGTATGGTCATGTATCTATATGCTTTTATTTTTCTTCGATCACGGACTCTCGGATCCACCGAAAGGGATGACTGGGATTTCCAATTTCGAAAAGGTACAATTGAATCCCAAAAATACGAAAGTATGATTGAGTCTTAAAACTTTAAAAACCAATTTGATTGAATCAATTTGACAAGTCTTAAGAGTTTATTATACTTTTTGAATGTTTTTGGACTTCATTGCAACTTTGTGACAAATCTTAGATTTAATTGCACTCTTGAATGTCTTAGGACTCCATTATATTTTCATGACAAGTTTTAATACTTCCAATACACTTATCTCAATCCTAATCAACTAAAACACACCACATATTTAAATTATTGTGTGAAAGGAAGAAAGGAAAGGAGAAGAAAAGCACAAAGACCTTTGGGTAAAAGATCAAAGCCAAGAGAGGTTTAATGCTTAAGTGGGGTCCGTCGTGTTAGAGGAGTTAGGGATCGATATTTCATTTAGAATTTTGATGTAACGTCCGAATGGAGTCACGTCTTTTGCGTGTTGTAAGGGATGCCTCGTGCTCTCTTTATTTTAATAATATTTTGTCAATCCTTTATTTAAGTCGAAGACTGAAATCGAAATGGTGTGTGGCTAGCCGATGAAGGACAAAAAAAAGAAGGATTATCTTCACTCTAATTTTTTTTTTTTTATAGAAAAAAAGTACTTCATTGATCATCATCAGGAAGGAGAAGTACATTCATGTCGATAATCTAAACATAAAAGGGAAAATAACGGGTAAGGTGGCATCGACACCCAATTTCGGGGAAGGGTGCCGGCCCGATAGGATTTGGCGACCCAGTCCGCAACGGCATTAGTGGATCTGGGTTCGAACATTAATTGGGCCTGTGGGAGTTGGCCCAGCAACCTGCGACAGTCGTGAATGAGACAGCGAGAGGCCCACGGAAGCTCAGCCCGGCCCATGACCTGCTCCACCACCGAAAAATTATCACAAATAATCTGCACGTGCGTTTGGTTCTTCAGTTTAAGTCTTCCACATCTGCAGTTGAAGACTTCAGCTTCGAGCACCCAGAGGAGAGCCGCATGGATGCCTAGGGTTTCGGCAATTTCAGCCGAATGGGCGCCAATTTCTGTCTCAAATCCATTGAGCAGCACATCGTCGCTCCCTCGACAAACCCCGGCGACCGAACCTCCGAGATCAGTTGCAGACCAGGAGCAATCTGTGTTTATCTTC
This sequence comes from Corymbia citriodora subsp. variegata, assembly GCA_014858505.1. Taxonomy (NCBI): domain Eukaryota; kingdom Viridiplantae; phylum Streptophyta; class Magnoliopsida; order Myrtales; family Myrtaceae; genus Corymbia; species Corymbia citriodora. The sequence continues at coordinate 49,156 of MU089605.1, read as the reverse complement.
ACCGCACCCTGTTTTGGAGGCAGCCACTGTTCGGAAGAGGTAGGTCGCTACTTCCTTCTTGCTGGTGCAGACGCACTCCATTTCTGGAAGAGCTGCTAACTTACTGCTGCATCTTGTTTTATGCAGCTCGAATTTGGCCGACGTCCTTGAAAAACCAGTCCATTCCTTACTTTCCAAATGAGCCATAACGTTGTGTAGAATAAGGCTTTGTCTTGCGGGGATGCTCCCGAAAACAGGTAATCCGCAACCCACTTGTCCATCCTCATTATACATGTTGGGTCGGCTAATATGTCGGTGTTGAAGGCCAACCAGAACTGATTTACCCATTCACACAGTATAAATAAATGCTTGGTGGTTTCTGGAGCTTGCGCACAGATCGGACATATGGATTCAGGTAATAGCTTCCTCTTGTAGAGATTGCTTTTTGTGGGAAGACCCTCATGACATAAACTCCACATGAAAAACCGAATTCAGGGATTAGTCTGCAAGTTCCAAATTTCGTGCCATAGTTTATTGGGGACCTGAAATGAGGAGGAGGCTTGTGGAGTTAAATATGCTTGTATGATGTTGCGTTGTTTGTTGTAGCCGCATTTCACTTGGTATTCTCCTGATTTGTGTGTTGTCCATCGCAATTTGTCTGGCTGTGGATATATACTTAGGGGAATGGCTAGTATATGTTGTGCAATGGAGGGCTTGAAAGTGTTCATAATGAGAGGGCATTCCATTCTCTAGAATCTAGTTTAAGGAGGTCTGCCACGAATCTAGGCTCATCTTTATTGTACGGTCCTCCTATTCTACCAATAGGCAGCCAATTGTCTTTTCTGATATTGATACTTTGACCATCCCATACCTCCCATTTGACCTCAGGTTCCAGAGTAGCACGCCCTATGATAATGCCTTGCCATCCCCATGATGGTATGGTTCCTTTTGAAGCTGCCCAGAAGTTTGTGTTTGGAAAATAGAGTCCTTTGAACACCCGGCACCACAAGGCTTTTAGTTTTTGACTTAGTCGCCACGCTTGTTTACCCAACATAGCGTGGTTAAAGTCCACTAGGTCTTTAAACCCCATGCCTCCTCTATCTTTCCTGGTTTTCAGCAGGTCCTAATGCTTCCAATGAATGCCCTTGTGTTGCTAGTTTTGTTGCCACTAGAAATTTGCTATTCTCTTTTCTATAGCTCGATAGATGGATAGAGGTATTTTAAAAATGGACATTGCATAGGTAGGTAAAGCTTGGACAACTGTTTTTAACAGTATCTCCTTCCCTGCTTTGGAGATTAAATGCTCCTTCCACCCCTCTAGTTTCCTATCCACTCTCCCAAGCAGTCCTTGAAACATCTGTTTTTTAGTCTGTCCCCAGTCTGATGGTAATCCCAGGTATTTACCTATTTTGTCAATAATTGGGACCCGTAGTTCTACTACGATATTTCGTTGTAACCCCCGAGGACATCCTTTCCCAAAGAAAATCCCTAGCTTATTCAAGTTAATGGCCTGTCCTGAAGCATAACAATAGCAGTTTAGGATATTGGCCAAGTTCTGGGCTTCTTGGACCTTTCCTTCTAAGAAAAAAATCGCGTCGTCCGCAAATAACAGATGTGAAAGAACATGGCAGTTGGAATTCAGCTTAATACCATGGATAGAACCATCTTGCATAGCTTTAATCATAAGGGAGGAGAGGGCATTGGCCACTATAATGAATAGGTAAAGAGAGAGTGGATCACCTTGACGTAGTCCTCAGGTGGGAGAAAAATATTGGCATGACTCCCCATTAACTTTGACACTGAATTTGACAGAGGAAATGCAGTAATGCACAAGGAGAACCCACTGCTCACTAAAACCCATTTGTCGCATACAATCACATCAGAAGTCCCATTCGACCCTATCATAAGCTTTTTTCATATCTAGCTTCAAAACTGCTCCAAATTTCCTTTTCCGTTTCCTAATTCTGAGATGATGTAAAACTTCCTGCACTATAAAGATGTTATCTTAGATTTGACGTCCTCCAATAAAAGCACTTTGTTCAGGGGAAATGAGCTGTGGGAGCTAAGGTTTTAATCGGTTGGCCATAACCTTTGCAATAATTTTGTAGCTGAAATTACAAAGGCTTATGGGCCTATATTCAATAATGGTCTCGGGGAATGGAACTTTTGGGATAAGGGCAATGAGGCCTGGACGGTCAGATCCCCTCCAGAGTTTAATCAACGGTTGGAAACAATGCAGGACGCACGCGAATTTCCTGGTTGGCCTCCAAGGCGGAACACAAGTCTAAAGTTCACGCTGGGGCCCACCGTGGGTCATAAGTTCGTCCCGTAAGTCTTCCGCGCCCCTTCTTTGTAGTCTCCATTATCAAAATTCCCTCTTTGCCCATGGCGGGGCAACAATACATGGGAAATGGGCAAATTCCCCAAATTCCTTTTTTGCCCATGTCAGGGCAACAAATTTTCGCTCCCATGTGATTGTTTAAGGGCTTGGCCCTGGAAATAGGCTGAGGCTCCACTATCCACATGTTCTGTATAACATCTAGTAAAGTGTACATGTTGTAAATGGCGTATGAGCCAACGTCATAAGACAATTTATTGACCCATGAGTTAATAAAGTGCATCATGCATAATTGCATCGTGAAATGAGAAAGGACTAATTGCCGCGAGCAACAACATTGCCATCTAGACTTGGTTCCCACAAATGAACTAAGAAATCCAACGCCATTTTCCAGTGTGCATGCATGGCTATGTGGAGAAGAATTATTGCAAATTCGGAATTAAGGAACAACGTGATGATCCAAATAGTTTTGACACTTGGATCATGAATAATGTGCTTGCCAGTTTTTCTTCTATCAATAAGTTCATCTTGATGGATTAAATTAATGCACGTGCTCTTCAACAACGGCAACCATTTTTGCTCGGAGCGTTCCATGAGTTGTTCTTGGAAGGACTAAATTAGAAGCAAAGAGGTAGAAGCCGATGTTGTGTGGCATGCCTATTCTTCTAATCCACTTTCATTATATTTCTTTTAATTTTACCAATCTCATTTTTTTTTTCCTTCAATTTTTTTTCATTTAGTTACCAATGCTGTACTCTAATTTCCTTTATTAAATTTCCAATCAATCGCAGCTAATTTGAATGAAGACTCTTATTTTCCTTTGCTCCCTGGAAATCGGCACGCCTTGCGCGCATGCATTAACCTTATCGCATTGCAAACGTCTAATCTTCCTGTGTAACCTCCGAGTCTCCTTAGTCCCTCTCTCCCTCTCTCCACTCCCCTGTTTTGTTGACTTTTAAAACACCAACACCCCC
>MU089605.1:0-45394 GCA_014858505.1 Corymbia citriodora subsp. variegata | reverse complement strand
ATTAGACAGTTGAACAATCTCTTGAGGCTGGTCGAAAACTCGCGCGAACACACCAGACGATGCCAAAACAATTATTAGCAAACACATATTGATGACAAGCCACATAGCTAGAGACAAGCTCGTCCAGAGAAGTAACTCAGCACCGAGAGTCCCGAAAATGATATACAAATATTGATATATTATATTCGGGTTCGTGGATCCGGTCACTTGGATTAGCGCAATGAGATAAATGACTTCGCAAATGATATACAACTGCAAAATCGTGTGGCTCATCACCTCGATAGGCTGCGAATTGAAATATGTGATGGTGAATAACTTGAACGAGGTATATGCAATGTGAAACCTCTTGGTTGAGCCAAAATTTTCCTATTGTTGTTGACGTGGAGGCTGCTCGTCATCTCTATAACAATTCGAGAAAGAAAATGATGGAAAGAGAAATAGATTCTAAAGAAGGAAGGAAAGAAAAATCGGTTATTCAATCAGGATTCTAAGTAGAGATTTTAAAAGGTATATTCACACGGATGAATCACGTACCTTTTGGGTGTCAACGTTTCATCGGCCATGTTATGGAGAAGGGGAGCACGTCTAGAGACCAAGGATTCGAAGACTGCTTATCCGGCTGGAGCTCCTCCACCTCACTTGAAAGAATGCTGATCCGGAGCTTGTGTTTTGTGTGTGGGAGCTATATACTGAAGGGAAAGGGTTTTGTGCCATGCCCTTTTATAGAGAGAGGTGGCCCTGTTGATATTTCCCAGATCTCCCAGATCAACGGTCTGGATTTGATGACTCCCAGACAATGCGAAGAAGAATGCGAAGAAGGAACTTCTGTGGCTGGTGGCGAACTTCAGCTGACGTGTGCTGAAGTTCGCCACCAGCCACAGAAGTTCCTTCTTCGCATTCTTCTTCGCATTGTCTGGGAGTCATCAAATCCAGACCGTTGATCTGGGAGATCTGGGAAATATCAACAGTTTTGGTTTGACGACAGATTGAGGACATCTTATGTCCATCCGGCTTTTTCTTTTCTGGATTGAGATCGAATTGAACAGGGCCGTCCGGCGATTGACCCTGCCCGCGCGCCTTCATGCGTTGCACCCTGCCCACGACGGACAGTCGGCGCACTCCTTCATTCACCTGCCAAAGCTCCTTCCTGCTCAGCCGCTTCAGCTGACGGCGAATTCGCTCCCGACTCGCGATGTCAGAATGCTCATGGAAGGGCTTCACACGCGTGCCCGGTCGTCCGCTCTTCAACCCCTGTCCGATCGGAGACAGAAAAACTCTCTCCCACCCATATCCGCGCTTCCCCTTTGGAGGTCCTTGCTTGACTATCCTTTATATGTATCTCGTTTAACTAATTCACTATGCCTGTATGCAGTTCGTAATTCAGAGGCATGCCTTGATTCTTGTATGTTGCCAAATTCCTTGGACCGCTCATATAGCAGCTTGCCCGAGAATGGATTTTGATGTCTCCTTTCTCCTGTTGGGGATTAGAGATTCTTTGTTGATGATTACAACATGTCTGGCTTGCTTGAAATGCCAATGGTCCTGGTCCTCTTTCTTTTCCAGTTTGAATCGAAGGTAATAGGAAGGGAGGTCTGATCTTCACTTTAGGCTTCAACTTTGAAGCATAGGGTTACCATCCTAAATATGCTTATAGATAAAAATGAACGAGGAGTTGTTTCTAGAAATTTACAAGGATTGATTTCTCTTTATATTGGCTGTTCTTTGGAAAGGGCTGGATAATCTAGTGATTAATTTTGTACTGATATAGTGTGACTAGAGTGATTTGCTGCTCAGAATGGATGGCTTCCTATATCGCACAGTGCTGATGAATTACTCAAGAAGCTATGACTTCTTATTGAAATTCTTATATCCTGCCTTTAGCGCAAGAAATATTATCTAAAGGCTTCACTAGCATTTTCTATAATTGATGTATCAAGTGCTGATGCTTATCGAGTGGCAATGCCTGAAACGTATACCTTGTCTGCACCTAGTCTACTTGTGGTAACAATAGGATAAACAACACTACTAAATCTCCCTTTCACTGTCTCCCTGTTTCAGCTGTCCACACTTTTTGAGTTTCACCATCCTCCATAATTGTGATAGAACTTCATCAGAACATTAAATTGTCCAACTTTTCCACTTTTCACCAAAAAAGAAAAAAAGCATTTTAAATTTATTCTGTCATCAATTTGGTTGGCACACAAAGATAACTTAGATTTCAGTAGTTTCTTTTTGGGGTCAGAACTTTTGACTTGAATAAGCATTTATTGATATATAGTGTACCGGGGTATTATGTCTACCACTTCCTTCTGCATCTAAACATGTTTTGGTGGACACTGATATGCTCTTTGGCTTCTTAATGTATTGCTGAGTATTTGACTTGCTGAAAGAATGAATTGTATGAATGAAAACTGTAGGAGTGGGAGGGAAGGGTGGCATGTCCAGCACACTGACAGCTTCAATTCGACAAAGTGTACGGGACATGGCTATTGGCAGAATTACAAGTAATGAGCAAGCTGACCATGCAACTGTTGAGCAGGTAAAGTACATTTTTGTCAAAAGATTAATAAGTTGTGTGCTAGGTGTTTTGGTGAAAAGTTTCCATTGAAATTCTCCATGCTGCAGTTGTAACAGCAGCCACAACAAGGTCTCCTTCTACTGAGTGTTAACTGCTGCTTGGATGATCTCAAGACAATATGTTCCTTGTAAATATGTGTCCGTTATGAATGATCTATAAGAATTTTTGCCAAATTCTTCATTGGCCTCCCTCCTCTTGTTTTGCACCTCTATCCCAGTGTCAAATATTCTGTACTTGGCATGAAGCATGAGTGGAGTTAATTTTCATAATTTATTGTGTTTCATGGATATAGGAAAATGAAATATAATGATTTTTAGTTAATCATCAAAAGTTTTGAGGATGAAAGGAACCCTCATGCAAGCTTAATCTGTCTCTTGCTAGATCATTATTTCATTTTGACTTAACAATAGCTGAGTAAACTATTTGATAGGTGTATCCATTGGTTCATACCCCCTCTTGCAATGATTATGCAGAAGTAAGACCATTTCTATATTGCGGTAACAGTGCCCCCCTCCTACTCCTATTTTTACTGAAGCTATGGAAGCATCTTTGACATGTTCTCATGAAATTATTTATGTGGTTGTGCAGGCCATTGATTAGAGGACTCCAATAGTTCTCTTCAAGATGCTCAATTGTCAAGTATTTAATGATATAGATGGTTGCATTTCCACTGGTAAAGAATTATGCTGTCATCTGTAGTTAGCAGTACTCACTACTTTCATTTTTTCTACCAATTGATTGTAGGTGGAACTTCTCTACAGCATTGTTATAATTTCACAATTTTACTTGTGATCTGTTTGTATTTTTGCTACTACTGAATAGTCACTTGACCATTTTGTCGTTTTGACTTTTCTAGGCAAATTTTTATCTGCAACAAATTATGATCGGCAAAAATTGGCAATTAAAGTCTAGAAGACTTTAGTGCTGGTGTTCAACTAAGTGTGATAGTTTTTAGTTGTTCATAAGGCGCATTCATGGGTGTTCAAAAGTGCAATACTGCATTTTGCTAGAAGTCTGTGATGTTTATTCTTTCTTGAATTGACGATTGATATACAGGTTCTGTTTGTTGTGATGGCTGTCACTGCTAGATTGTGGAGAATGTTGGATTGTATCGTCTGATAATTACCTCTTTCTTTCTTATGTTTTGACCTACTGTCAGCTCTTTTTCTTTATTATTTGGCCAGAAGAAGCTAATCTTAGTTTGCAATGTGATTTTTTTTCAATACAAGAATATTGATTCTGTAGTGGTGTCTCGTGCATGAATTTTCATGGTAGGTTTTACTTTTCTATTTCTTCTATTTGTCATTATATGATTTTCTTCCATCATGGGATGAGGCCATGGACACAGCCTCATTTATGTAGAGGAGTTACAAATCTGAGATCTCAAGCCTGCTCTAAGCATAGAAAAAGATTCGCGACTATATCTGCCTGTCCAATTTCTGTTCTTTCTTTCATCTTGCTCACCTCTGGTGTTATGGGCTCTCTCGATGCTTTTTACCACAGCAGTGAGAACTTTTAATTCTTCTGAAAAAATTTTGCCGACTTCAGTAGCGGTGTTCTCCCCCTTATATATACGTTGTGGATCAAAGCTTATTTCATCGAGTTATCAAAGTTGAGTTGTTCTTCTGCTACCAAACGGTCTTAATATTAGATGACTCTGAAGTTGATATCATGAAAAACTACAGATGGTGGTCTGACTTATTAGCCTTGGAGCATTCCAACCATATATCTACCTATATTTAAATGCCAAACCTTACTGTAACTTACACACAAACATAAAGTATCGGAAGAGAGCTGTGATGATTCACTTGCATTGAACTCTGCATCTCACTTCCTGAAGGTTCTCAAGTGACCACTTATCCAGATTTGTTCCCTTGACTCAACTCGTGTAATGCAACTCACTATTGTCTTGACTGATTAGCAACACGCTATTCCTTTCGATACTCCATCCAAACTAATTTTCATTATGAACTGTAACTCTTGGCTTTCTAAGGTCTATAGAGATAGCATTAGGTGTCTGATGCCATATTCACGCAAACTCATACATATGGAACTATCATACTCATCTGAACTAGGACAAGCATTAACATCGAGAATAGTCCAGGCTGAGACTAATAACTGTAAAACAAAACATCAATGAACAGTACTGTTTAACAAATTTTCTGTCTCCTTAGTCAATTCATGTGCCGTTAACCTTTGTTTTGGCATTGAAAAAATAGTTGGTTTGACAAGCTCCTTGCTTCTGTCAATGTTACTCCATGAATTTTAGGTAGTAAATGATTATCCATATAGTATCTTGCAAAGCTTTTGATGCAGGATCTAACTGTACGAAGTGTGTGAATTTCCAACAGCTGAATAGTGAGCTCTGAACTGTGATGTTTTCTTGTCATGCAAAATATTGTATAACCCTGGAACCAAATTTGCAAGGCACCTAGGAATTACTAGATCAAAAAGAAAGCCACTTGTGCCCACCGGATGTTCGTAGTGCATCTGCTTCTTGTTGCACCCAGTTTTTACTTCTCTTAGGACACTTTCTCATATGGAAACCCAATGCATATATTTATGATGCCTAGAAAATGCTTTATGCATTTGTGGTTTGTTTTACGGAGAGATGTTATAATGCAGTCTACAGGGAGTAGCAATCTAAATTTGCGTTCTTTGGATGACATGACATTTACATTTACTGTCATTTACTATTTTCTCAGTTAGTAACTGTTTGTTTATGCTTTCTCTTTGAGTCATATATACTGGAGACACTGGATTTGGTGAGAAATGTAGGAGAGGGTGTGATTTGGATAATAACTATGAAGGACATTGAAGACAAGTCTACAAGACTATCATGGGGTTATCTCAGGCTCTCAGGAAGGGGGACACTAACGCTATAGAAAAGGTGACTCATGCTGGCAATAATACTAAAGCCTGCGGGACCAAGTCCAAGTCAGATATAGATGTCGATTAAGATTGGGAAGGAAATGGGTCAGATTCTGAAACCGAGGTGCAGGCTCCTGTTGACAAGAAGGCTTCTAGGAAGGAGAACTAAAGGGTCTAAGGGTAGAAAAAGGAAGCGAGGAAAAACAAAGTCCTCAAGGCTGTGAAGAAAGAAGGGAGAAGTTGGCCAAAGCCCATAAGACTAGGTAGTAATTTATGGCCATGGTATTAATATACATGAATGGCATTTCTCGACAGAGAGAATGAGTCACATATCGTATAAGTTTAATTTACCAGATAGGGAGATGGCTTTGCACTTTTCAGCAGTAGCCCAATTTTAGCTGAGAAGAAAAAGGCGAGAGGGATAAGATAAGTTTATGTTGGTCTTGTATTGTGTCAGGGTATCGTTATTAGATGGTGTTGGTAATATTGCTCCAAGGTAAATTGTATAGCAGCGTCTTCTTTTCTGTTTTGTTCCCCTTCTTTTTGTTGGTTATTGTAAGGAAGGAGGTCTTGGTAGAAGTTGGCTATGACCTAATCGAATTCCGATTCTGATCTACTATCAATGGTTAGATTCCGTCTGTGATTTTAGTTTGATTTTTTCACTTACTATTGGCGGTGAGAAAATGAATAGTTTTTATTAGTTGGATTGAGAGTGCTTGGGTGGCTTGGCTTGGAATTTGCTATCATGAGATTTAAGGCCTATTGCTTTACTGAGGTGAGGGTTAAAGACTGGCTATGCAATCACTTGGCGGATCGTGAAATTTGCCAAACTCGGGGTTGATGAAATACTATTTCAGGTTTCCGATATCAATCGTATTTGTTCATTTTTGGTGCTACACAATCACGACGACTAGTTAGGTAGGATCATTGGCCGTGAGTTCTGATTATGGCCTTTTAACAGTTGAAGCCTTCAAGGGTCATGGGGTGACATTTTGACTTAAAAAAATAATCAGCATCTACAAAAATAGATCATGAAAATCACAAGATTTATTACAAATCACATGCAACAAAATTGATACCCAAATACAATGCATATAGTCGAAATTTCAAATATTAATTGGCACATTGTTAATCAACTGAACAATTTCTTGAAGACTACCCGAATCTAGCATGAGTAGACATGCCAAAGCAAGCACTAGCAAGCACATGTTAATGATCAACCACATGGCCAAAGACAAGTTTATCCAGAGAAGCAACTCGGAAGCGACAATTCCGAATATGATGTACAAGCACCGAAATATAAAATTCGAGTTTAAGGTTCCAGTCACTTTAATTAGTGCTACAATATAAATGAATTCACAAATAATGTAAAACATTAGAAGTGGATGGTTCAAACCCTCGGTATGTTACAAATTGAAATGCGCGATGGTGAATAGCTTGAACGGAGTGAATATAATATGAAATCTTTTGGTTGAGTCAAAACTTTCATGTTGTTGGTATTGCTTGACCTCCCTGTATCAATTTAAGAACAAATTAATTGGAAGAAAATCTTATTCAAAAGAAGAAGAACTAAACTAGCTACCAATTCGCCCGCCAAGCAAAGCCTTTGGGACGTACTCAAACGGATGTATAAGGCAGCACCTTTGGGATGTCGCCGTATGATTCGCCATGTTTCGGAGATGAAGGAGTCGAATCAACTCCAAGATAGTGTTTGAGATTTGTGAATAACTAGAAGGAAGAGGAGGCACACGGGGGGAAGAGGCACACGGGGGGGAAGGGGAGTATATATAGGAACGTGTTTCCAACCTTTCTTTGTTATTAATATTCTGCTCTGCATTTGTTTATTTATGTATTCAATCGAGACGGCGGCTTGACTTTTACCAAAAAGTTCATCCCATTCCCACCCGTCTGTTTCGCTTTCGGTTCTAGGCCTGGGACCGTCAGATTACGTCGACGGTTCGGATCCTTTCCGGTGCAAAATAAAGAAAAAGAAAAAAAGATGGATTGGACCGTGCGGATTACCGGTTTCGGTGGATGGCAAAATTCCTTTTGTCAACAGAATTCCGCTACCAATTGATCGTTTTGCGGATCTCACACTCTACGATCCACGCGTACTGTGTACCGTATAGTGAAGTATGCGACAACATCATAAAGACTACTTGTCAAATGCTGAAATTCATTTTTTTTTCTAAAACTACCCTCACAAATTCTTCAAATTTCCTATTTTATCTCTTACTATTTTATTCTTTTTACTAGATAATGACCATGTAAGAATTATTGTAGCTCACATGATATTATTTATTATGATTTAATAATTATTGAAATGCTATAAAATAAATATTGATTATGAGGAGTTATGACTCTAATAAAACAAAAATGTCCAATTCTCATAAGGAAGTTATTATTTTTCGGAAAAGGTGCGACTTTTATGAAAATTAAAAAGCACTTTGATGGAAAACACATATTGATAAAACATATAAATAAAGTACAGTTCTCTCTCCATCCATAATGATAACAATAACAGAAAAGAATGTAGTATCATCTTCTCCATTGATAAAATACATTAAAAAATAGTGGGTTAAGGGAGAGAATCAGATTTCTTCATTTAGTTCAAATTTTTCGGTTTTCTATAACGATTATCTTCAAGGGTAACATTATGGATAAAGATATGTTCTCATCTATTTGTGAAAATCATGACGATTGAAAATCACTAGTTTTCGAATTTCCACATTAAATAATTATATTTCGATACCAGACCAAACCCTTTGCCAATCCGACGAAAGGCTACAACCGTTGACAAGCCAAATCTAGTGTCGGTGTCGTCGATTGAGGTCACCTACATGACCCTCGCTAGAGGTCAGCCAACCTTAGGCGACCTTGGCCGATGGCTAATGCCATCAGATCTGGCTCACCAGTGGCCATAGCTCTTCATTGGATTGGCAAAAGGTTTAGTTTTTTTTTTAATTATAAATATTTGATTTTTTAAATTTTAAACAATTAAAAATTAAAAAATTTAATATTAATCACTTAAAGGGCTTTTCAAATTTGTTTTTTACCAAACGACATTTCTCTCAAAAAATTTTCTCAAAGCATAGTTTAACAAACAGCCATTGCATTTGCCCAAAGCCCTCTAGGTTAAACTATCTTGTATTTTCACAATAAGTTTTTAAAATATTAAATCAAATGTATCCTCAGTTTCAACAAAATGAACGGAGAAATGCAACTCCATTTCCATTGGGTATGCATGGCTACTGTGTAGAAGAGTTATTGCAAATTTAGAATTAAGGAACAACGTGGTCATCCCATACAATGTTAACACTTGGATCACAAACACTGCGCTTGCGAGTGTTTTTTTTTCCTTCTTCTTGTTGTTGCACAGAGAGGCTATTTCTCTTTCCGTGACCATGAGCTCATAAACAGTAATCCACATGTGACTATTCCTTAGTCATGTCGGCATAAATAGGTTTAGCCTAACGGATTAAATTAATGGACGTCCTCTTCAACGACAATGACCACTTTAGGTTGGAGCATCCCATGAGTTGTTCTTGGAAGGACTAAATTGGAAGCTTGGAGAAAGAAGATGATGTTGCGTGGCATGATTGTCGTTATCTATTTTAGTTTGCTTGGTCAAGATTTTTGCAAATATTTAAAGCGTATTTATATAGTCTTCTACTTTTTGCTTAATAGAACTTTCGTGACAAATGCACATTGACTTTCTTTTTTTTGTCCATAACAATTAAAATTTTCACAATATGCAAACTTTGCTACATAAACTAATATATAACTTTTTGCGTGATCTTCTGAAATTTGGATAAGAAACTTTTTGTTTGGTGTCGAAGCATACCCAAACATGTCCTCAATCTGATGTAGAGGATACTGTGACTATACTTGTCCTTTCAACGAGAAATGATTGGCATCCGGTTGTGAGATATTGAATTCTGTTGTTGTAGTGCTGGATTTGATTGGTAAGCTATGCAACAAAGCTGTTTCAAGATTTGAAATATCTTAGTATTGTCATTCATTCATGTAGACAAAAGTTATATGATTGGCACGATGCTTTTACGATGCACACGAATGGATCAAATCAATTGTCGGTGGCCCAATCAAGATCTCGATTTGACTTCTATCAAAGTCTCAATAATTAGTATCTCTCTAGTTGACGTAGCATGTAATGTTTCTTACTCTAATTAGAATCATTAGTCTTAGATCGTTCGTCTTTATGCTTTTCAGTTGTGGATTTAGACCAACCCAAAGTGTGCTAGCATTGTGCTTTATTACAAGAGGGTGGGGTCATGATGTGATGAAAAGCATATGTTCAATTTACAGAACTGTTTTAAAACGACTATAACAACATTGATCGTGTGAAATTTGGAACCCAGCAAAGCAAAGCACTTGGAATAACTTGGATTAGTCGTACCTCAACCACGCAATTTATGTTGGAGAGAGAGAGAGAATGGAGTTACTAGAAATCTTATAGGCATGGTTTCGATAAATTCCAACAAAACAAAATAAAAATTTCTAGAAATCTTTCAGGCATGGTTTTGATATATTCCAAAAAAAAAAAACGAAAATTTTCCATTGCATAGAAAGAAAAAACTGAGATGATCCCCTTTACCAAAAAAAAAAAAAACTGAGATGATCCCGTGAAAGAGAAAAATTGAGGGGAGATATGTGGGAAAAGGAAAATGCCTCGATGTCATTGAAGCAATAATGATTATATCAGTAATATTTCGTCATCATTAACAATATTTTGATTAATTAACCCAGGAAATATATATATATATATATATATATATATATATTATATATTATGTACTAGGTGAAGAAGCCCGCATCACACGGATTTAAAATTTTGACTTATTTTATCTTTAGGTTTGATGATATTATATGATCATCCAACTCAATATCTGTAGAAGTGATATGCGATTTTGTGTCACGAAAATTACAAATTTTATGATCCATATTACCCATATCCAACTCAACCTAGGCTCCAATAGCAATTTTTCTCATTATATATGGAAAATAGCATAACCAATCAAAAACAAATCAAACATGAATCGAATTAGCAAATAAGAAATAACTAAAGATTTGATGAATTAAGCTATAAAAACACATCCTATTATTTCTCACAATGCTAGAATTTTGATCTAATTCAGTAGAAGAATCCTTGCCTGAGAAGATACATGTGATGTAAACTTCTACTCTAGTAAGTACTAAAAGATCTGAAAATACTCCAGATTTGAAATTGTTCAAATCGTTAAAGAGTTTTAACATGAGGATTGTGTTCAATACCATACACTTTTTTTTCCAACAAAAAAATAACACTATGCACTTGAATAAATGAAGGAACTTGAATGAGTTTTGGCTTAAAAATGAGATTCAATACCCATTTTTAGTAGTATAAGTAACAATTCGATTGATGAAGGTAGGGAGTAGTTGCTAAGACTAAAGGGCCTAAATAAGGAGCGACTCTTGACAAATTTATAGGATGGCAAAAAGGACATGAATAAATCGAACTATGCACTGAACATATGGAGAGCGATTCCAAGATATATATGTGAAAATTGAAATTAATTTATAAAGGCACATTTTGACGTAATGGCAAATTTTGCTTTGAAATTCTAAAGTTAAGCAAATTAAGTGAGCCCAAGCTAGAGTACTATTAGGATAGGGAAAATGCATGCTTGTTTCCTAAAGGATAAAATCGTAAGACCAAGTTAGGATGGATCAAAACGAATAATATCTCGAGTGAGTTTATTCAGGAATATCACATTATAATTCTTTGTCCAAAGGCCTAAACTTCTTCCTTATTGTTTAGGTCCAACTTTTGGTACGCCCCCAAGGTACAGCCCCGGTACAGGAACTAAGGATATAAAGTGGCCCATGAATATATTTTACTATATATATATATATATATATATATATATATATATATATATTATGTACTAGGTGAAGAAGCCCGCATCACACGGATTTAAAATTTTGACTTATTTTATCTTTAGGTTTGATGATATTATATGATCATCCAAGGATTAACTATCAGAGATACCCTTGACAAATCCAAAGCCACCATTAGCACCCTTGACAAAAGCCAATCTTCTGATGGGGAATCCATCAATGAGGTAAATAATTTTAATTGGCGACAACCCCAAAAATTGTATCATCAAAGAGCCACTCCTCCCGACATAGCTCTTGAGGAATCCTCTTCCCAAAGAACACAACATAAATACTCCCCTGATGCTATTTATGAATGGAATATTGATGGAATAGCCGAATCAAATCTCTTAAATATACTTAATAATATGATAATGCTTGCTAATGCTTATAAAACCCAACAAGAAGTCTCAGACCAAGCTGTTGCTAATCTTTTAATAGCTGGATTCACTGGCCAATTAAAAGGTTGGTGGGATAACTATCTTGCTGAGGAACAGAAGACACAAATCCTATTAGCTTACAAAAGAGATGATGTTGGACAAATAATTTTTGACGATAATGGCCATTCCATTCCAGATGCCGTTAATACCCTCATATATTCTATATCTCAACATTTTATAGGAGATCCATCCCATCTTAGAGATAGGAATGAAGAACTCTTATCCAATATGAAATGTAAATTATTAGGAACATTCCGTGAATATAAAGATTTATTCCTCCATCAAGTCCTCATTAGACCAGACTGTAATCAACCTTTCTGGAAAGAAAATTTTTTAGATGGAATACCAAAACTCATAGGAGACCAAGTCCGAGACAAAATACGAGAAGACAATAATAGACAAATTCCTTATGACCACCTTTCCTATGGAGAAATAGTCTCACATGTCTACAAACAAGGTACCCAAATGTGTAATACCATCAAATTACAAAAACAACTTAAAAAGGAGAAAAAGTTAGGCAACAAAACATTAGGAGATTTCTATGCCCAATATGACCCCTTCTATGATAGCAAGACAAAATCCAAATGCAAGAGAGATTGCCCCAAAGAAAAAGATTATAAGAACCAAAGGTCTTATCACCGAAAACCAAAATCTGATAGAAATACCAAAATTCATAAAGAGAATTATAGACACAAAAACCAACATAATAGTACGAGAAAAAATTACAAAGATGTCAAGTGTTACTCATGTGGTAACAAAGGCCATACTGCTAAATACTGCAGAATTAACAAAAAATTAGATGAGTTATGCCTAGAAGAAAACACACTACATCAATTAAAAGAGATACTTGCCCAAACAAATACTAGTCCTACTGAGTCAACAGAAGAAGGTCTACAAGCCAATGAATTAGACACATCATCCGATTCTGACTATAAAGACACTTCTCCACAAATAAATATGCTCACTAAAGAAGAAGAATTTCTCCTTAGCACAGCTGACCAAATAGAAAATCCAGAAAATCACCAAGTATACCTTGATCAACTTCATTCCTCCATGAATATAGTTGCCAAAGGAAGTTCTTCCTCTTCCTACAATCTCAAAGAAATTCTTAGCCGAAATAAAACTCAAGTTAGACCTGTGAACATAAATGATCTCCAAAATGAAATTAAAGCATAAAAGGTAGAAATTCAAGCTTTAAAAAATGCTCAAAAAAATATGTCCAATGACATATATAGAATCCAATTAGCCATTTCAAAATCTAAGACTAATAACCCTGAAGAAACCAATACTGTTATTTACCCAGAAAGGGAAGCAACAAAACTCGGATTTCTAATGTTGTTAACAGAAATCACCTCTAGAAAATGGACAATAAATATTTCTATAAAAATTAATAATGAACATATGATTAACACAACGGCCCTCTTTGATACATGAGCAGACCTTAACTGCATCAAAGAAGGCCTTGTCCCAACAAAATATTTTGATAAAACCTCTGAGACTTTGAAATCTGCTTCTGGAGATAAACTTAATATTAACTATAAATTACCAGAAGCTCTAGTAATGAAAAACCAAGTTTCTTACAAAACTTCCTTCCTCCTAGTTAAAAATATGAGACAGGAAGTTATTCTAGGAACTCCCTTCATCCAATTAATCCAACCTTTCACTGTCGATAATGAAGGAATTGAAACCCGCTTTCTTAATAAGAAGATAAGATTCGATTTCATCACTAAACCTCAAAATCGGGTTTTAAATTCTTTACAAGAAAAATCTATCTCAGAAATCAATTTTCTTATTAAAGACAAAGAAACGCAACTTGATTTTTTAAAAGAAGATTTAGAGTTCAAAAGACTAGAAGAAAATCTTACAAAAACAAACATTAAAGAAAAAAATAAATTCCCTTCAACATCAAATAGAACAAACTATCTACTCCACCTTACCTAATGCTTTCTGGGAAAGAAAAAACCATATTATTTCACTTCCTTATGAACAAGGATTTGTTGAAACTAATATACCAACAAAAGCCCGTCCAACTCAAATGAATCACGAAATCCTAAACTTTTGTCAAGAAGAAATTAAAGACCTTTTAAAGAAAAAACTCATAAGAAAAAGCCAGTCACCTTGGAGTTGTTATGCTTTCTATGTTAATAAAAATGCGGAATTAGAACGAGGGGTCCCAAGACTTGTTATAAACTATAAACCTCTTAATACAGCTCTTAGATGGATACGCTATCCAATTCCCAATAAAAAAGACTTACTAAATAGACTATGTAAAGCAAAAATCTTTTCAAAATTTGATATGAAATCTGGATTTTGGCAAATACAAATCAATGAAAAAGACAAATATAAAACTGCCTTTACAGTCCCTTTTGGTAAATACGAATGGAATGTAATGCCTTTCGGTCTAAAAAATGCCCCTTCAGAATTCCAAAGAATCATGAATGATATCTTCAATCCCTATTCAGAATTTATTATAACCTACATTGACGATGTCCTGATTTTCTCTTCAGGAATAGAACAACATTTCAAACATATTTCAACATTCATAAAAATTATGGTAAAAAGTGGTCTCGTAATTTCCCCCACTAAAGTTTCTTTATTTCAAACTAAGATTAGGTTTCTAGGACATAATATCCATTCAGGAACAATATTCCCTATAGAAAGATCAATATCGTTTGCTGATAAATTCCCTGATGAAATTAAAGATAAAATCCAATTACAACGATTTCTAGGAAGTCTCAATTATGTCCTTGATTTTTTCCCCAATATTAATATTATTTGTAAACCTTTACATCAAAGGCTACAAAAGAATCATCCACCATGGACAGATCTCCATACCAATACAATTAGGACCATCAAAACCGACATAAAAAACATACCAATTCTTCACTTAGCTGACCCAAATGCATTCAAAATAGTTGAAACTGATGCCTCAGAAATAGGATATGGAGGAATACTCAAACAAGCTCATATCAATAAGGAATCAATAGTACAGTTCATATTCAAACATTGGAACCCAACTCAGCAAAATTACTCCACCATCAAAAAAGAAATACTTGCTATAGTCCTTTCCATTTCTAAATTCCAAGGCGATCTATTAAATCAAAGATTTCTCTTACGAATTGATTGCAAATCAGCAAAAGATGTCTTGCAAAAAGATGTTTTAAATATTGCATCAAAACAAATTTTTGCACGATGGCAGGCCATTCTTTCAGTTTTTGATTTTGATATACAATTTATAAATGGTTCATCAAACTCCCTGCCTGATTTCCTCACACGAGAATTTTTACAGGGGATACAACCATGCCACGATCCAAGAAAAAAGACAAAGGCAAAACCATAGCAGATGAATCATCATCATCCAGTACAAACATAACCAAAAACCCCATATTTCCCAAAAAATCATGGGCCCAAACTGTAGAAGAATCGGGTCTTAAACCCGAAAAGACATACTATCATCACCAAATACCAGATAGCCAACCCATATTTGATACCTCAGAAACCATAAATTTTGCAGCACTTGCCACAGTATTCTCAAAAGTAGATATGGATGCAATCATGGCCCATTATTGCCATAGAAAACTCCAAACCCAACCATCATATACACAAACTGCTAAACCCATAGTAACATCTGAGAACCCATCACCATTGGTAGCCCAGAGACAGGCAGAATACCAACTCATGAGGCAGAAAAGTCTGCTTAATGAAGTGGTCATCAAACCAACACAAAATTCCCAACAAATGACCTTTCAACAAACGAGGTCCCAATTTTTTCAAAAAGAAAAATATGCTTTAGTACTCACAGTTGAAGATGGATTTTTTGACAAAAACCCTAATCAATTTGCAAAAAACATATTTCCGGAAGGATGGTATTTTAAACCATACGAAATAAACAAACCATTAGCATTTTATGAACAGATTCTGGTTGAGACTGATTCAGCCAAATTCAACCATTTCTGCGATAAAAATGACAGCAACCATATATACATATATACCATAAGGGGTTAGGATCTGTGGATCTATAGAGAGAGATGAAAGAAGATAGAAGAAAACAGACAGATCTGGAGAGATCTGGGTTAACTATATCTATTTATGATGTTGAAGAACTCTAAAGGTTCTATGTCTCTGAGAAAGTCAAAGAACTCGGCTAGTTCTGTGAATGTGGATATGATGTCATAAAGTAACTCGAAGGTTAGGGTTATGGTATATAGAAATTTTACTAAGTAGAGAAATGAGATATAAGTGAAGATTAAACTAAGCAAAATATCGAACATTAGATATTATATGTAAAGCAAAGAATATGTAAAGTATGAAGAGTAAAAGTATGCAGAAACACCAAGGTATGAAGAAACCGACCATATAAGTGGTATATGAAGATAATATAGAAGTATGAATTACAGATCTGAAGAAACTGTAAATTACAAGTGCATAAACTAAAGAAAGTAAAGTACAAGTGCAGGAATTGAATCAATTGCAAAAAGAAACTAAAACCAGTTTCAGATTTGGGGCGGTAATCCACTCTCCGTCACTGAACTAATATGGAATATGAAAGCAGATCTACCGACTATGGATGAGTCAGGATCTGGTATGAAGAAACTATGGTATGATTTCGAAAACTTATTTCAAAACCAGAGGGATACTTTCGGGTGAAGAGGGTTTTCGAAGGTTTCTGGGTTTCAGAGAGTGAGGAACTGTGGAGAGGGTTTCGAGGGTTTCGAAGAGCTCTCAGAAATGTTACACAAAATGCCTCCCCCTCTTCTGAGAGTGTTATCTTCTTTTGTAGTGCTCATGCTACAATGTTTACTATTTGAAACAATAGTAAGTGCACAGTAAACGTTTGAATAGTACATGAACAGTATTTTAAAGTATAAATGAATAGTAAAACAATATTTATGGGGACGCCAAGTGGTATGTTGAAGTTGCTTCATGGCTTCCTTCCTGGCTGTCTGATGAGTCTTTGGCTATTTGGTCATCTTGGTAGAGTTGACCAATTATGGCATAACATTCTTCTTTGGTGGCAGCTCCAGCAAGGGCTGTCATTATTTGTGATTTTTCTTGGAGATATGCAGTTTGGTCCAATGATTTTTTTGATTGGTTGGAATTCAACCATTTTCGAACCATGGATTCTGTTCCCCATTCTTGGAATTTAAAATTATCCCACCATTTTGTTTTGTGCTGTCAAGCAAGTATGGGTATGTTTTCTACGTCACTGTATGTAAATTCCCAACCGGTTACTCATGATAATCGGAATATGGCAAAATAATGGAGTAGGCATGGGAATCGCATGTCATGTTGAGATGGATGGAATTCTTTTTTGAAGAGTTGCCATCCTAATATCAGTTGGGGGTGGATAATTTGTTCAGAAGGTCCGAAATATGTCCACCAATTATTGAACCAATTTGGGAGATTTTGTCTGGTGAACTTATCTTTGAAGTATACTAACCATGTATGCTTCATTTGATTATTTTGTCTATAAAAGACATTCCACCAGGCTTGTTGATAATCCCAGTATGAATACGAAGCAGAGTATGGTAGGCTTTATGTGAGTCTGGCATTGAATTTTTTGAGTGTATGGGGTTCTTCGATCCATTCATTTGGGTGTATGATTCTAATAATTATGACAGTTGAATACATAATATGGTTTTTGTCATTTTTTTCACAAAAGTGGTTGAATTTGGCTGATTCAGTTTCAACCAGGATTTGCTCATAAAATGCCAAAGGTTTATTCATATCATATGGTTTGAAATACCAACCTTCAGGGAATATGTTTTTTGCAAATTGTATTGGGTTTTTATCATAAAAACCATCATCAACTGTGAGGATCAAAGCAATTTTTTCTTTTTGAAAAAACATGGATCTTGTTTGTGAGGAGGAGGATGCTAGTCGAATGACCACCCCATTGAATCTATTTTTCTGCTCCATCAACTGGTATTCTTTTTGTCTCTGTATGGCCAATGGTGAAGGATTGCTACTTTCTACTATAGGTTTGGAAGTTTGGCTAGTTTGGCTTTGTTTGTTCATTGATTGGATCATTGTTTGGAGGGCCATTGGATTGGTTCCTGATGGCAGTATGCTGGCCAAAAGGTTTTGTAATTGTGTGAGATTGATGATAGGTTCTGGAGTATTAGGTATGGGTTGGCTATCCGGTTGGCTATGGTAATATGCACGATCTGGTACGATACCTGATTCTTCTACGGCTTGTGCCCAAGATTTCATGGGGGTTATGGGTTTTTTGGTTATTTTTGTATTGAACGATGATGATTCATCTGCTATGGTTTTGCCTTTGTTTTTTTTCTTGGATCATGGCATGGTTGTATCTACTGTAAAAATTCTCGTGTGAGGAAATCAGGCAGGGAGTTTGATGAACCATTTATAAATTGTATATCAAAATCAAAAACAGAAAAAATGGCTTGCCATCGTGCAAAAATTTGTTTTGATGCGATATTTAAGACATCTTTTTGCAAGACATCTTTTGTTGATTTGCAATCAATTCGTAAGAGAAATTTTTGATTTAATAGATCACATTGGAATTTGGAAATGGAAAGGACTATAGCAAGTATTTCTTTTTTGATGGTGGAGTAATTTTGCTGGGTTGGGTTCTAATGTTTGGATGTAAACTGTACTATTGATTCCTTATTGCTATGAGCTTGTTTGAGTATTCCTCCATATCCTATTTCTGAGGCATCAGTTTCAACTATTTTGAATGCATTTGGGTCAACTAAGTGAAGAATTGGTATGTTTTTGATGTTCCTAATTGTATTGGTATGGACATCTGTCCATGGTGGAGGATTCTTTTGTAACCTTTGATGTAAAGGTTTACAAATAATATTAATATTGGGGAAGAAATCAAGGACATAATTGAGACTTCCTAGAAATCGTTGTAATTGGGTTTTATCTTTAATTTCATCAAGGAATTTATCAGCAAACGAGATTGATCTTTCTATAGGGAATATTGTTCCTGAATGGATATTATGTCCTAGAAACCTAATCTTAGTTTGAAATAAAGAAACTTTAGTGGGGGAAATTGCGAGACCGCTTTTTACCATAATTTTTATGAATGTTGAAATATGTTTGAAATGTTGTTCTATTCCTGAAGAGAAAATAAGGACATCATTGATGTAGGTTATAATAAATTCTGAATAGGGATTGAAGATATCATTCATGATTCTTTGGAATTTTGAAGGGGCATTTTTTAGACCGAAAGGCATTACATTCCATTCGTGCTGACCAAAAGGGACTATAAAGGCAGTTTTATATTTGTCTTTTTCATTAATTTGTATTTGCCAAAATCCAGATTTCATATCAAATTTTGAAAAGATTTTTGCTTTACAGAGTCTATTTAGTAGGTCTTTTTTATTAGGAATTGGATAGCGTGTCCATCTAAGGGCTGTATTAAGAGGTTTATAGTTTATAACAAGTCATGGGACCCCTCTTTCTAATTCGCATTTTTATTAACATAAAAAGCAGAACAACTCCAAGGTGACTGACTTTTTCTTATGAGTTTTTTCTTTAAAAGGTCTTTAATTTCTTCTTGACAAAAGTTTAGGACTTCGTGATTCATTTGAGTGGGACGTCCTTTTGTTGGTATATCTGTTTCAACAAATCCTTGTTCATAAGGGAGTGAAATAATATGGTTTTTTCTTTCCCAGAAAGCGTTAGGTAGGGTGGAGCAGATAGTTTGTTCTATTTGATGTTGAAGGGAATTTATTTTTTCTTTAATGTTTGTTTTTGTAAGGTTTTCTTCCAGTCTTTTGAATTCTAAATCTTCTTTTAAAAAATCAAGTTGCGTTTCCTTGTCTTTAATAAGAGAATTGATTTCTGAGATAGATTTTTCTTGTAAAGAATTTAAAACCCGATTTTGAGGTTTGGTGATGAAATCGAATCTTATCTTCTTATTAAGAAAGCAGGTTTCAATTCCTTCATTATCGACGGTGAAAGGTTGGATTAATTGAATGAAGGGAGTTCCTAGAATGACTTCCTATCTTATATTTTTAACAAGGAGGAAGGAGGTTTTGTAAGAAACTTGGTTTTTCATTACTAGGGCTTCTGGTAATTTATAATTAATATTAAGTTTATCCCCAGAAGCTGATTTCAAAGTCTTAGAGGTTTTATCAAAATATTTTATTGGGACAAGGCCTTCTTTGATGCAATTAAGGTCTGCTCCTGTATCAAAGAGAGCTGTTGTTTCAATCATATATTCATTATTAATTTTTATAGAAATATTTATTATCCATTTTCTAGATGTGATTTCTGTTAATAACATTAGAAAACCTGGGTTTGTGGCTTCCCTTTCTGGGTAAATAACAATATTGGTTTCTTCAGGGTTACCGGTCTTAGATTTTGAAATGGCTAATTGGATTCTATATATGTCATTGGACATATTCTTTTGAGCATTTTTTAAAGCTTGAATTTCTACCTTTTGTGCTTTAATTTCATTCTGGAGATCATTTATGTTTATAGGTCTAACTTGAGTTTTATTTCTGCTAAGAATTTCTTTGAGATTGTAGGAAGAACTTCCTTTAGCAACTATATTCATGGAGGAATGGAGTCGATCAAGGTATACTTGCCGATTTTCTAGATTTTCTATTTGATCAGCTGTGTTAAGGAGAAATTCTTCTTCTTTAGTGAGCATATTTAGTTGTGGAGAAGTGTCTTTATAGTCAGAATCGGATGATGTGTCTAATTCATTGGCTTATAGACCTTCTTCTGTTGACTCACTAGAAGTAGAACTAGTATCAGTTTGGGCAAGTATCTCTTTTAATTGATGTAGTGTGTTTTCTTCTAAACACAACTCATCTAATTTTTTGTTAATTCTGCAGTATTTAGCAGTATGGCCTTTGTTACCGCAGGAGTAACACTTGACATCTTTGTAATTTTCCTTCGTACTATTATGTTGGTTTTTGTGTCTATAATTTTCTTTATGAGTTTTGGTATTTTTATCAGATCTTGGTTTTCGGTGATAAGACCTCCGGTTCTTATAGTCTTTTTCTTTGGGGCAATCTCCCTTACATTTGGATTTTGTCTTGCTATCATAGAAAGGGTCATATTGGGCACAGAAATCTCCTAATGTTTTGTTGCCTCGCTTTTTCTCTTTTTTAAGTTGTTTTTGTAATTTGATAGTATTACACATTTGGGTACCTTGTTTGTAGACATGTGAGACTATTTCTCCATAGGAAAGGTGGTCATAAGGAATTTGTCCATTATTGTCTTGGACTTGGTCTCCTATGAGTTTTGGTATTCCATCTAAAAATTTTTCTTTCCAGAAAGGTTGATTACAGTCTGGTCTAATTAAGACTCGATGGAGGAATAAATCTTTATATTCACGGAATGTTCCTAATGATTTACATTTCATATTGGATAAGAGTTCTTCATTCCTATCTTTAAGATAGGATGGATCTCCTATAAAATGTTGAGAAATGGAATATATGAGGGTATTAACGGCATCTGAAATAGAATGGCCATTATCGTCAAAAATTATTTGTCCGACATCATCTCTTTTGTAAGCTAATAGGATTTGTGTTTTCTGTTCCTTAGTAAGATAGTTATCCCACCATCCTTTTAATTGGCCAGTGAATCTAGCTATTAAAAGGTTAGCAACGGCTTGGTCTGAGACATCTTGTTGGGTTTTATAAGCATTAGCAAGCATTATCATATTATTAAGTATATTTAAGAGATTTGATTCGGCTATGCCATCAATGTTCCATTCATAAATAGCATTAGGGGAGTACTTATGTTGTGTTCTTTGGGAAGAGGATTCCTCTAGAGCTATGTCTGGAGGAGTGGCTCTTTGATGATATAATTTTTGGGGTTGTCGCCAGTTAAAATTGTTTACCTCATTGATGGATTCCTCATCAGAAGATTGGCTTTTGTCGAGGGTGCTAATGGTGGCTTTGGATTTGTCAAGAGTATCTCTGACAGTTAATCCTTGGATCATAGGGGTTGCTATTATAGGTTTTGACTCTTCTTTTATTGAGAGTCTCCTTTGTTCTATGGCTTTGGTAAATTCGGGACTAAATTTTTTTGGCAGTTCAAATGTTTTAAACAAGGGTTGTTTGGCAGAGTCTACTTTAGGATTTGTCTAAGTAGAATTCTGGATTGTGGATTCTATTCTAACTAATTGTTTTCCTATTGTTGCCAGGTGTTGGTTGGTATAATTGTTTTGTTCAATTATCTTGGGAATATTAACAGATTCTTCCATTTTATCAGCAATTTTGAACGGTGCTGCTGTAACTTGGCTATCTCCTACTTGGATGGTTATCCTCCTAAGTGGTGGATGTAGCGATTCTATAATGTCGTCATTTTCAAGTTTCCATTTGTAATGGTGGTCTAATACCATTATTTCTTTTGGTTTTAGGAATTGTTCTTCAAACTAGTCAAAGAAGAATACGTGGGTTTCATATTTGTATATATAGTTATAATACTATTTTTTGATTTCTTGAGCTGTATCAGCAAATGTGTTGAAGAACCATTCTCTAATGGATGTATTTTCTATTGAATTAAATTCCCGGTTTAGAAAGGCTCTATTCGGTTCAAAGTTCTTTTCTAATACATTTAATTCATTATTTAATTCACTATTGATTTGAGAAAAGTTGGGAGAATCTATTCTTTCTATAACAGGTTCAGTATCATACTGTTGGTAAATAGGTCTGGTTATTCCTGATCTATTGTCGAGGCCATTGATTTCTGGCTCAGGAGGTGCTGTTGGAGTTTCTCTATGTGTTTGTGGATTTTGAGGAGTGGCGTCTTGTTTTGGAGTGGTTCTTTGAGTACTGGAAGTACTTGGTGGTATGGTAATTATCCTAGGTAAATTGGAACGTTGGTCATATGAGGTTCGTGCAGAAGCTGTATGGAATGAAGGGTTTGATCTTAAATCAAAAGATCGTCTTGGAAATTGGATAGTAACTCTTCCTTCAGGATGTTGGACAATATTAGTGGGTTCTGAATTTTGGACCATTTGTTGGGGAACCTTATTTTCTAGTTCCCATTGGTCTGGTAAGGTTACTTCATTCCAATTTATGGATCTAGGGATGGTAGCGTTTGCTCTGGAAATATCAGTTTGAAGGAAGAGGGTTTCTCCTTTTGGGCTTCTTTTGAAAGCATTTTCTCCGAAGGCAGAGGCCATGGCTTTATATTGTACTCTATAGACGATGGCTAAAGGGATAGACCCTTCGGCTACATTATAGTTATGGATCTTTACCTGTAGGGTAAGGGATTTGAGAATGTTTTTATCTTTTAGTGAGACCATGAAGTTGGGGTAGCAGTCAAAGTGTATGGGACCTTTGCAGAGGCTAGTTTCTACAGTTCCTAGTATGGATTCCTCATAATCTAAGAGATGTGAATCTCTTAAAACTAAAAGGAGGGCTGTGTTAAGTCCTTCTTTTGTAAGGGGTTTTGCTCCTACTTGGACTAGACCTATGTGGAGGTAATTGTATTTTTCCCTATGTTTCTTAATGGAATTTGGATCAAGAAGGTAAACTTTTTGGTATGAATTGGAAAGCTGAATGTCTCTTTCTTCAGTGGCTATGATGTAATCAGATTTCTTGAAAAAAGACCTAAATTTGGACTGCTTATAAATTTCTTTAAGCTGGACTTTAGGTATTTCCCAGTTGTCTATGGATCTATTGAAATCTTCTATTTTTATTTCTTCTCTATGAATAGGACCTAGATCTGGGTCCCTGACAGAAAGAGAATCAAAGGAAGACATGGATGTTGTATCTAGGGCCATACTTGACGGATCGGAACTTCTTCTTTTATAAGCGAACCGGTACTAACTCTTCGTATCCCCACAAAAGGGCCTTTACCAAGCCACACAGGATTTATCGCCTCTCTAGGACTTATGACCTAACCTACTTGGTCGAAACGTGAAGAGTACCAACGAATGGTTCTCGGTCTACCGCTAAGAAGAATCCCAACGAATGGGTACTCGATCTACCGCTGGGTACGGACCTATATACTCGATCTATGACTTTCCACTGGCTCTGATACCATAAGGGGTTATTTATATATATATATATATATATATATTCTTTAATAGTTATTTATTAAAAACTGGCCTAGGGATGATTTGTGGAATTTATTTTTCAAGGTGGTCCATTCATATTTCATGCTAGATGACCATGTGCTGCCATAAATCTTTTGCGTGATGTTTTCCCACGATTTTCTTAAATTTGAGTTTTATTCCAAATTTACATAAAGAAATAACGAAGCTTTGTAATTATCTGTATAATTTAAGACAAGTTGCCCAAACAAAATCATGGGTCTACCAAAATAAATTATTAAAATCACTCTCTACCTTGCTTTTTAGGTGTTCCTCAAAAGGAGAAAAATGAATAACAAGAAAAGCGTGACATATAGAACAGTAATATATCTAGACCTTAACTCAAATACAATCTGAGTCAAATCCATTTAGACCGACTTTTTGTTGGTCTTTGTTTCTTACAACTCATTTTAATTCATTCACAACACTAAAGTTACTCATTTTTCAATTCAAACCCGCGAATACAAACTGAGAAATAGATTAGTGGACCCATCGTGTTATCTTCAGAAAATAACAATTTGGCCAAAAATAAAGGTTAAATAAACATAATATAATCGTGTGCATATAATGTGACAATAAGGCAAGGTTCACCAAATTAGAACATGTACAGGGTAAACCTTCTCTTTTCCCTAAATCAAAAGTATTTATTACAAATGACATGCAACAAATATCACAATATACACACCGATTGCAATGCAGGAGCTTCAAAAATCAAACTAAACTTGGACAAATATTGAGTCGTTTAATAGTTGAACAATCTCTTGAAAGTAGTCCAAACCTTGCACGAGTAGACTAAACGATGCCAAAGCAAACACTAGCAAGCATGTATTAATGNGGTAAGACTAAGACTTTACTAACTCGGTCGAAGCCCGTTGTTACACGGTAAGACCTCCCTCCAAGTCGAAGCCCGTTGTTACACGGTAAGACTTTACTAATTCGGTCAAAGCCCGTTGTTACACGGTAAGACCTCTCTCCAAGTCGAAGCCTGTTGTTACACGGTAAGACTTACTAACCCAGTCGAAGCCCATTGTTACATGGTAAGACTTTACTAATTTGGTCGAAACTCGTTTGCACGAGCCGAGACCTCAAAAAAAAAACAGGAAAAAAGAATGAAAAAAAAAAATGAAAATGAGCGAAAAAAAAATGAATGAATGAAAAAATGAATGGAATAAATTCTCCCTCCCATGGCTCATTGGTAAAAGTCGGGTGTCACATGGTCTTTGAAATGAACCTCTTCGAGCTCCCTTTCAAAGAGGGGCAGCTGTTGACACCCGAAATTTTGTTTACTTTGTCTTAAGTGCTAATTTACTTTGCTTGTATAAATACATATTAATTTCTAAAAAAAATTAAAAAAATTAAAAAAAAATTAATTAATTAATTAAAAAATTAATTAAATTAAAAAATTAAAAAAATAATAAAAAAAGGGGGGTCCGGGCCAAGGCTGGGCCGGCCCGGCCCCTTTCTCCTCTTCTCTTCTTTCCTGCGCAGGCTCGGCCCGCCTTTCTTCTTCCTTTTCGGCCTAGCCCACGCCTCTGTCTTCCTCTTCTCCTTCACCGCCTCACGAAGAACAAAACCTGCAGAGAGATAACATTTGCAGCAGGTTGCAAAGACAGTGGCGGCAGGTCGTGAGAGAACATCCGGCCGGTCAGACGGGAAGATTAGGTCGGCAAGGTCAGGCGGCAGATGGAGTGGAGAGGGAAGCAGCGCGCGGCCTAGGATAAGGGGATGGGAACAAACAGAAAAAGAGGTAAGAAAAGAGGAGATAGGGGGGCACAGACGGGGGAGTTTTTGTGGAGAGGGAGGCAGAGAAAGAGAAAAAGGAAGAGAAAGAGAAAGCTCGAGAAAGGGTACCGGGAGAGAGGGGAGAACAAAAGAAAAGGACGAAGACAGAATCGTGGGGAGGCGAAACAAAAAAAAAAAACGAGAGAGGAGAGGAGTCCGGAGACCGAACTGAGCGGCGGAAAGAGACCGAGAGACCGAGAACGAGAGAGCAAACGCCGGAAGAGTGTTTGAACGCCGCCGAAGCCCGTTCGTCAGCCGCTGTCCGCCGTGACGCCTCGCCCGAACCAGGTAGGTTTCTCTCCCGCCTGTTCCCATTTTGCTGAACGAGGCGGTGGGCTGGAGCTCGCGTCGACTGGTTCGCGCGAGCCCCGGCCCTTACCGCCCCTCTAGCTTGTCCTTGCTTCCTTTTGACATGGTTTCCAAAGCACCCTAGTGAATGCGAGGCTCGGTTAAGCGCGATGTTTCCGAATCTAGTAATGCCCAGTAGATGTTCGATGAAATGTCTGAATGAAACCCAGAAAATTTCATGGTTGAATCTGTCCTAGATAACCTGGTTTCGTAGATTCTTGCCGTATATTGGTTACTCTCGTGTTTCTCTTAGGATTACACTTATTTTCGTGAGATTTCCGTGCATTTTTGAGTCGAAGGGAGGCGTCTTTGGTTTCCGGTGAAAGGGGAGTGTTGAGGGCCGCCGGAAGGCGTCGCTGGCGATGGCCGGCGGCGTTCGGTGTCGGTCGGATAGAATGACCGACGCCCGGTGACCTCACGATGACCCGATTAGGACAGGTGGACAGCGCGGCGGAGTTGCAGGAGTCCCGGCGAAGAGGGAGAGAGCGTCGGGAGGTTGAAGACGCGCAGGGAGGAGAGAGAAAATGCATGCAAAAAAAAAACCAAAAAAAAAAAAGAAAGAAAAGAAAGAGAAAAGGAGGGAGGCCGAGCCGAGAGTTTAAAGGAGAATGAGGCTGGGCTGACTTCGAATGGGCTTAGGAGGATTTTGGGCTGAAATTTTTTTTAGAATTGGAGATGGTTTTTTTTTTATTTTAACTAATGGGCCTTTTCAAGATTTTTAACCGGGCCGTTCGGCCAGCCCGGTTGTCGCCCTGGCTCGGCCCGATAGGGGCCGGGTCGGTCTAGTAGGCCGGGTCACCCGACCCGGTCCGAATAACTTTTCAATCAATAAAAAAAAATCAAAAATTTAAAAAAAAAAAAAGTTAAAAAAAAATCGAAAAATCATCAAAAAATAAAAAATGCTTGGTTTTAATTTCAGAAAATTTTTAAAATTTTATTTTAGTTTCATTTTCTTTTTTTTTTCGAATATTCAAAAATTCCGAAAAAAGATTAAAAAAAAGGATTAAAAAAAAACAGTAATAAATGTTTTTCTTAAATTCTCAGAAAATTAGTAAAATAAAAAGTCTTGAAATCTTGTTTTCTTTAATTTCGAAAAATTTGAAAATTAAAAAAAATTAAAAATTAAAAAAAAAATTAAAAAAATTAAATTAAAAAAAAATTAAAAGAAAAAATTAAAAAAACATAAAAATTCAGAAAAACTCAGAAAAATCAGAAAAAATTGCAAAAATTCAGAAAATCCTTAGAGAAAAAAAAAATCAAAAATCGAATAAGCCTTTAGAGTTCTGCAATAGGGTTTCTCTCCTAGGCCTTGTTTTGTCACGATTTTTGGATGCTATTTCCTTACTATAGAACGGTTAGGATAAACCTTAGTTCTTTCGAATGTGTTCTCATGACTTTGATTAATACACAATCGAGTTAGGTACCGAAAGGGCGTTAGTCGTGTGACTAGCGTAATCAAGTCCCCGACCCTAGATTCTCTGGTTGCGTAGAAAGTGAGGCCCGCTCCCATGCCTCGCTTGGTTTCTAGCCGACCCCAATAGGCTAGTGGCGACTCCTTGTTAGAAGACTTTCACGATATCCCAACGTCGCGCGGGGTATGGGCTTGGGAGAGTCCGAGTTAATGAAGGCCCGCCGACCCGAAATTAACAATACCCCTAAACCCATTATTATTTTCGAAAATTTAATTTTAGGTCGCGACAGCTTGGCGACTCCGCTGGGGACTGGTTTCAAACCTTAGAGGACTTAGGCCTAATTTGCTTGATTGTGTGTTATCCAATGTGTTTCTTTGGCAGCGCATTCGAGAAGGTGAGGTAAGTCCACTAACCTCGTGTTAAATGTTGGCACAGGATTGGAGTAATAAGGGGTGGAGTTTTTGCTAACACTTTGTTTTGTAGGTTTGTGAATGGGGATGAATGATTGTATGGTTAAAATTGTTGAAGTGTTGTTTGCCATCTAAACTATTGCGCATGTCTCCCTTACATGGCACTACACTTTAGCACACACAACTTGCCGCCGGACCTGGGCTGCATAGGATCACTTAGGATGGTGTTGAGATGAATGCCACTCCGACTACCACCATGTAGTACGAGTCGCCCATCTCAATTCCGAAATTCTTCTGACGTCAAGAGCTTCCACCTCGGTTGCAACCGCGCAACACGGGTCGACTCTTCGACAAAGCCGGAGTCATGGGAACCCCGACCTAACCGCGACCATGCTGGTTCAGTCCAGTAATCCCGTGGCTTCATTTGAGCCGTCTAGAGTAGAAATGGACCCACAGTCTCATGCGCATGTCTATGTGATTGACTTTAATTTTCATCGGGTGAAGTAAGTCTTCTGGAGCTCTCACACTTGCAATTTATTTACATTTATTATTTTTTCGACCGGTCCATGACAATTAGGTTGTTTACGAGTTTTAGGTTTGTATGCAATGGGGGGACCTGAGCTCCGTATTATTTCTGTCCCAAAGAAGGAACTGCGCGCTTGGTGGGATAAATTGGACCATATCAGTCGTGAGTTCGTGCAATCCAACGTGGGATGGTTATTCTCTTTACTAGACATAGAAGTCCATTATGGTATTGTTCGAGCGTTAGCACACACTTGGTGCCCTAAGACCTCCACGTTCATCTTTGGTGAACATGAGCTTGTCCCCACCTTGGAGGAATTTAGCGCTATCATTGGGAAACCTTTAGTGTCGGAATTGATTAGGCCACCCATCGGAGTAGATCATGCATCAGTTTTAGCTGATTTTCTTAGAGTCAAAGGAGAAGATGTAAGAAAAGTTTTGAAAGCCAACCGCAATGCTTGCCCCTTTTCATTTTTGAATGGACTTTTTCAAAATGCCCCCTTAGTCCAGATGAGGCGGATTTTTGTGTTAGCATTTTTTGGGTTTATGGTTTTTCCTCACGGTAAAAATGCTATTAATCCATCTATTGCAAGTGTTGTTCAAGAAGTGTGTATGGGAAAATGTTTTGTTAATGCTGTTTTAACTGAGACATTCCTTTCCCTCACTCGTTTTAAAGAAAGTGGAAAAGAAGCTTTACATGCTCCTCCTGAACTGTTGCAAATTTGGTTTCTCTCTCACCTCAAGGGGTTTGGCAATTTAATGACCATACATGACACCAGTGATCTTAATCACCCCATTTTGAAATTTAAAGAAAAGAGAGAGCATGCATCGGATTATCACCACTTCGATTGGTTAGGCTTTATGAAAAATCCTGACCCTGAAGATTTCCTATGGCACGCTAGATGGCTCCGGGTTCGTGAGGCCCGGCTCACATGTGGAGGTATCGGGCCCGTTCCTTTGTTAGGGATAACAGGTGCTACCGAGTATCACCCAACTAGAGTTGCTCGACAATACCAAGTCGTGCAGCAACTTCCATTGACATTGCAGGAAGCCTCGCTCAAGACTGATTTCACAAATGGAGACCCCGATCACGAGAATTCCATCAGGCTGCTTCAATCGATGTGGGACATGTGTCGTCCCCAAAAATTGATTTGGCCCGAAGAGGAGTTAGAGGGTAAAGAAAAGATCTACTACGCCTCGATGGAGTATATCATCCAACACAAAATTCCCAAGGAGTGGTGCCCGAAGATCCCTGATGTACCATCGAAGGCCACCAATCGCGCGGAGATCAAGTTCCTCAAAAGGGAGCTCAAAGAGGCCCAGGAGCGTGCGTCCAAGTCGGCTAGGACTAGTTAGGCAGTTATGAGAGAGCTGTTGTTTCCCCGCTTGTACATAAAAAAAAAAAAATCGCTTGAGTCTATTTTGGTTTTCTTAGAATGTTGTTTAGGTTAGTTTTATTTTATCTTCTTTTATTTTACTGATTAGGGAGTCTTGTTATTTTCTTCGCCTAATGCTGATGTTAGGTTGTTTTATTTTTTAGTTACGTTGTTTAGGAGGCTCTTTTCTTTCATGAAATGAATGAAACGGGACGATTAGATCATTGTCATGGACCAACATCATCTTACCCCTCGTGCTCATGTGTGTTTACCTATTTATTCAACCAGGTACCACCGTCACGGCTTTGAGGCATTCGCCTATCCGCACCCGATCCAGATCCGCGAAAATGAGTTCTGAAGAGCAAAACGCTCGGATCACCGCGCTTGATAACAAGATCACCGAGTTAGCCGCACAATTCGCACAATTTGCAAGTGAGATCAAGTCAAGCTTGGTGGTTGCCGCCTCCAATCGAGACACACCTGCAACTCCGCAGGCCAGTAATGCCAATAGTAGAGGGAAGTCGATGGAAGAAGTGGCGCCTCAAACCCCTGTGGTGGTAGAATTAGACCCCATCTCGGAAGCCATCTCGGCCCGAATGGAGGAAGAGAATAGCAAGAGGTTTGCTAAACTGGAGGAGAAGCTCAAGGCCTTGCAAAGATATGAGGCTAGCATGGTGGAAGATCTATCCCAATACACTAAGATAGACTTCCCAGACAAGTTCAAAATCCCGGAGTTCACTAAGTACGATGGCACTGGGGATCCTAGAATCCATTTGAAGTATTATTTGAATAGGATGGGACGTTATGCTCAAAATGTCCCTTTGCTGATCCGCACATTTCAGGAAAGTTTAACTGGGATGGCATTACAATGGTATATTTTGCTCGAACCTGAGAAATTGGAGAAGTGGGAGGATGTAGCAGAAGCATTTGTGACGCAGTATAAGTACAATGCTGAGATTGCTCTGACACGTAGCATACTGGCTCGCACTGAAAAGAAAAGAAAAGAATCTTTTAGATCTTTTGCTCAAAGGTGGCGCACATTGGCTGCACAAGTTCGACCCCCCTAGATGACAAAGAGATGGTGGAGCTATTCATCAATACCCTTCCTGCTGACTTTTACAACCGAATGATCGTATTGGATTGTGAAAACTTCTCCTGCCTGGTTGCCGTGGGTGAAAGAATTGAGGGAGCCATACATGACGGCCGTATAACTGAGGGATCAAATCGAAAGTTCACCATTAGGAAGGAAAAAGAAGCCGAGGTAGCTTATGTGCAAGCTCCAGTTACTCCAAAGCCATTTGCGAGTGCACAAAGTTCCTCTGCACCACGTGCGAAATATCAGAATTATGAGCCAAACAAGTGGACTCCAAGGCAGTATACTCCTCTGCCTAGGCCGCTGTCCAAGCTATTGTCCATGCTGCTGGAAAAGAGGCTGGTGGCTAAAAAAATCCCTCATAACAATCCCCCTAAATTTTTCGGGTTTGACCTAGCAAAGTCATGTGAGTACCATATGGGAGAGAAGGGCCATGATGTAGACAACTGCATGACGTTGAAGAACAAGGTGCAAAACTTGCTTGACAAAGGGATTTTATCGTTTAGAGAGCAACCCAATGTTCAACAAAACCCTTTACTTGCTCATGTCGAAGATGTGAATGTAATATTTGGCGAGGAAGATTGGAAGGGTCAGAAAGGCGAGATCGATGCACATGATTCACGCGATGGTGTGAAAAATCCTTTTGGAGAAGATGTGGTGGCCATGATCACACCGTTTGTTATAAACTTAGCTGCCGAAGGGGACCAATGGGACTATGACGATAATCAAACCGAACACGTGGTCATCGATTTGGCGACGGAAGAGTTTGCAAACTTAGAGATAAAAGCGAATGGATTACAGCCTGTTGTGATTGAGCTACCACCTTCTGACTAAGAAGGGAGTCCGAAGAAACCCTTGGCCAATTTCAACACTAAAGCGGTCCCGTGGGACTACAAGACGGAGGAAGTGGATGCTGTCACTCGATCGGGTCGTTGTTATACGTCTGCAGAAGCTGTTGAAAAGAAAGCTGTCACTGATGAAGAGGCTAAGCAGTTTTTGGCCATGATAAAAAATAGTGAATTCGACGTGATAGAGCAGTTGAGGAAAATGCCCGCTCAAATATCACTTTTAGAATTATTTAAAACTTCCGAGAAACATAAGAATGCACTGTTAAGAGTCCTAAATGAAGTTCATGTGCCTGAAAATATCGACGACAAGCAGCTGGAGGAATTCGTTGGGTCCATTTTATTATTGGACTAAATCTCTTTTTCAGATGAGGATCTTCCTCAAGAAGGCGCTGACCACAACAAAGCGTTGCTCATCTCAGCCAAGTGTCGTGATATGATAGTCCCTCGCATATTGCTCGATAATGGATCCGCTTTGAATATTTGTCCGCTGGCTACCCTCCATCGCCTTGGAGTGAGTGAGGAAGAGATCACGGCATCTCAATCTACTGTTCGAGCCTTTGATGGTGTGAGAAAGGAGTCGATAGGCGAGGTCGAGCTCAAATTGCTGATTGGTCCAGTCCCATTCATGATAAAGTTTCAAGTGCTCGACATCCCTAGTGCTTTCAACTTCCTTTTAGGTCGACCTTGGATTCACCATGCTATAGCTGTGCCTTCCAGCTTGCACCAAATGGTTCGTTTCATCTCGAAGGGTAAGTTGGTGACTGTTCGTTGCGAAACTGACTTCAAGATATTCCAAGATACAGCCATCCCGTATGTAGAGCCTGAAGTGAATGAAGAACCTAGCTACCAAACTCTTGACCTAGTATCAATGGTGCATGTGCCCGCTGGGTCTGTCATGAGGCGTCCTGAACTCTCCACCTCGTCTATCATGTCAAGCAAAGTCTTACTGGAATATGGCCATGTCCCAGGGGCAGGGTTAGGGATGTATGCACAAGGTATTGTAAAGCCTATCGAAGTATTGGGAAATCAAAAGAGAATTGGTTTAGGCTACCAAGAAGCTTCTGAATATAAGAAAGGGAGTGGAAAGTTGGTAGGTTCAAGTTTGGAAGGCAGAGGCCGAGCTAGTCGTGGAAACCGAGGTTACCCTAGAGGATTCAGAGGCCAAGGTACTTTTGATAGCTACATGAGTCGACCTAGCTATCGAGGCCGAGCTATCCCAACTTGGAATCAACAGGGATTACTCCCTCCTTCACTAGAAGAACTGCGCCTTCGTTTTGAAAGGACATTTGTCAAGTCGCCCAAGCTGCTGCAAGAAGAGGAAGGGGCCATCTTGAACATAGCTGACCTGTTCGATCCTGACCTTGTGTGCGCCACTACTGAAGATAAAGGGGCAGGCCCTTCCATGATTCCCTTCGAGCCATCGGAGTAGGGATGCTGACCGACTGCTTTGTTTAGTTTTTATGTCATTTCCTTTATGTTCTCCCTTGCATGGGATGAGTCGTTTGCTACTTTAGTTATTTCCTTTATGTAATCAAGATCTCGGGTCGTGAGCCGTGATCCGAGATTATAACTGTTGTAAAACGGCCTTATCATGTTAATACAAATGCATGCATGTTTTATTAAGGACGTGAGGAAGTGCTGAACCAGTCCTATGATGATGCTTTGAGGCCTGGACTTCCTCACGACTCCTAGTTTTCGAAATTTGTGAGATAAAAGAGTCCGATGATATGAGGACGATCTCATAGCTCAAACACTTTCTCTTAAGTGGTCATTCAAAAAAAAAAAATTTCAAGAAAAATGCACTATGCATAGTCCTCATTAGATAATTCTACTAACCCCCTCATTTGCATCTCAGGCATGTCATTCAACATGATCATGATAGGTACATATGTGACTCGGATTTGTACAATGAAGATTCTTGTGAGCCTGAACATAATGACGATGATATTCAACGAGACATAGAGAGAGACTGGATTCGCCATGAAGAATCTAAGCCTTTGACAGTTGAACAAACGATCACCGTGAATTTGGGAGATGCAGAGAATGTCAAAGAAACTCAGATTGGGGCTAATTTGTCTGAGAACGAAGCAAGGGAGATGGTTGAGCTCCTAAAAGAATATCAAGACGTGTTCGCATGGTCATACGCGGATATGCCAGGGTTAGATCCACAAATCGTGGAGCATGCCTTACCGACGGATCCGAATGTGCCACCTAAAAAGCAAAAGCTACGAAGAACAAAACCTGAGCTTTCCAAGAAGATTGAAGAAGAGGTCATGAAGCTGTTGAAGGTGGATTTCATCGAAGTATCTCACTATCCTGATTGGATTGCTAATATAGTACCAGTCATGAAGAAAGATGGATGGGTCAGGGTCTGCATAGATTACCGTGACCTAAATCGAGCGAGCCCAAAAGATGATTTTCCTTTGCCTCACATTGATGTTTTGGTTGATAGCACTGCAGGTTTTGAATTATTCTCTTTCATGGATGGATTTTCGGGATACAATCAGATCAAGATGAAAGAAGAAGATAAAAGCAAGACATCGTTCATCACACCCTGGGGAACTTTTTGTTACAAGGTGATGCCTTTTGGCTTAAAGAATGTGGGAGCCACATATCAAAGGGCGATGGTCACTCTATTCCATGACATGATGCATAAAGAAATAGAGGTATATGTCGATGACATGATTGCCAAATCAAAGCGTCGACAAGACCACTTCGAAGTCCTGAAGAGGTTATTTGATCGACTTCGGAAATTTAAGCTGAGGCTTAACCCCTCAAAATGTGTATTCGGGGCAAAGTCTGGGAAGCTATTAGGTTTCGTGGTTAGTAGTCGGGGCATCGAGATTGACCCATCGAAAGTTAAGGCTATTTGTGACCTTGAAGCTCCTTCTACTGTCAAGGAAGTTCGAAGCCTCTTGGGAAGATTGAATTATGTTGCCAGATTCATTTCTCAGCTATCTAAGACAGCCAAACCCTTTTTCAACCTCCTGAAGAAGAACGCCAAAGTTGAATGGGATGTTGAATGTCAGAAAGCCTTCGAAGAGATAAAACATTATTTGTCACATCCTCCAGTGCTGGTGCCACCGGTACCGGGGATACCATTAACTCTCTACCTGACCATCCATGAAGAATCACTTGGAGCCGTCCTTGTGCAAAAAAGGCCAAGTGATCAAAGGGAGCACGCCATATATTATCTCAGCAAGAAATTCACTGTCTCCGAAATGAACCACTCAAAAGTGGAGAAAATATGTGTGGCATTGGTTTGGGTGTTGCATCGGCTACGTCAGTATACTCTCTATTATCAGATCCACCTGGTGACTGAAAATGACCCAATCAAATATTTGCTCGAGAAGCCAGCACTGGTTGGGAAGATGGCTAAATGGCAGGTCCTCATTTCTGAATTTGACATACGCAACGTGGCACAAAAGTCAGTAAAAGGAAGAGCTATAGCTGACATGCTGGCTGGGAGTTCAAAAGACGCGGAATCCCATGATACAACACAGGGTTTCAATGAATGCATCTTGGCAATCTCGAATGATAAATGGATCATGTATTTTGATGGCGCCGTCAATTTATCCGGGTCAGGAACTGGGGCAATCTTGATCTCCCCCACCGGTCAACATTATCCTGTGGCGGCCAAGCTAGTCTTTCCCTGTACAAACAATGTCTCGGAATATGAAGCATGTATCCTAGGTTTGCAATTGGCCATGGACATGAAAGTCAAAAAATTACAAGTGTATGGAGATTCTGCGCTCATTATCTTGCAAACCGAAGGATCGTGGCGAACTCGTGACCCAAAGCTAGTCCCATACCATGAGTTTCTGGAGGAATTGATAAAAGAATTTGATGAAATAGCCTTCGAATATTTGCCTAGATCCTAAAATCAGTTTGCCGACGCATTGGCCACATTGTCATCAATGTTGAATGTGATGGAAGGATTAGACATCGAGCCATTGAAAATTGAGGTTTCTAAACGCCCTGCTTATTGTATGACAGTTGAAAAGGAGCCGGATCAAAATCCATGGTACTATGATATCTTAAACTATCTTCAGCACGGGAAGTTTCCCCAAGGGTGTGAAGAGGCTGACAAGAAATACCTCAAGAAGCTAGCAGCAAAGTTCTTTGTCTCCGGAAGTGTACTCTAAAAGAAGTCATATGATTCAACCTTGTTGAAATGCGTTGACGCCAAAGAAGCCAGTCAACTGATGCAGGAAATACACGAAGGAGAATGCGGGCCTCACATGAATGGCCATCTTTTAGCGAGAAAGATCATGAGGCTCGGGTATTATTGGTTAACCATGGAAACTGATTGCATCAAACATGCTCGCTATTGCCATCAATGCCAAATATATGGAGATAAAATTAACGCCCCGCCAAATGAATTGCATCTAATGACTCAGCCGTGGCCTTTCTCTATGTGGGGAATCGATGTAATTGGGCCAATCAATCCTAAAGCTTCTAATGGACATCGTTTCATTCTGGTGGCTATCGATTACTTCACTAAGTGGATCGAAGCAAACTCAAATGCTAATGTCACCGCAAGGAATGTGGCCAAGTTTATTCGGCGTGATATCATTGCACGCTACGGTGTGCCTGAAGCCATCATTACAGATAATGGTTCTAACTTGAATAATAAGATTGTTGGGGAATTGCTACGTGAATTTCAGATTCATCACTTGAATTCGTCACCTTATCGACCACAGATGAACGGTGCTGTAGAGGCGGCTAACAAGAACATAAAGAAGATCCTGTCCAAGACAGCAGATAACTATTGCGACTGGCATGAGCGATTGCCATATGCATTAATGGCATACCGAACTTCAATACGAACTTCAACCGGGGCAACTCCGTTCTCACTAGTTTATGGTATGGAAGTTGTCTTACCAGTAGAGGTGGAAATCCCTTCATTGAGAGTTCTTTCACAAAGTAAACTCTCTGAAGCTGAGTGGGTGCGGCAAAGATATGAACAGCTGGACATGATTGATGAGAAAAGATCTACTGCATTATGTCATGGTCAGTGCTATCAGAAGCGGGTTGCGAAAGCGTTTAATCGTAAAGTTCGACCCAGGTCCTTCCAAGAAGGCGACCTCGTGCTGAGGAAAGTTTTATCTATCATCCCGGATCCGCGTGGAAAGTTCACTCCGAACTACGAGGGACCATATGTCATCAAGAAGATACTGCCTGGGGGTGTGTTAGTTTTGATAGAGATGGATGGCCAAGAATTGCCAAAGACTGTAAATGCCGATTCAGTGAAGCAGTACTTTCCATGAATGAAATCAGAAGGCCTTAGAGCCCCTTTTGATACAATCCGAGTCACTTAGATCATGCATTGTTCATAACATGCATATCATGCATATCACGCATTTCACGCATATTTGCGCACATGTTTTTGATTTGCAGGACCTCGATGACCTTCAAGAGGAGTCGCTGGACACATGACTTTCTTTTTCAAGGGAGAAATAAAGATTTTGGCCTTAAATAGAAAAAGAAAGCAACTTTGGACACCGTCGGCGCTTGTAGCCGAGTGGTATCCGGGGAAGAATCCGCCTGGTCCGATCGGGAGTTCGAATCCCGAAAGCGGTAGTGGCCGCATAAATAAAAAAAAAAAAAAAAGGAAAAAGGCGAAAACCAACTTTTTGCAACTTTCATTTTTGCACCATTTCCCCCTCTCCATTAGCCGTTTCTCCCTCTCTCCCCCCTCACTTGGTTCTGGTTTTGGCCAAACCAGCCATCACTGCTGCTTCAGCCGCCGGCCGTTGCTGGCCACCGCCCGAAATGCAAGTGAAGATCTGAAGTTGCCAAATATCCAAAAGGGCGATGTTAGCACTCAAGGTATAAATGCGAGATTGTCGCGTCGCCTCGTGGCAGGTAAGTACCCTTCTCCTCAAAACCAAAAGGAAGACAAAATTGAGAATTTTCAAAATAAAAAAATTTTCAGCATTTTACTCGGAGCATGTAAAAAGATTAAAAAAAGAAAAAAAAAGAAAAAAAAAAGATAAGATAAAAACTGAAAAAAAATTCACAAAAGTTTTTGAGCATTGTTTTTGATCTCAAAATTGTATGTCTACCTGGAGGATCACTCATTTTGAATCGAAACTCCTCATGGAGATTGATCCACTCAGATGATCTCGATTAAATGAAATTGAGATGTTTAATCGTGTCGAGCGAGAAATGTTTAGGATGATGAAAGGCAAGCCATTCCCAAACACATCCTTTAAACACTGTGAGAGCTGAGCGAAAAAAGGAAACATATGTCGTTTAAGGACGAATGAGTCATTCGCAACTTGTACATGGACCAAAATGAAAAGAGGCATTTCTCCTCTCTGTCTTACACACCACAGGTGACCATAGTCAGCTTGTTTGAGCCTTTTAAAGTGAAGAAATCAAAAATACCCCTGTCAAGAACCATCCCACAATGGGGCAAATTTGGAGGTCTTGGTTGATATCATATGGTGAAAAGATGAGAAAGACTTTTTTGCTTTCACTTGCATTAATCTTCTTGTGATAACTTCAGGTGAACTCTTATGAAAGCTTGAAACATCCCAAGGTGAGGAGGAGCATTCATTTCTCTACCCAAACACTGATACCCTTTGCTTAAGCCAAGTTGAGCCTAATTATTCATTTCTGAAGCCCAAGTGGTGATTATCTCCCCATATTGGGGGCAAGGCACATGATTAACCAACATAATTGGCATTTATGTGAAAATATGAAAAGCATCTCGAAAGTCTCGAAGGCTCAAAAAGTTCAAAAGAGCAAAAGTCCAATGAAAATTAAAGGGCATGGAAAAACAATGTGCCTGGTAAAAGCAAGGCCAATGCCCATAAAAAAAAAAAAGAAAAAAAAAAGAAAAAAAAAAAGAAATGATTCTCATCAAAGGGCGAAAAAATTCCTATGCGAAGAAAAATTGTCAAATTCAAAATGCTTGCATTGAAATAAAAATCATTGAAAATGCAAAGAAAAATTGAGAAAGACAAAGCTCTTATTTGATTAGTCAAAGGACTTTCGAGATAAATTCAAAATGCAAAAGTCAAATGCTTTCAAAAGATTGAATGACATGA
Source organism: Corymbia citriodora subsp. variegata (assembly GCA_014858505.1). NCBI lineage: Eukaryota > Viridiplantae > Streptophyta > Magnoliopsida > Myrtales > Myrtaceae > Corymbia > Corymbia citriodora. Next base: position 6,688 of record MU089605.1, on the reverse strand, counting down.
CAATGGTGCCATGACAATCACCAACTTTCACATCCCTTTTTGTGAAAAATTCTGAGCCCTTTGAGCCATAACCAAACCAACACTACAACCCTTCCCGAAGTCTCTTCAGATTGGGATGATTCAAGCGAGAATAAGAACTCTCCAAAGAAGCTACTGCTCGAAGAAGTGAGGGCAAAATTATCTTATCTCATCTTGAGGTTACTTGACTTGTAAACTTGGCAAAGATGTTGGCAGATAATCGTTTCATTTCATAACCAATGATGCATATCCATTGCTGAAGCCACGACCAAACCCGCATTATGGTCCCTTTGAAAGACCTTTTGGATTGGTCAATGTGTACTTATTGCGAATGATTCTCAAATCCTTCGACATTGGAAATGTGAGGTAAATTGAGTGATCAAATCACTTCTCACATGAATTGATGGGATCAGGTAGCCCCTTTCTTGAGAGCATGTGATAAGTCCTTTCTAACTAAGGAGCTCTTGCTTGGCATGTTTAATGAACCTCTCTCATGAATAGGATCATTTTGACATAATTTTTCTCTCATGGAGATTTGATAATTAATGATACCTTCCAAGTTTGATGACAATTTTGTGGTACATGACACCCAAAAAAAAAATCAAAAATCAAAAATCAAAAAAAAAAATCAAAAAAAAAAAAATCAAAAAAAGCAAATGTTTTCAATGTGATTAGGTTTAGCTTGATTTGCTTATGCAATTAATGCTACAACATTGCCAATGCATTTTTCTGATATTGTCTCTAATGACATTTGCTTAAGTTGAATTCGACAGGTTCACTCAGTGAAACCATACAATTTTCGAAGGGCTCGTGGGTCCTCCTTAAACCACATGGTTCTTGGTCAACCGGAAAACCATGCAATTTCCAAAAGGGTTTGTGGGTACTCCTTAAACCACATGGTTCATGGTCAACCTGAAACCATGCAATTTCCAAAAGGTTAGTGGTCTATCCTTAAACCACAAGGTTGGTGGGCGTATCCTTAAACCACACGGTTCGTGGGTCTATCCTTAAACCACATGGTTCGTGGGTCTATCCTTAAACCACATGGTTCATGGTCAACCTGAAACCATGCAATTCCAAAAGGTTCATGGGTCCTCCTTAAACCATGCATTCCCGGTCGAAGCCCGTTGTTACACGGTAAGACCCCCTTCAAGTCGAAGCCCGTTGTTACACGGTAAGACTTTCCTAACTCGGTCGAAGCCCGTTGTTACACGGTAAGACCCCCCTTCAAGTCGAAGCCCGTTGTTACACGGTAAGACTTTCCTAACTCGGTCGAAGCCCGTTGTTACACGGTAAGACTTTCCTAACTCGGTCGAAGCCCGTTGTTACACAGTAAGACCCCCTTCAAGTCGAAGCCCGTTGTTACACGGTAAGACTTTACTAACTCGGTCGAAGCCCGTTGTTACACGGTAAGACCTCCCTTCAAGTCGAAGCCCGTTGTTACACGGTAAGACCCCCCTTCAAGTCGAAGCCCGTTGTTACACGGTAAGACTTTACTAACTCGGTCGAAGCCCGTTGTTACACAGTAAGACCTCCCTTCAAGTCGAAGCCCGTTGTTACACGGTAAGACTTTACTAATTTGGTCGAAACTCGTTTGCACGAGCCGAGACCTCAAAAAAAAAAAAAACAGAAAAAAAATGAAAATGAGCGAAAAATGAAAAAATGAATGAAAAAATGAATGGAATAAATTCTCCCTCCCATGGCTCATTGGTAAAAGTCGGGTGTCACCTAGTCTTTGAAATGAACCTCTTCGAGCTCCCTTTCAAAGAGGGGCAGCTGTTGACACCCGAAATTTTGTTTACTTTGTCTTAAGTGCCAGTTTACTTTGCTTATATAAATACATATTAATTTTCTAAAAAAAAAATTAAAAAAAAATTAAAAAAAATTAAATAATAATAATTAAATAATAATTAAATTTTAAAAAAAAAAGGGAAAGAGGGGGGTCCGGGTCAGGGCTGGGCCGGCCCGGCCCCTTTCTCCTCTTCTCTTCTTCCATGTGTGGGCCCGGCCCGCCGTTCTCCTTCCTTTTACGGCCCGGCCCACGCTTTTATTTTTCTCTTCTCTCCTCCACCGCCTCACGCTAACAGCAACCTGCAAAGAGATAAAATTTGCAGAGGTCGCAGGATGGCTGCAGCAGATTGTGCGAGAGCATTCCGCGGGTCAGACGGAAGCAGCGTGCGGCCCGGGATAAGGGATGGGCACGAATAGAAAAGACAGGGAAGAAAAGAGGAAAAGGGGGGCGCACCAGTGGAGAAAAAAAGAAAANCTAAATTTTTTTTTTAAAAATTAAAAATTTAAAAAAAATTAATTAAAAAATAATAATTAAATAATAATTAAATTTAAAAAAAAAAGGAAAGAGGGGGGTCTGGGTCAGGGCTGGGTCGGCCCGGCCCCTTTCTCCTCTTCTCTTCTTCCATGTGTGGGCCCGGCCCGCCGTTCTCCTTCCTTTTACGGCCCGGCCCACGCTTTTATTTTTCTCTTCTCTCCTCCACCGCCTCACGCTAACAGCAACCTGCAGAGAGATAAAATTTGCAGAGGTCGCAGGATGGCTGCAGCAGATTGTGCGAGAGCATTTCCCTGTCAGACGGAAGCAGCGTGCGGCCCGGGATAAGGGATGGGCACGAATAGAAAAGACAGGGAAGAAAAGAGGAAAAGGGGGGCGCACCAGTGGAGAAAAAAAGAAAAAAGAAAAACACAGAGGAGACGGGGGGGAAGGAGAGCAAGAGAGAGCCGAGTGGGTTCAGAAAAAACGAGAACGAGAGGGCGGAGAGCGAGAGAGGAACTCCTGCAACCGCCGCGTCTTGAACGCGGCCGACGACCCACTACCGTGCCTCCATTCCTGTGCCTGCAACTGTCCAGCATAAAGGAGAGAACAAAAAACCGAGAGTGATCTGAGGGAGGAACAGAGAGAAGAAGAGAGAGGAAGGGTTCTGAGGGCGAGAGAGAGAGCTCGAGAAGTGAGGGGAGAGCAGAAAAGCAAAAAGAAAACGGAGCAGAAGAGGGGAGAAGGCGGGAGCCGAGGGGATTTTGAAAGAGAGGAGATCTGAGAGAAGACCGGAAGCAAGAAGGAGGCTCGAGGGGGGCACCCAGACGTCGTCGGAGACCGTCCGCCCGCTCTCGTCCGCCGCGACCCGCTCCTTGAACCAGGTAGGTTTCTCTCCCACTTTTTTTTTTTCTGTTTTGCAGGTTGAGGCGGCGGGCCGGAGCTAGCGCCGACTGTTTCGCGTGAGCCCCGGCCCTTGCCGCCCTTCTATTATGCTCCTTATCCCTTTTGGCATGATTTCTAAGGACCATAGAACGTAGTCCAAGCTCGATCGAATCAGAAACCTTCAAACCTGATAGTGCCCATTAGGTGCTCGAGGAAATGCCTCAGTTAGAAAACCGACCTCAATCCCTGACCAGAGCTCGGCCTCTGATTTTTCTGCGTTGCTAGTGATCATGTCCTCGTCATATGCCGTCCTAGATGTCATCTCGACCTTTTGGTGGTCTGTCTTGGGATGGGTATGTCGGACTAGGCGTTTGGGGCTCGCCGGAGACACTCGGACTGCCGGCCAACGATGGCCGGCGGTGCTCAGCGTCGGTCGGACGGAACGACCGACGCCCTGCAGCTTCATGGCGACTTCGGTAGGACGGGTAGACCGCGCGGCGGAGGACCGCGACGGATTTGCAGGCGTCCCGATGAAGAAGAAGAAGAAGGCGTCGGTCGGGAGGTTGGAGACGCGCAGGGAGGAGAGAGAAATTGCATGCAGAAAAAGCAATAAAAAAAAAGAAAAGAAAAAGAAAAAGGGCCGGGCCGGGCCGAGGGTTTGCATAGGAGTGAGGCTAGGCTAATTTCGAATGGGCCTAGGATATGTTTGGGCTGAAATTTTGAGAACTAGAAATGGGCTTTTCTTCTTTAATTTTGCTAATGGGCCATTTTTAATATGTCGACTGGGCCGTTCGGCCAGCCCGGTCAATGCTCCAGCCCAGACCATTAGGGTCCAGGCCGGTCCAGTAGGGCCGGGTCACCTGACCCGGTCCGAATCACTTTTTTTAATAAAAAAAACAAAGCAAAACAAAAATCCAAAAAAATTCAGAAAATCAAAAAATATTAAAAAAATAATAAAAAGTAAAAAATCGACAAATCATCAAAATAAAAAAAAAAATTTTTGTTTTAATTTCAGAAAATTTTTTTTCTTCGAATATTCAAAAATTCCAAAAAATTAAAAAGGGATTAGAAAATTCCAAAAACAGTAATAAATGTTTTTCTTAAATTCTCAGAAAAGTCAGAAAAATAGTCAAAAAAAATCTTGAAATCTCGTTTTCTTTAATTTCGGAAAATTTGAAAATATCAAAAAATATTAAATTTTTTTTTTGAAAAATCAGAAAAAATTGGAAAAATTCAGAAAATCTCTAAAAGGGAATAAGATCAAAATTGAATAAGCCTTTAGGGCTCTACAATAGGGCTTTTATCCTATGCCTAGTTTGAATGCTATTTCCTTCCCTTAGAACGGTTAGGACAGACCTTAGTTTCCTTGAATACGTTGCCGAGATCTCACTAATGCACAATCAAGTTAGGTACCGAAAGGGCGTTATGATGTAATCAAGTCCCCGACCCTAGATTCTCTGGTTGCGTAGAAAGTGAGGCCCGCTCCCATGCCTTGCTTGGTTTCTAGCCGACCCCAATAGGCTAGTGGCGACTCCTTATTAGAAGACTTTCACGATATCCCAACGTCGCGTGGGGTATGGGCTTGGGAGAGTCCGAGTTAATGAAGGCCCGCCGGCCCGAAATTAACAATACCCCTAAACCTATTATTATTATTTTCAGTAAATTTTAGGCCGCGACAGCTTGGCGACTCCGCTGGGGACTGGTTCTAAACCTTAGAGGACTTAGGCCTAATTTGCTTGATTGTGTGTTATCTAATGTGTTTCTTTGACAGCGCATTCGAGAAGGTGAGGTAAGTCTGCTAACCTCGTGTTAAATGTCGGTGCAGGATTGGAGTAATAAGGGGTGGAGTGTTTGCTAACACTTTGTTTTGTAGGTCGGTGAATGGGAATGAATGTTTATATGTTTGAATTTTTGAAGTGCTGTTTGCTATATAAACTATCGTGCATGTCTTCCTTACATGGCACTACACTTTAGCACACACAACCTGCCGTCGGACCTGGGCCGCATAGGATCACTTAGGATGGTGTTGAGATGAATGCCACTCCGACTACCACCATGTAGTACGAGTCGCCCATCCCAATTCCGAAATTCTTCTGACGTCAAGAGCTTCCACCCCGGTTGCAACCGCGCAACATGGGTCGACTCTTCGACAAAGCCGGAGTCATGGGAACCCCGACCTAACCGCGACCATGCTGGTTCAGTCCGGCAATCCCGTGGCTTCATTTGAGCCGTCTAGAGTAGAAATTGACCCACAGTCTCATGCGCATGTCTATGTGATTGACTTCAATTTTCATCGGGTGAAGTAAGTCTTCTGGAGCTCTCACACTTGCAATTTATTTACATTTATTATTTTTTCGACCGGTCCATGACAATTAGGTTGTTTACGAGTTTTAGGTTTGTATACAATGGGGGGACCTGAGCTCCGTATTATTCCTGTCCCAAAGAAGGAACTGCGCGCTTGGTGGGATAAATTGGACCATGTCAGTCGTGAGTTCGTGCAATCCAACGTGGGATGGTTATTCTCTTTACTAGACATAGAAGTCCATTATGGTATTGTTCGGGCGTTAGCACACACTTGGTGCCCTGAGACCTCCACGTTCATCTTTGGTGAACATGAGCTTGTCCCCACCCTGGAGGAATTTAGCGCTATCATTGGGAAACCTTTAGTGTCGGAATTGATTAGGCCACCCATCGGAGTAGATCATGCATCAGTTTTAGCTGATTTTCTTAGAGTCAAAGGAGAAGATGTAAGAAAAGTTTTGAAAGCCAACCGCAATGCTTGCCCCTTTTCATTTTTGAATGGACTTTTTCAAAATGCCCCGTTAGTCCAGATGAGGCGGATTCTTGTGTTAGCATTTTTTGGGTTTATGGTTTTTCCTCACGGTAAAAATGCTATTAATCCATCTATTGCAAGTGTTGTTCAAGAAGTGTTTATGGGAAAAGGTTTTGTTAATGCTGTTTTAACTGAGACCTTCCTTTCCCTCACTCGTTTTAAAGAAAGTGGAAAAGAAGCTTTACATGCTCCTCCTGAACTTTTGCAAATTTGGTTTCTCTCTCACCTCAAGGGGTTTGGCAATTTAATGACCATACATGACACCAGTGATTTTAATCACCCCATTTTGAAATTTAAAGAAAAGAGAGAGCATGCACCGGATTATCACCACTTCGATTGGTTAGGCTTTATGAAAAATCCTGACCCTGAAGATTTCCTATGGCACGCTAGATGGCTCCGGGTTCGTGAGGCCCGGCTCACATGTGGAGGTATCGGACCCGTTCCTTTGTTAGGGATAACAGGTGCTACTGAGTATCACCCAACTAGAGTTGCTCGACAATACCAAGTCGTGCAGCAACTTCCATTGACATTGCAAGACTGATTTCACAAATGGAGACCCCGATCACGAGAATTCCATCAGGCTGCTTCAATCGATGTGGGACATGTGTTGTCCCCAAAAATTGATTTGGCCTGAGGAGGAGTTAGAGGGTAAAGAAAAGATCTACTACGCCTCGATGGAGTATATCATC